>OU026084.1:16000000-16600000 GCA_907269075.1 Idaea aversata | reverse complement strand
CGATTTTATGTACAAAAATAATCACATTTTTCTCTCTACTGGATATGTTGATGCTTAATGTTATGTTATAACCACACAATGTAATTATTCATCTGGATTTTACCAACCTTCATAGAAAAGCCTCAATAAATAAAACGGGGCACCCGTGTTTTGGATTCCCCATAACTCTGTGGGATTATTATGATATTAAAAACAATTATATTACTCACTCGTTCTATGGGACGAAGTGGATGAGTTTAACATTACTTTTATAATAATATTGGCCCTTTACATCTAATGTGGATGACTTAAACAGCTCTGCTTCAATTCATACTTTCAAGGCACGCTGTAGTGCCAGGGGCTTGTAGGCTTGCCCAGCACTTATACCACCTTCTCAGCTTAGTTGAACGTGTCCAGATAGAAGATCACTTTGAAGTCTCGAGAAAAGATTATAAGAATAAGAATATTATTTATTGTTTTATCTGTGTACTTACCTATAGGTCTTAAATATAATAAAGTGTCAACATATTACTCATTTCAAGCATATATATACAATATTTAAACATAGGTAGAACTTTACTTATACTAAAGTAGGTAAGTAAGTATATAGTTAACCTGTAGGTATTTTTAGTTTTCGTCATTTTTGAAAAATTCTGTAATATTATAAAAAACTTTGGAAATCAACCAAGATTTTGTTTTTTTTTCGGAAAAGGACACCATTTTGTTGGTTCAGATGCAACGGTAAATGATTATATATTTTTACTAGCTGCCCTACGCGGTTTCACCCGCGTAACTCCCGATCCCGTGGGAATATCGGGATGTAAGCTATCCTATCTCTCAAGTTGGATCGAACTGCACATGGTGTGCGAATTTTATTATAATCGGTTAAGTGGTTTAGGAGTCCATTGAGGACAAACATTGTGACACGAGATTTATATATATTAGAATAGCTGTAAATGTGAAAAACCTGTTAATAGGCTCTGAAACTACTGAACCGCTGTTGTATAAACTCGATATTATTACGATCGGTACATTGAATCCTTGAGAGTAAAATTACTAAAATATAATATAGAAATACGTACCTATTTCATATCAACATTTTCATTTCGTCCCGAAATGGTTATGTTACAGTCAACGAACAAATTGTAAAGCCGACTACAACGTTCATATAAAGTATGAAATACCTTCTCAAGTTTCATCAAACTTATGATAACTTAGCTGAAACTAGACTGAAATAAGATATATCTACCTGCATCAAACAGTACAACTTTACTCCGTAGATAAGTACTTAGGTATCTAGGTCTCAGGTAGGTAATTCAACTTTAGACGGTCTAGGCTAGGTGTCGAGCTGTATCGGCCTATTGATAAATATAGGTATTACCTAGTCGAATCATTAACCACAGTTTGGGGAAGTATGTTATTTAACAATTGATGGTCATACGTACTTAACTTACTAAATCGTCTCCTTCATTTTCTGTGTTATTATGCTACACGCGACATTGGCAAATCCACTGCTTTATTACTAGCCTGTGAAGTTAAAGTGACATTGATTTCCTACAAACACAGAACACATAATATTTACGAACTACAAATGTTAACAGCCCTCTTTATCCTTTTAAAGGTCGAATTTCTAAAAAGTATTTTGGTGCTCCCCTACGTCTTAATTAAAAGGAATCCCCATGCGAAATTTCAGGCTCGTAGCTCTTGTAGTTTCAGATATTTCTTGATTGGTCTTTTTCTCTTTTATTATTTAAATAGATAATTAATTTTACATTGCGTAGGTAGGTACTAGATACTAGCTAATGCCTAGTGATCTTTTTTACGAAGTCTTTCGAATCGGTCAAAAAAAGTCAGTTGTATTTGTGACGTCATTTTGGATGTAAAGTATTAATTAAGTTTAAATGAAAATTATATGCTTTAAACAAGACGTTTTCACGTCTCTACTGTGGAAGAGTCCTTGACACAGCCTACTCATATTTTCTACCCCCTTGTTTTTTTGCTTTTTCCCTCTTTTGCTTTCAAGTACCTACAGACTTTATATCCTTTCTTCCGTCTACTATTTAATACTGTATTCGACAGGCACTACAAAGGTACCACTAAATGCAATAGTGTTAATAACACCACATAATACCTGCCTTGGTCAAACGATATTACTTTAGTGGTGTTGTGGTGGTCCGTCGAGCTAGTTTAGGGTGCCTTATGCGGTCGATGTCGGCTATACCTACCTACCTGTTGAATTAATTTATTAGCTGAAGTAGGTACAAGTACATCGATGTTTGCTTGTAGGTAGCTACGAGAATATAATACTGAATGATACCTAAATGTAGAGAAAACAATATCTAACTAATCAATTAATCTGTTCATCTTAGTTAGTTATAGATTTGTAGAATATAGTCTATCCAAAAGGAGTATTTTTTTAAAATTCGCAACTGTAAAAAGGAGAAAAGGAGAATTTTTTGATCTCTCAAGTTTGTCCCATTTGGGCCGTAGTAGGTAATTTGGACAAGACCAGGGGCCACTTATTTTGAAGCACAAATTCCAAAATTCTCTTTTTGTTCCGAATAGATTCAGTTTTGAAAGTGAGATATCTACTTACTGACAAATGTATAGATACATAATATAGGTATTACTCATAGGTAGTTGTATCCCCAGAGTAACAGACAGAATACCTATTAGAGACTTCGACCATATAACCACATGAGTATGATATAACTACTAGAGAAGTAAAAAAATAAAATTTGACAGGTCATTTTAAATCATGTAGAGATGGGATTGGGTAGAAGGGGAACGAAGCCTTATTATTATTATGTGCTAAAATACCCGACGAATGGCGAACCCCTTCCTATTTTAGGTCGGTTTAAAATTGCAGTGGAGTTATTAGTTATCAAAGTAAAAAAAATATTTATTTGGATGGATGTAGTAGGTACCTACTACATTTTGTACGAAGATCACATATAAACGTCTTAAAAATTAAGTTAGGATGTGTGCCTTCGGAACGCGCCCACCAATGAAAAGAAAGCACAGAAACTTATGGGGTTTTGTCCAATTGGGTCCAACAGAAATAAACCAAAATTCTAAATTGTGATTCGAAGTTCCTATCCCCCAGCTAGATAAGTCAAATAACGTAGATGAGAGCTCGTTATGCTTTCCTTACAGCCATAACTTGTCTATGTAGTTAGTTTCAAACAACTAGGTAAGTAATTCTGACTGAGTTGTACGGTTGTTCCTTTATTATTCAGTCATCAATCAACTGTGGTCTTCAATTACAAGAATTACCGAAGATCAGTAGTTCCTTTACTCCCTTGTGTGTTTATTTTACTTACTTGCTATGCCCAGAAGTTTTACCCGCGTAGTTCTGACGCCCTGCCAAATGTAAAATTCCAAAAACCCTTGGGTAAGTAAAATAATGACTGGTTCAGTCATTATTTCAAATAATGACTGGTTACCCGCGTAGATGATGCCCTGCCAAATGTGAAATTCCAAAAACCCTTGGGTAAGTAAAATAATGACTGGTTTCAGTCATTATTTCACTTATGCCAAGTAGCTGTAGGTAATTCAAATAAAAAAAAATATAATGATTTACCTACAGCTTACTAACTGCTTGTTAATTATAGTAGTATGGCAAAGTTCTCTCTCCCATTTCCCTCTTAAAGTTTAATTTTCCTAAAGTCCTTTCTTAAGAGATGCTTGCTTATTATAAAATAAATATTATATTTTCTAAACAACTTTGTCGATTTTATAGTTTGAGCAGTGTGTCGATGATAGTCGGTCAGGACAATCGATTTAAATAAGTATTAGATTTACACGACCGCCATTTTGTTGAGTAGGTAATATTTTGGCGGGAACGCCGCACCGCCATGATGGATCGCTGACAGTTTGAACGTTGCCGTTTTGCGATAGGTTTTCTACTTCGTTCAAAAAGGGCTTGATTGAGTGTTGGAAAACGAGTTTGTTGGGGCCATTGTTTAATATAATTGTTTTGTTGAAAAATTGAGTTGTTTTTTTTTTGGTAAGTAAACAAAGTGAGGTGTGTCTAGCCATTGTGTAATTGTTTATTTGTACTAACTAGCTGCGCCCCATGATTTGACCCGCGTAAATCTAGATATCGTGGGATAAAAAAAGCTTATTTTTATTCAAGAACTCCAATTATCCATAGGTACGCAAAATAATAAGGAACATGAGTTTCTTGCGTCTTCCTCTCATTATAGGGCATGTTCCGAAAGAGACCCATCCTAACTTATTTTCAAGGACGATTCAATGTGATCTCATGCGAATGATTCCAACTGAATATTTTTTTATTTTGACTTTATGTGCGTGAGTCTGAGCGTGTCACGCGTTAACAAGAGTAGAAATATCTGTAGGTACCCGTATAATCTTCTTATCTGAAAAACGTTTGAGAAAATTGCAATCTGTAAGCGGGCAGTAAGTGACAAATGCCAGCCGTAGCGGTCTCTAATCAGATCTTTTCACTTAGAACCGTTTGGTCTCGGATTAAAGCTATTCATTACGTTAATGAGAAAAGACGGGTGCTTATACTAAGCTATGTAGTGTTTGGTAGGATTTAAATTAATATTTGGACCTAAGTAGTAAGCTTAGGTATTTAGTTATTCACTACACCACTGAAAAAACGTGAGGGTTAAATTTAAATAAAATACTGTTGAAAATAACCCATCATGTTTGTTATTATAGCACCTGCAAAGTTAGTTGCTAAAAACAAATAAGTCAAGTTTGTTATTATTTTTTGTTTAATATTAACCGTTATAAACGGTTAAAAATACTTCGTTACTAATAACATAGATAGCTTCATTAGTAACAGCAGAGAAAATTGGTTACATTTAGCCAATTTTACTCAGTAGCCTGAGATATGTATTCAATCACGGCAATCCATCGCCTTAGTTAATTATAGCCGACTTACTCGGTACATAACATCAGTGTTACTCGGTATTTACAACCAGTTTGTTCGGTTACTACAACTGGTTTACTCGCTATCTACAGCCACCTTACTCGGTACTTGCAGCAGTGTTACTCAGTAATCTTAACCAAATATACTCGGTACCTAAAGCCAATCTATTTGGTAGTTGCAGCAGTGCTACTTAGTATTCTTAACCAAATTTACTCGGTACCTAAAGCCAGTCTACTCGGTAGTTGCAGCAGTGTTACTTAGTATTCTTAAGCAAATTTACTCGGTAACTACAACCGAATACATTTGTTAAGAACACTAAGTAACACTGCTGAAATTATTCGGTAACTACAACCAGCTTGCTACCTAGCAGGCTGGTTATAGTTACCGATTTGGATGCCTATCTACTACAATGTTATTCAGTAATCAAACACAATTAATTCAATGGGCACATTTCAATCAATTTATTGGTAATATTATTAATAAAAACTGTTTATATTTCTACTTTCAAGTAGATCCACTTTCTGGGTTTGTTATATTATGTTTATTTAAAACCATATAGAAACCAATTCTTGGAAGTAGATAACAGTTTATAATAATATACAATTTCAATTGAATACTAGTAACGTTTGAAGTAGACTAGCTGCAATTTTATCGAGTAGAGCTGGTTTGCATTGCTGTAAAGAATATAAAGTTAGGATTACCTACTTAATACTGTATGGAAAACTTAAGCCTATAATGACTAAATTAACTTTAGGTATAGAGAGCTTATTTAATTTTTTCTGGGGTTCTTATGAAATTAAAATACAAAGTATATTAACATGGTTTAATTTTTAAACATAGTGAGATCCCGCCACCAGCGGAAGGAATATGTTGATTTTATTTTTAAACAAAGTGAGATCCCGATACTTTCATAGTAGAAGTTTCTAGTAGGTAATAGATACAACACAGTGGTAAGCTGGTACATAAACCTTTTGCAGTTTAGTCGCAGATCGTAACTTTCACATATTGTCACCTCAAATCGCCGGATCACGGCGAGCGTCGGAGCAGCACTGACATCACTGAACATCACTGTCACTGACCAGTACGGATAGTCTAGTACAAAAAGTATGAAACAATATCATTTTTCATTGACACTGATGGAACGTCACGGTACGGCACTGTGTCGTCACTGAGCTGTGCGGATAGGCCTCTATTATATGTATGATTCGAGCTTCCAAGCGACGAGTAGATTACGAACTTCCTCAGGCCACTAGCAGGCACTCTAAACAACGTACACAACACAGTTTGCTTGTTGAAAATATTGCAAAATATTGCTTGCATCGAACAAAAACGCGTCACACACACTATTTTCTAGCTTTGTACTGGCGATTGCACCGGGGAGGCGATTGGCGAGCAAATGAACTATGGAGTGAAATGAAGCTATGATTTATGGAATGAACGGATCCACACATTATTTAAATTTCATTAAGCAAATCGGCTGTGACCAATTAAGTGTCTCGATTAATTTTACCACAGAACACTGCTAACTCTACCGAGAAACGGCGAAGGTAATCATAGCTAAGCAACTTTGCTATGATCAACCGATTAAATTTACTTATTTAAAAAGAAATATGTTTAGCTTAATTAAAAATAAATCAGTGATTTGTTAAAATCAACCGAATAAATACTCGGTTAAAATCAACCAATAGTCACGTTTCAAATTAAATAGTTCAACGTATTTATTTTTAAATTAGAATCTTTGTAATGTCAACCAAATAATTACTCGGTTATAAACCATAAACACTCAGTTTAAAATTAAATAAGTGTAACTCATTTATTATTAGATAAAGATGTTTGCTAAAATTAAACGATTAAAATACTTGTTTAGAAACAACTAAAATTCTTATTCAGAATTGACATACCCACTTAATAGTTTTGGATTAAGTTCCAACTTATTTGAATTTAGCAATTAAATTATTTGTTATTAATTAAATTCCCATTTGGTATTAGCTAAGACTATTTAACAATGTTCACGTGGCTATTATATGCCAAGTTCACTTTGAGTTTTTTAGATAAGTCTTAGTTAAAATTAACCGATAAGATTTTAACCGAGCCAAAAAGGTACTTTGCTAAGTTTTTATTTTTTCAGTGTACATAGTATAAAACAGAGTCGCTTTTTCTGTCCCTATTTCCCTTTGACTGCTTAAATCTTTAAAACTACGCAACAGATTTTGATGGGGTTTTTTTAAATAGATAGAGTGATTCAAGAGGAAGGTTTATATGTATAATACATGCATAATATAGCCGTGCGAAGCCGGGGCGGGTCGCTAGTACATAATATACCTCTGTGACTTTGATTTTTAGATAGCAAAATAATTATATAGTTTATAAAAAATACTATTTATTTCAACGCTTTTGAAATAGGTACCTACCTAAAAGGTATTTGTTTTTTTATTTGTAGGTTAAATATATTGCTTGATAAAAAATACCTTTTATTTCAACGACAGAAAGTAGAACTAAAAATAGAACAAATAGAAACAATGCATTTTTGTACAAAATTTTGAGTGGCTCAATCGCATAAAAAGATAAAATTCAGAGTCATCAGGGAAACGGCTTTTGTTTGAAGTGGAGAAAAATGGAACCACAGCTTCTTTTTGAAGTGATGTGGCTTCTTTTACCTCAGCAGGTACTTGCTAAATCAAAAAGGACATAATATTTTAATAAGTATAAGATATAATATCAACTAATATGAATTCACCACGGTAAGATGGGACTACGATTAGTCGTAGGTGTGTAGTATTTTCCCGCGTAGTATTTTCCATTTTCCCTTTCTTCGAACAAACATACTGTAATTTTTAATTTTAACTTTTGAAAGCAATTTGAAAGACAAAAACTTTAGAAGTAAACCACAGGATCCCCACATAACGTAAAGAATAAAACTTATTGTCAGACTTTTATGTCGAAATCACAAAGTTTTCGTTTGAAAATTTGTGTTTTTCTTTCGTGAGTCTTTAGGGCTATCGCAGATTAGAGATTTGAAATCAAAGGATAGTTAACAAAGTATCATTAAAACAGCTTAACGACTGTTCCCTTGCTTTTTTTTCAGTGAAATGTCTTCCATTTTAGTCGGAAGGGTCACTGATAAGATCGCTTATTTCTGTGGAAGTAAGAATAGTAAGGACATTATTTTGTTACCATTATTTAGAGGATAATAGAAGCCATTACTCGGTAGTACCATAAGTTGCTGACGTTAAAGGCGCTGTAATCGCAGTGGATCGCGCGCAGTATGCTAGCACGCTCCACTGCGGCTGCGTGTCCGATACAAATTATCTAGACTAGACGTACGAACGTTTCTAAAATCGGTCACCTGCAAAAACCAAATGACGAAATATATTACGTCATAATTTGTAACGGACGTTGCTAATCCAAACTCTTTAGATTTAAAAGTTTATTGAATAAATTTTTTTTGGTTCTGTATAAAAATAATGTGACGGTCGATTAGCTGTCGGTCGATCGTTTAGTTGTTGGTTTGGGTTCGCCTCTACAATGTGGCTTGCCTGTGACATTTCAGAGCAAATGGAATTCTCTTGTAGGTAGTCAATAACGCGTAAGTAATGTGTACTTAGTTTTTGGGGTTCCTTCTAGCTGATAGCAAAACGGTTATTTGAAAAATACGATTTACAAATTTTTCAAGTAAAGTAAATCTTATGAAGAGATAAGGGTATGAAAGATTTATTTTTTTACGGAGAAATGGTTTGTTTTCTCGGATAAGTATTTGGTTTTTTGTTTGTTAGGAATTTCTGTTTTTTACGGATTTTAGTTAGACATAGCATGAAGTTATTATCCTTGTGAGTAATATAGAGTTTATTTTTATCTCGATACTCCCAAGAGAATGGGACATATCATTATAAATGTTAATCTTAAGTTAAAAACCTATTATCTACGGAACCCTAACATCTGAAGTAAAAACGAATAGTTGTCTAAAGTAGTGCACTTACAGTGTTATTGGTAAACGCAGGTAGATGAGGGTTATTGAATAGTTGTCTAAAGTAGTGCACTTACAGTGTTATCGGTAAACGCAGGTAGATGAGGGTTATTGAAATTGTTTTCAGTTCCAAGCTAAAATTGTTCGTGTTACTGAATGGGTGTAGAACAAAGGATTGTCTCGAGAATTCTCGAAGATTTTGAACCGGTAAATAATCACCTTTCAAACAAAAAAAACTAAATCAAAATCGGTTCATCCGTTCGGGAGCTACGATGCCACAGACAGACACACACACAGATACACAGACACACAGACACGTCAAACTTATAACACCCCGTCGTTTTTGCGTCGGGGGTTAATAAAACTTTCCTAAAAAAAAATAACAATACCTAATTCAAACCCCAACTATGATACTATTACTAATTGCTATTAATTATTTAAGTAGTGCCTCTACGAACTTTGTAAGGCTGTATGAGTTAACTCGGCAGTCTTTGCCTTCTTTCCCGGGTATATTTAAATCCCTGAAGGAGTGTATAATCAATCAAATATTTATCGTTATTATGACAAAAAGAAAACGGTGACCAAAATTTTCAAAATATTCATTTTATAAACTCGAGTTAGCGTTATAACTACGATAAGTACTAGTTATTTTATTGCGCAACAGTACAAGGAATAACCTGAAATGCCAGTAATTCTCGGTACTTATTTCCGGTTTCATAATTTCCTGGTACTACCTACGTAGCTGTAGATAACTTCTGTAAATTCCCAGCAGATACAAAACAGAAACTTCTGTAACAAGCCTTTCAGTTTCACATAATCCAACTAGCAAACATTCAAAAAGGTCCTGATCGTAGAGGTGAAATATATTCTACGATAGAGAGTAAATTTGAGAAACAATTTTTAAACTAACGTAGAACAGATGTTGGCGGGAACATAATCGGTGATCTCTATACATATAAAATCCTTTGTCCTGACTGACTGACGGATGTATGACGTTGTATGACGTAGGCTTTCAATAAGAAAGGATTTTCCAAAATTCCACTCCTAAGGGGGTGAAAAAGGGGGGCAAAGTTTGTATGGGACAACATGATTCCTTGGTACAAGCTACTTCAAATTTTGAATAAACATTATTTAACAGAATTGATGGAACACATGTTTCGTGTTCCATCAATTATCATATTTTATAATAAAAATCTTATTAGAACCATTTTCGACTTCTACGCGGACGAAGTCGCGGGCAAAAGCTAGTCATACATACAAACTAATAATAATAAAGAATACGCATCGACTTTGAAATTTTTGAGATCATTGAGAACCTCCTCCGTTTTTTGATGGTCAAAAATAATTATATGTTAGATTTTTAAAAATAAAAACTAACTTTCGCCAGCGTCTTCGTCTGCTATCTGTAGGTATGTCATATTTTAGGCTGATTTTTAGTCTGCCCATTGGTTTGTGCCGTCCGTTGATAGGAATAATATTTCAGGACAGTCAGGACTTTGAACTTTAGATTTATTTATAAAGAATCAAGATTACTACCTGATTACGCGGACTATCTGTAAGGAACACACAAGACACATTGTCAATGAAAATGTTCTGATGGACCCTCTTTTATTTATAACCTGTAGGTTATTATATATCTGTAGGTAATCCCTTCCGTAGTCGTACGTAACATACAGCTATAGATAGACTTTTAATCCAAATTTTCCAAATCTCTAGCTTGAATTAAACAACAGCCTGAATCTCGAACTAAAAGTTTTTCTAATAAAGCCTTGGGCTTTGAGCTTTCAGGGGAGCGATTCACTAATATTTCTATCTTATCGGCTAGTTAATGATTAATACGAGTAAGGGAATAAGAAATACTCGTTAAATTTTCTGCGTTTGGTAAAAAACAAGAAAGATTTTGGTACTTAATCCCTCTGGAATTTCTTTGAAAATTCAGGATTTTTTACTTTGTTTAGTTAGAAGATTGGTCACAAAAACTAAATGACGGATGAATGAGGTCATGATTTTCTTCTTTCGTCTTTTTTAAAGACCTGGTACGGCAACTCAATGTGACATCGAGGACCAAAGGGTCGAACGGCTTCTTCAATCAAGGGGTGAGCCTGAATATTCAAAGGGCTGTTCCAGCCTTTCTGAAACGATGATGCTAGGAAACGCTTTCGGGGGTCTGTTTAACTAACGTTAATTTTATTTTCAAGTGTATTTAATTATTATAATTTATCAAAAAATAAATTTCTATTGAATCGTATCGTATGCAAATCGTCGGAGTAACAGAATATGGCGCAATAGTTTCGCGGGCGAAATGAACGGCCTCAAAGTTAGAGAGTAGTTCAACTTGGTTTTTATTGTGAAGATATAAGGAACTGTTGAGGTATAGCTGTTGAATTAGTTTCTTCTACGTATTGTTATTTGTTTAACATTTATTTTTGTTTTGCTAACAGTTTTTGTGGTTATTGTTTTAGAAGCTTCCCTGAATTATCTATATTTGACGACCTTTGTGATCGCAGAAGGTTGCGTATTGGATTTCCACTTTAAACAAGTACGTCTTACTGTTTCTGTACGTATATAGTATAGTATTCTATCTATCGACCAAACGACAGTCCCTATAACAGTAGCTTAGCGCCATCTAGACCCAAGCTAGCCTAGTAGCTTAGCTTGGGTCTAGATGGCGCTGTGTAAACTGTATGTCCTGCAATATTTTGTATATTTTGTCTGGCCAATAGTGACATCATTGGCTTCGTAAGATCGTTCAATATACAGATGTTATAGCGTTAACAAATAGTGTTACGTAACGCTTTTGTCAACGCTATAAAATCTGCACTACATGTTACTGCCAATCAAATTTCCATATAGAAAGAAATTAATGTAAATTTGAACAAAGCTATCTTAAAATCCAGACTGATTGACTCATAGCATAAATTAACGATTAGGTCAAACCAATGAATGGATCGTGCTAAAATTTAGCATACTGTTATAGCGTATATAGGCTTTCGGTAATAAAGCATTTTGGAAAATGCAACCCGGATGCGGACGAATTCGCGGATGAGAGCTAGTTTATTATTAACAACCTAACCTACCTACATAGTATACCTCCAATACAAATTAAACTTAGTTCTCGATCGTAAAGAGCACCAACTTAGATCAAGTTAGTGTACCTACTTCAGATGCACAACCTACACCTAGGCTCAACTTAGAATAGGTTACCGATATCAACTTCCAAGTGGAGATACTTCGGAAAGCAATTTTCTTTAACCTGACTTCGTTTTCATAGTTTTGTACTGCAATACCGAACGAGATGAAAATTTAATTTGAAATGTACGTATCTATCTGTTAGGATATAGAACCGGGAAATCTCGGAGCGGAATATATCGGGAATTCCCGGGATTTTTGCCATTAAAAAAGAACCGGTAATTTTGACCACATTTTAAGTCAATAATTTTGCATAAAAATGTTTTTGAACCAAATCAAATTTTAGAAAATAAAAGTTTTAATATATTTTATGGTTTTTTAAACTTGTCGTTTAGTTTTTTTGCGATTATAAACCGGTTTTTACTAAGATGAAAGAAAATATAACTAACGGTAACTAATTGGGATGTCAAATCTTTGAATTTACCTAGTTTTAAAATAGGAAAAACAAATATTTATTTTAAATTCATCAATCATGAAACTTTTGACATTCAGAAGACCAATTCTCGTAAATAACATTGTTCAAATTACATTTCAATATCATTTCGATTGCATTTCGATCACAAATAATATCCTCAAAGTTAGCTTTTTGTAAAAAAAAACTGATTCCGATTGCATTTCGATTACAAAAGATACCTTTGAAGTCAATTTTTATACAAAAAGCTAACTTTGAGGATATTTTTAGCTACTTTGTGGGTAATATTTTGTGATCGAAATGCAATCGAAATGATATTGAAATGTAATTTGAACAATGTTATTTACGAGAATTGGTCTTCTGAGCAATATTTACTAGACAAAAGGTCTATGCTAGTACCGGTTACTTTCGGGAATCCGGGTTCCAAACAGCACTACCTATTTCCCGGTGCCAAAGAAAGATACCGTTTGCATTCCCTAGTACATACTTACACATTAACGACACAAGAAAATATGAGTTTAAAGCGGATGCAATGAGGTTAATCTTCAGAAATATTGGAATGATTTTTAATAAATTTTTCTATTAAATACAGCTTCATTCATTATGATATAGGTTAGGATTTACCCCGAAATTCCAATGTGGTTGGGTTACGCGGGTAGATAGATAGATAGATACTTTATTTATTTGTACGACACAGGAATTGACATAGAACACGATATACACAAAGTAAAATAATACCTAGAAAGTATAAGGTTAGTCAAATGGGCGGTCTTAATGGGGATTCCTTCCAGGTAAAGTTTGATTAATAAGAGCCAAAAGCAAAAAAATTACAGGCATTTTGCATTAGACTTCTCTAAGCACCTTCTCAGATCTTCCCAAACAAAGCAAATATAAATGTAAAAACGAGTATCTACTTACCAGAAGCTAATTACCGAGTATAATTGAATGAAGCATTCTGCACAGAGTGCAACAATGAACGAACTGAATGAACGAGTTGCTGAATGGAATGAATGAGTTCAATCCCTCGAGCGCTTTTGTTGTTACAAATTAATGTTTGTACCGAGTTTGTTGGTATTTTAGTTCAGGAATAAATCTTGAATATTGAGGAATTACAAATTCTTATGCAACTTAGAAATACAATTTGAATTATATGTATATTAGTTACTAGTTGCGCTTCGCGGTTTCACCGCTTTCAAAAAAAAATAGCCCATAGCCTTCCTCGATAAATGGACTATCCAACACAAAAATATTTTTTCAATTCGAACCAGTAGTTCCTGAGATTAGCGCGTTCAAACAAACAATCTCTTCAGCTTTATATTATAAAATTTTATCATTATCCTTGAATCACTTTAATTTAGTTCCACAACCTAACCTAATCCCTGACCACTGGTGCCCTGGACAGACGGCTGACAAATATTCAATCTACTTGATACATTTTAAACCCATTTGGTCTAAAATAGAAGTGAATAATATAATTTAACACTGGCTAGATGTACGGAGCTTTAACTTGCAAAAAAAACCTACACTGCCAACCTTTCACCTTCTATGCTCCGAATCTATAACCACACCCAGGTATCTGAAATCTGAAGACCAAAACATGAAACTGGCAAAAGCAAATCCGGTGGCAAAAAAAATCTACAACCTACGAGCGTCTATGGGTCCCTCTACGAGAGCCTACGACGACGACGTTGAGAATCTGTGCTACGTATCGAAATATTATGAACTAGCTACTCGCCCCGGCTTCGCACGGCTATATTACGCATGTATTATACACAAAAACCTTCCTCTTGAATCAATCTATCTATTAAAAAAACTACATCAAAATCCGTTGCGTAGTTTTAAAGATCTAAGCATACAAAGGGATATAGGGACGGACATAGGGACAGCGAAAGCGATTTTGTTTTATACTATGTAGTGATAGTGATTTCTGTGGTGCTACGTACGTGCTACGACAACATATTTCCGCCATTCTTACGCGGAAAACGTAGTTTTTTTACCCAAAGGGTATAAACGGGACCCTGTGACTTCACTGCCTGTCGGTCTGTCTGTCACCAGGCAGTATCTCGTGAACCGTGATAGCTAGACATTTTAAATTTTTACAGATGATGTATTTCTCTTTTCGCTATAACAACAAATACTAAAAACAGAATGTAAAGATACGGGACCCTTCGTGTGCGTGTCCGACTCGCACTTGGCCGGTTTTTAACTATTATTTTCTTTATGGAAAGAAGTGATTGACCTATTTTTGAGATATTTGTAAATTGAAACAAATAACTATTCTAAGTAAATTAGGTACCGAATTCCTAAGATTCTTAAAACTAAAAACGTCGTAAACCACCCGGGAAAACAATAAAATTCTGCAAGTCTAGACCTGGACGTATTACAACCTACTCGAATAAAATATAAAATAAAATTCTATTGGCACGTTTTCATACGTTTCTTAAAGTAATGGTAACTTATTTTAGAGCTTTTACCTAGAGGTAGGTACAGAGTTATAGTATTTCATATCAATTTTAGTGCCCGCGTGCATAGATTCCAAATGTAAAAGTGTTTTATTTGACACTCAGAAGTAGTACTTTTCCGTTTCCGGTCATGGGTGGAAAGTAGAACGTTGTTAGCACTGCGCTCATCGCATTAATTAGTACTTTCCCTTTTTCCGATGAAAATCCAGATAATAGTAGAAGTAGTTATGACGCGTATTAGGACGACCTCTGTGGTGCGTCGGGCGAAAACCCGCCTGCGACACAGAAGCTTACGGGTTCGATTCCAGCTTCAAACAAATACTTATGTTATTTTGTTTCTGGTTTGGGTGTTTCTGTATGCTATATCAATTTTATATTTAGGAAGAAGAAAAGTATTTAAGTATTCTATCCGTTTCTGGTCACCAAAACAGAACAAGCCTAGTTGCTTAGCATAGGGCTACATAGGGCTGTGTGAATTATCCTTCAATATTTATTAATATAATTACAGAGCATGTTTATCTTACATGACATCTAGATACATAAATACTTGTTTTGTGCCCCTGGTTGTTTTATAAAATTATCTTATTCAACCTTATTTTTGACTAATTCCGTTTATTTTTACACTGAAACGCCTACTCAAATCAGTGATACCTGTAAATCCCACTCAATGGACAGATGAAAAGTAAAAAACAAAAAAGCCGGCTTTGTCCCTTAATCAGAGATATTAAATCTTAGAAACAGACAGAGAAAACAAATAGACAAAACATCTAGCAAGGATTTATTCAACGTATCAACTCGCTTTCAAAACGACTTTATTTTTCCAAATTAGTTCGGAATCGCTCGATAGATGGTGCTATTTAAATGGTAAATTGTCTCTGGCCAAGGGCCGGTCAAAGTTATTTGCGGCCAAGAGATGCCAAATGTCAAATTAGAAAAACTTTCAAAGTATAAAAAGAAACATTTTGCTCAATATTAACTTCATTGTCTTCAATTCAGTAAGATTATGTTCATTTTATTTTAAAAATATTCGGATTTCCTGTTCTTTAGAGAGGTTGAAATTTTGTATAGGTACTTAGAATTGACAAGGGCTTGCTTGAGATTTATACGGGTAAACTAAAATTAAATTCTATTTCAATAACCAAAAGGTCGATATTATTTAATCACAGGTAGTGACGTCTCATGTACTCCACTGCGGCTGTGTCTCTAAGACACTCGTTGTTTTATTAACACAGGTCGCGATGTTAAATATAAATGTACTTAAAAGAGTAATTTCAGATGTTGTCTCTAATGCAGCTAATTTAAAGCTCTTTGCTCCTAATCCAACACGAGAAAAAACATGTAGGTAGGTAAGGTACCTAAAACTTTAACAAAAACGATAAGGCTCACATTTTTTCCATGTCACCTCTAATAAATGTTCGGTTAAAGGTAAAGAGCTTAAGCATACTTATAAATAGACTGGGCGTTAGAACAATTTACATTGACGACCCAGTTGGCACAATGGTCACCATGCCGGACTGCCAAACACAGACAAGTATTTATGTTTGTTTCTATGTAGGTATTAAAAGTATATATTTATAAAAGAAAAGTATATAAATTAGTATATCCGTTGTCTAGCACCCATAACACAAGTCTAGTTCCTTAGCTTGGGGCTAGATGGCGATTTTGTGTGGAATGTCATTTACATACTAAAGGCTTCGTCAAACAGTCGTTTCTATTTTTATTTTATTTTATTTTATTAGGGACAATAGCTAGTTACACAGTTGAATTTAAAAACTAAACAAAAAAAAATTCTTGAAGTGAGAAATGATTATTTGATAATTGGTGTTTTACTTAGTTTTAATAGATAATCTTAAAATGATAAGCAGTGTTCCAAATTTAAAAGCAATAACCTAAAATAAGAATACTGCTTATTAATTATTTTCAAGAACGTTTATTAAAAACAAGAAATTCTATCGTAATAGATAATTATTTATCACCATACTATCCTATTACTATAGTCCTGTCTACTATTAGTAATATTATATTTAAAGTCTTTGAAGATAGGTATTTGCGATTGAGGCTAGATTTGGCGGCTAATTACAGTTGATCGATGGTTCTGTGCTCGTTATGGTACGACGACGCTGGTCTTAACTTATTTTATAGTTAGGAATATTCTGTGGTTTTATCAGCGTTATTCCTGATTCTGTGGGAAAATCGGGCTACGTCCCCACTCTACCCAATCCCATCTCTACCCGATTTCAAATTACCTATCAAAAACTCCCAACTCTACCCGATATGATAAAAAGTATAGTCGGAATGAAAAACATTTAAACGATATTTAAAGTATTCCTTAATCATCAACATTTTTATCACCAACACAACAATCGACATTAACGAAAATAATGTTTTTAATGAAAACACATAAAGTAATAACACCATTATCACAAGAAAAAAGAAATTGTTAAAATTGGCTAATCATACATAGTGTTTTATTTAACTTCAATTTTAATGTTTATTTTAGAAAACAATTGCTAATAATCGAGCTAATTTTATTCAAAAAGGCATCAATAGTGATTTGTTTCTAGTCGTAGTTTTCGGTCAAATCAGAAATTATTTGATCATTGGAATTACTAGTTTTTCTTCTTTTGTTCATGTTAGTTCCCTTTTCATAATGTCTAGAAAAATAAAAAAGGAAATCGAGAGATTGGTGGAACGAGTATATAATTTCGTGCAGATAGTAGGTAGCCGGCAGTAGGTATAATACCTATCATATCCAGTATCACATCTTATGATAATCATTTCTGATTGTTTGCAGAAATAGCAGAAAACTAGGTCTTCTCGCCATGATTCTGTTGTATTTGGAATTAAAAGCTTCTACTAAATTGGTAGATCGGTGACGTTCTTTGTAGCAACACCATTTTTGGACCATTCCTGGTGGTTCAAGCCACTGCATGACCCGTCTTCAATGTTTTCCTTTGGTAAATAGCCCAAACTCATGCATAGCTTTACATGAGCTTTTGTCTCTTCATGTTCCATAAGCTTTAAGGATTTTACCTTTTTAAAAAGACATCTTTGAAAATGTACGTAACATCCGAGAATTTGAATGCCTGTATGCCTAGCATGAAGACCAAAACACGATACGATAAAGCGATATAACTACATCAACTCTCAAAATGTGATAGATAAAGCCGCCATGTTGAATTTTTATCATAATTTTTATCGCAATTTATAATAAAAATTCAACATGGCGGCTTTATCTATCATATTTTGAGAGTTGATGTAGTTATATCACAGTTATATCGCTTTATCGCATCGTGTTTTGGTCTTCATGCTAGGCAGGCTGGGAAAACATTTTCTGCAGCATTCATTGCTGCTGTTTCAAAATCAAGACTTAATATAGTCGGGTTCCACTCAGGTGAGGTATCTTTAATTTTTTCAAGCATTCTTTGGTATGTCTTTTCGTCTTTGTTCAGCAAAAGCACGTAAAATAGTGCTAAAATATTAGTTACTTTGTCACTGCTGCCTATGTCTCCATGAATAGTGTATAATTGAGTGAATGGTTTTGGGAACACTTGAAGGTACCATCACCAAAACAATGCTGAATACATTTAAAATGATCTTGTATGCCCTTCGATGCAAAAACAATTATTCTGTTTCCATCTTCACATACTCGTATATCAAGCAGTAAGAAACATTGAAATTCTTCAGGAATCACCACTTCGAGAGAATTTTGAAACTGTGTTTTATTTCTGTCTGTAGAGTTGACTTTTTATGCATTTGTATTCTGGCAGTTCACCACTCAGATGGAAAACTTTGTTTTTTAAATTACAAACATACTTCTCGTATAACGTGGGGATTGGAGGATAATCCTCACATAAAGGTTTTACCAGCTATGTTACTCCCAATGAATCAATGTATCCTTATACCAATTTTCATCAAAATCTTTCCAGTAGTTTTGTTACAAACAAACAAAAAAAAATCTTTCATCTTTATAATATTAGTAGGTATAGATAAAGACTCTTTAGACTAGTTATTTGGGACGGAATCATAAAGTCATACAACTTCTTTGGTGTACAGATCATTTTACATGTGCCACTACGGGCACATCGGGGCCACTGTTGTCATGTTAGAATGTTCAATGTTGTCAACTAAGTTCATTTTATACACTTTTTGTAACTCTTTTCTTTCATGTTGATACGTTGCCGGACAAAGTTCTTGTTTAGGACAATTCAATTTCAGGATACGATCTGTTTTATTCTATTCGGTGATTTTATAGATAATTAAAATTCTATAATTTTTCATGTGAACTGTACTCTAACTTCTTTCTATATGCAAGAATGAAATCGGGTATTATAGTGTTGGGAGTTTTTATTAGGCAACTAGCGACCCGTCCCGGTTTCGCATGGCTATATTATGCATGTATTATACATATAAACCTTCCTCTTGAATCACTCTATCTATTAAAAAAAACCGAATCAAAATCCGTTGCGTAGTTTTAAAGATTTAATCACACAAAGGGATATAGGGACAGAGAAAGCGACTTTGTTTTATACTATGTAGTGATTTTAAATCGGGTAGAGTGGGGACGAAGCCGAAAATCGGGATAAAAAGTAGCCTATGTTACTTCCAATGAATTAATGGATCTTCTTCATACCAAGTTTCATCAAAATCGGTTCAGTAGTTTCGGAGCCTATTCATTGCAAACAAACAAACAATCAACCTTTCACTGTGATTTTATCCGCATAAGTTCCGGATTGTATGGTATATGGTATTTGCAGGACAAAATGTTATAAATAGCTGAAGTCCTGGAATCAAAATCTATACGCGACCAATCAAGAACCTCGTCATTGCTCTGAAGTCCGTTTAAAATAGTTATATCAAAACAATCTGAATGACTGCATGAACTTTTTACTGGTTATAAAACTTTTTCAAGAGGTATTTTAGTGTTTGTTTTATTGTTGTTTAGAGTATAATATTTCGGTGGTATAATATATCTTAAAGAATATATTGGTATGTTTTTGGGTCAATCAAGTAAATCATGTAATTTCTGCCTCGCATTATGGCCGCTATCTGCCTGGCCGAAGGACGTGGTGTTCCGTCGCTTCTGCGGACAAATTCCACAAGAAGTGTTGTGTCATGGAAGTGCTACTATCATATTTTTTAGCTATCTATTAACACATTCAGTATTATAAAATATGAATGTTAGTCTAGAATTATGGGCCTTTGTAGCCAGAAATAGATGATTTATCTACACAAATATTATAAAGAGGAAAGATTTCTTGTTTGTTTGTTTGTAACGAATAGGCTCCGAAACTACTGGACCAATTTTAATGAAACTTGGTATCAGGATACATAGATTACCTGGAAATAACAAAGGCTACTTTTTATCCCGACATTCCCACGGGATCGGGAGTTACGCGGGTGAAACCGCGGAGCGCTGCTTTATTGTTATGTTATTATTTTACGCGTTGTAATACTCCGAGTTTGGATTATTGCGGTCCGCCCGATTCGGGCGGTCGCCTCGCGGGCGGACCGACGAAGCACTCATCCTCCCTGCACCTTACCACTTAATTTGACAATTTCACTTTCCTACTTCCCTCTATGCCCGGAGGCTGCAGTTTGTCGTACTGAGAGCTAATCACATCGCGGTAAAGTGCATCAGGATGTAGAATTTTCTGCGCCACATCATGCCAATCATACGCCTCTTGCTTCTATCTCTGCCTGTAATTGTAAACCGCTTCGGTTGCTGCAGAAGTTTTTAGGGTTTCATTAAGATGCGGTAAAAAGCCACCTTTTTTGGCAGAGCTACCTTTGAATTACATATATTTATTTACCTCCTGGGGTGAGGAGGAGTTATGTCGGAGTCAAATCGAACAGAAACCCCTCCGATGACCATCATCGGTGCAGATTGGAGACTCACGGTCTCACTCACTAAATATAAATAAAATAAGAGACGATGTTAATATTATGCGGAACCCATGTTTTCCAGTTAACTCTTACTTAAATTTATTATTCCGTAAGTGGAAAACGGAAAGAAATAGACGTAGCAAACTATATTGCCAGCATCTGTGACGAGATTTTTTCAAATTATTTATTGTAATTGCAACGTGTTGACGACTGGTGGTGCGACGCAGAAAGTTGCGGGTTTGAATCCCCCATGGGAAAAATATTTGTATGATCAACAGAATTTTTTTATTTCTGGTCTATTACTAATATTTCTTAAGCGCCCACACTTTTCCACTACAAGGCCTCCCTCCCTATTTTTTACCAGTAATTCTTGTAGGAATAAAATATATGTACTTGGTACTCATTCGTTAAACTAACTATAGCTAACACATAATATTATTACATCGTAAAGAAAGCTTCCTACCAGCAACGGTCAAATATGGTAGTAGGTACCTTAATTATGGCGTCACTTTGTTGGTCGATCGGAATCGAACCTGAACTTATCGGTTTAGTTACGATTCTGTGGTTTCCGTTTTTATTACAGTGAGGTTAGATATAATTCACAAACTTTTGACCGTGGATTGAACTATTCATTTCGCTATTATTAATAGGAAAGTTACCTCTTCGCGCATAATAGTTGCGATTAAAATGAAGTAATTGCTATTCGTATTAATAGAAGTTACCACAGCCTTTTGATGGCTTATGGCGTTAGTCCAATTGGGAACTGTTTCACTTAGGACCTCTTACAGCACTATTGCAAAATCTTCATTTCACTAAACTTGGATTTTGTCATACATTTTCGACAGGAAGCTAAAATCAATTTTCAGTTTTTGTCAAAAATGTATGCACATTTTTTAAATAAAATAGAGTTTTTGCAATTTGCGGCAAGCAGACTTTAATTCGAGACATTTAAAGCCAATTCTGTCTAACACGACTATACCTAAATACTCTTTGCCTTGAACAGAGTTTTCAAGGGGCACACGCCGTCGGTCGCGGCAGCCTCGTTCGATCCTGACAAGGGTCTTTCGAATTTGAGTGAGGGCGTTAGCGTCCTCACTAACCCAGCGATCCAGCCGAATTCGAACCTTAAGCAGTATTCGTAAGATGATAGCACATTAGTTCCTCTTTTTGCCACGTTCAAATAGATCCCTGTAAGGCAGTAGGTACCCGCTGTCAGCCAGTATAAATGGAAATTAATGGCTCAGTTCTGCATGACCCTCGTCAACTTGTCATAAGGCAGGCTAATACAATGTCTGTGCTAAATTATTGTGGAATATTAGGTGTCAATTCGGAAAATATTGCTGTTTTTCCGTCACTTTCAACTATTTATGAAGTTTGTGGGGTTTTTCTTTTCTTTATTTTCATATACTCGTACAAGCACTCCGCTGTTATAATATAGGCAAAAATCCAGAACAGATACAAAGCTGCATTTGGGTTCTTAAAGTTTTCACTGCGTTTAAAATGGTAAATTTATTTATTTCATTTATTGTTGTCTCCAAAGCTGCTTTCAATCCGTTAACACTTCCATATGTGTATTTGTAAATCTCATTTTTTACATAGCCCCATAGAAAATATTCCAATGGGGTAAGATCTGGTGACCTAACTGGCCACGGCACGGGGTCGTGAGTGGTAATTAAGTTGTCTCCAAACTGCTCAACTAACATCTCTTATTCTGCGGCTATTATGAGCAGGGGCCCCGTCCTGCTGGAAGATCAGATGCTGAGTCTGCGCTAATGTCAAATTGTCTAATTCATCAAAGACTTTATTCTTTTCGACATACTTTATTGTGGTTAAAGTGTCCTCATCAATTTTAAAATAAAATATTTTTTATTCATTATTCCACACCATACATTGAAAGAAAATCGTACTTGGCGGTGTTCTTCTTTGATCCCTAATGGGTTATTGTGACTCCAATAATGTTCGTTTTTTCGAATTAACATACCATTATTAAAACAAAATAAATAATAAAAAATTGTCGTCGATTTTCTGTTTTAGCCAGTTGCAAAATTGAGTCGTGGTCTTAAGTTATCTCCTGGATGTAATTTTTGCACAATACGTCAGAACGGTAACATTTATAATTGTACTTTTTTATTTATTTATTAAGTATTTAAGAACTTTACATATCGTTGCTTGAGACACTTGAATCATTTCGGCTGCGTTGTGGGTCGATTCAGTAGGTGATGACTCAAAATAGGTCGAAATAGCTATTTCCAAATCTTCGTTACAAATATGTGGAGTTTTTGATTTAGTTTTTTTCATATTTACCTTCCTCTTTTAAGTTTCAAAGACAGAAAAGACAAAAAGGACGTCAAACCAAAAGATGGGAGGATGAATTGCCAAAAGGATGGAGAAGGTTAGCTCGAGACAGAGAGAAGTGGAAAATACTGGGGGAGGCCTATGTCCAAGGACAACCTGACCAAAAAACTGGTTGCTGAAGAAACCTACTAATATTAGATTTAAAAATTACTAACACCATAATTCTAAGGTAAAAATTGTATTTACAAACTAGGTCAGTGAATAAAGGCTATTTTTATTTATTATATTTATTTTATATTTAAGTTTCTAATCATTGTCCTGAGTATTTTTATTGGACGGAACATTACGGATATTTGTTTTGGTACCAAATAATAGCGCGGCTGGCACTTTTTTCATTTAAAAAGTATAATTCTAATAAATCGTTCACTACTTTTAGACAACAAGTAAACGCCTATTTGTTATAAAAATATGTGGTTGGCGAAAAAACTTAAATAATGTTGCTGTTCTTTTTTTGCGACGTTCTATTTCGAAACAGTTTAGCACCGCGAAGTGGCGTAACCAGTAGTAATAAACAACAATTTACGTATTTTATTAAAAAAAGAGCTATTTCCTTTAATTTGCATACTATGTTTGTTACCAGCAATTTATCTCTATCAGCAATACTATCGATTGGTATAAAAATAAAGGATGACTTTTTGTTTGAAAAAAAAAAAAAAACAAAAAGGTTCGATTTCTGGCTAGGGTAATTACTTTTCAAAAATCTAATGATGCAGTTTTATTTTTTGTCAAAATCGGGCACGCAACTCCTTTCAGCATTTTTCGCTATCTCTTATTATGTTATAGTTTAGGATATAGTCCTGAAGGCCCACATAAAAATCATTCTGAGTACCTACCTACAGCCCAAATGGGCCGAATGCGTGGAGTCAAACTATTAAATATAGGTTAATGAAGAATGTATCGCTGCTTGTGAAGTAGACTGTGTTAAATGTGGAAAATATTTCAAACTTATTTTTTATTATTTAGAGAAATGTCAGCTAAAGTAAGGTAAAACCATACTTACTGACTGGGTTCAAAAAAATCCCACTATTTCCTTGAGATGCGTTATGAAACCTCACATCCCAACTTATTTCTTAAGAAATGTAAATTAATATTTTTTTTAATTTAAGAACCCAAAATTTTCCCCCCAAACTAGCACAAGTTTAATCAACAAAATAAATGAATAGTCACCATGCTACGTAGGTATTTAATAATGTTAAGTCGGTCTTAGTAAACGGGCTCCCATAATTTGATCGTGTCGTCTAACGGAGTTGATTTAATTACTACACACATTTTACGCCTTAATAACCATATTAAAAATTTATAGGCAATGGCTCCTTTCCACTGAAAATTCAACGGAATACCAGCCGTATTGGAAGGTAGTAGATTTGAAAGTAGCATAGCAAATATGTCGCTTGATTTGGTTTCCCCAATATCATAGGCTGTGAAGATTCATATAGTATTCATTAGGATATAGTAATTTTGCATACTGTTACCCTTTCGAGGTAGTTTAAGCATTTATAAATTAGATGCGAAATGAAATTCATTTGAAAACTTAGTCTTTACTACTTCCTCTGGCGCTACGACCGACCCTTTCAGGGCTTTGGTCTCATCCACAATATTCTTTCATTTCATTTCGTCTCTGGTCTTTCTTCTGACGTTTTCTCGCCGAGTCTCCTTAATAGTTCTTCTTCAATACATCTATGCATTGCTTTCTGAATCTTCATCGGGGTCTTTACTGTTGCAGGGTCCATATCGGAATAGTTTTCACATTTCAGTCAAGTGTCATCTATTCGTTTTAGCTGGCTTTGATAAATACCATGGTCTCTTTAAAATAAATAAAATATTCAGTGAAAATGTCATTATCGACTTTCGTTTCGAAACCCGCTTAGGAAAGCGTATAATGATAGACAGGTTCCTTATAATTTACCTCATGAGTTTCTTGTAGATTTTTCTAATTGACTTAGCATGAAAAATGTACTTGTCAATTTATTTCAAATTGTGTGATATTTTTTCAAGAGACTTTTCGGCATACACAATAAATATAAAAGATTTGTGATTTAAAAAAGATTTTTAATATCAGAGTGTTCTTTTTTGTGTCTATGTCTCTCTGCATCAAAGTGTTTAAACAACAGTTTTGCATTTAAACAACACTTTACTCCTCAAACAAATATATTATGTATATCAAATACAAATAAAACGAACTACAGTACGTTACAAAATTGTTTTATTGTCCACAAATTACACTTAACATCACAAAAAGTGTAACCTCTCTCACAGGAGTACCTACACCCGCGAGCACGCTCACCAGAATTACCGAAACAACCGCAATAAAGTTGTCGGCTTTACGTGCGTGACTACAAACTTGATAGTCCATTAAATTTGCATTGGACACGTTTATACTTTTTGCGGCCAACAGTGTGAAAATGACTGCTGAAGTACGGTGGAATCGTTTCATTACCGTATTTTGTTCTGTTTTATTATGGTTTCATTGGGAATTAACGATTTTAGGGAACAGTATGGTCATGCATGATCAAAATCACATCAGAAACTGACTAGGCATGGTGTGGAATATGTTAAAATCGTTTCAGTGTTATATTTTTCCTTGTTTTATTATGGTTTCATTGGAAATTAATGTTGTTATGGGGTGTTGTGGTTATGCCTGGTAAATGTGTTTGAGTCCACAGTTAATAAAAAATTGTGTAATGTACTTATTCGTATGATAATTATCTAAGACCGCATATCACAGTTACCGCGTGACACGGTACAAAATTTTCTTGTGACAAGTGTACGAAATCGTAAAACGACCAAATGCTCTTAACTAATATAATCCTGTAACAGCTCAGCATCGGTTTGAGTCAGCATAGTGTCTTTACGATATCGACAGCTTGATTAATGATCCTAATGATTTGTCCTAAGGTGCAATCAACAACCGCGCTTAACGACAAGACTGACTCCATTGACCAACCTCTTATACCTAAATCATGAGTCAGCCGAGCAATCTGCTCGAAGAATTAGCTCCTTAAATCACACACGAGAAGTAAACAGCAGCATTTCTCCGATCCTAATTTCGTGGTGACAACCATAAAACGCTGCTATCCAAAACTACTTGCCGTGAGCATTTGTTAACTGAACTTACGTTACTAAGAAGGATTAATGTATTACGTTTCTATCTGTCGCTATAGGGTAGTATTTTCTTGACGTTCAATACCATAGCCTCTTAGCAAGTACAAAGTAGTCATAAATTAGGGTTTTAAATGTATATGGACACAATAAAGACTGGAATGCAAAGTCAGAAATTCCCGAATAAAATAGGAATATTCCCAGCTGTTTCCCTGCTCTGTCTTCTTTCTTATCGTATCGAATCGGCAGTTTTTTTTAAATTCTATTTTAAAAAGATATTATTATGGTCTCTGCCACTCAAGCTCTGTCACTCAATGGGGACAGACAGCAGACTTTGAATAGGTATACGAGACACGAATAGTTTTGTTGTTATCCAGGGCTTACCAAGTCTTTCCACACATCCTAACTTTGGTTTTAAGACGATTCAATGTTTTTTTACTTTAAGTTAGATTTTGACTTCACTTTGACGTATGACCGGAAAACTAAGACAATGTATGTGCGTTAATTGAAATTTCTCTTATGGTAAAAGAAAACATCGTGATGAAACCCGCGGCTTAGTTGGCTCCAGACGTATTGACGAGTTGTTTCCTCTGGATACGGTCTAAGCTAAGTGAGAAGTATAGGTGCTGGGCAGGCAAAAATGACCCGTCGAATTAGTTCTAGTTGCCGAAAACAGCCCGTATACAAAAACGTATTACAAGGTATTTTATTTGTGTTTTTGTTAATTTTGTATTATTATTGTTTTGTGACACGTATTCTTAAGATTATGAAAATAAATTATCAAAGTATAACGTAAGTCCGGCTACGATCAGCTCATCGTCCCCACGGAATAACAACTCGGTATCGGGACTGGTATCGTACGAAAATGACCATCGACACTCATAAACTTCGCTTTATCTCGTGTTTGTGTGACTAGCGCTATTTTCCGACTCTGATTGTCTAACGCTACAATGTTTCTGTTTATTTAAACTCTGAGGGTTTGTTGTTGGGAAAACAACATTGTTGTAAATGTGAGAAATGAAACTAAACATGCTGTTGTTTCTGAATTGAAAGCTGAGGTTTAACTCTACTATTGTTATAGGGTTTCGCGGATTCTAGGTACGTAGGTATTGTTGTTCTAATTAACTTGTACAAGATACTATTTTGGAACTATTCTACTGAAATTACACTACTTGTTTACCTTATAGTGACACTTAGCCTCACTGCCACCAGATGGCGCTACTGAGCCTTTCTTTTTTCTGAAGATAATTTCCGAGTATAACACCTGTCCGGTGGAAGATCTTCCCTCTGGAGGTACACACCACCAAGTACCTCCAAAACCTATATCCAGGTACTCTATCAGTTTAATGTTGTATATTTCCAATACGGGCTAAAAACATAACCCTGCTTTTGACTTTGCTTTAGTCGGGTAAAATACTGTCGTTTAGCACATTTGCCAATTGTAAACAAAATTTCGTTTGTAAATATTGAACACATTTTGTATGTGAAAGTATCGATTGTGATTCAGTAGGTAACTTGATTTCCCAATTCTGTCCCAGTTTTAAAAGAAAACAAGCTGTATATATTTTTTTATCTCTACCTAGTATTTTCTGTATTTATTTAGGTAAGTTACCAATTTGATGCAAAAAATCAAAAAATCTCAATAAAGTTTCCCTAGGTAGAGTGCCCAAAGGACTTGCTACATTGCCACTTTGCATGGCAATGCCAATCCTTTGGCCAAAGTAGCAGCCAGCCCTTTGGTCACTTTACCCTTTTTAGGGTTTCGTACCCTAAAAAGGGAGGGTAAAGGGTAAATGAGGGAAGGGTAAAAACGGGACCCATTACTAAGACTCCTATGCTGTCTGTCTGTCTGTCATCAGGCTTCTCATGAACCGTGTACTTGTACTTGTATACGGGCTGTTTTCCGCGATTAGACCCTTTTTAATTGGGTCCTTTTTGCGTGAAGCTGGAGTAGGCTTGCCCAGCACCTACTACCCTCTCAGCTTAGTCGACCATGTCCAGAGGAGAGAACTTTTAAATACTTCTGGAGCCAACTAAGCCGCGGGTTTCATTACGATAATTTTTTCTTAAGAAAAGTACATTGGTGCACGGCCGGCCTGGATTCGAACCCACGACCTTCAGAATGAAAGTCGAGGTATCTACCACTAAGCCAACACCGCTCTTCTCATGAACCGTGATATCTAAGGTTAGTCGCTTTTTGGGCCCAGGCCGAACTGAGACCAGGGTCTAGATTACGATTGTAGAAAATGGTAATCGTAAACTGGGACCGTAACTCAGGGATAAACAGTTGAAATTTTCACAGATGATTTATTTCTGTTGTTTTTATTAATTTTTAAAAAGTTTCACCACCCAGCGTCTGCATTTTTTATTAGCCAAATTTAAATTATAAACTAACCTTAAATTAGAGTAACATAAAACTATCTTTCGACAATCACCAATGAACACACAAACGAACTAAACCTTTATATTTTTCATTACACAATGTAATGTTGTAGATAAATCAGTGGCGACATAGGGCTGGGCTCGGGGGTGCCTCACATATTTTACTTTTACTACCGAGTGGTCGAGAAAGCGAGCCCTGATAGAAAGGGCTATTGGATTTTTAAAGTTTCAAAGGAATAAAATGAGTATATTTCTAGAGTACGTGTCAGATAGGTCTCCTCGTAGTCTTAGAACTAATTGATGACTTTTCGACTTATATCGGATGTTGAATGTGTTTCATATATCTTTGTTCCCTATGGAATCGATCCCTAAAATCCCAGATGCCCTACATACCTACCATATTCCTATCATATCAGATTCTCTCACCAAAAGTTTACAGTAAGAAATAAAAACAAATAAAAAGTGGTTGTCTGTAAAGTCAGTTTACGGATGATAATTAAGAACAATTGACATTATTGACTTCAATACGTTGCTATGGTTACTCGTTTTATCTTAATGATAAGAAACCAGTGACTTTAGTTGCTCCATTTCAAATAATACTTTCAAATATTTGTAATATTGCACTTTGTGAGCGTGATCACATGAAAAAAATACCCCATCCCTCTTATTACAAAAAAACTGCAAAACCATAGTTTAAACCTGTACTAAAAGATCTAGGTTTTTGTGTTAGTTTTGGTTTAAAATTGATTCTTATTACAAAAAGTAAATAGACCAAGGACCAGAAGATCCATGGTTTTAGTCGCAACCATAGACAATAGATAGCAAACTCGAAACAAACCATTCTTTTGTTCGTTCAGCGGTCGAAACACCGTTCCTTTTCACAAAATGGTGGTAAGTGAGTAAATATTAAAAACTTATATAAGAAATCGAATACTAAAGTGATAAAAATATAAATTGTGTGTTCAATTATTGTGAAATAGTGTGACTTGTATTTGTTATTCTATGTTCGCGATTACGTTGTTGTATTTAAATACATCAATTTATGTAGCGTATATCGGAACGCGGCTCGAGTTAAGCCTTTAAGCCTTTTGCCTGCCCCTTTAGAAGTATAAAAAAAAATACTACCTAAAAAATTGTAAACATGAAAATAACCTAAATTTCTCAAAAACATAAGAAAACGTAGTGATTATATCCTCTTTGAACATAAGTACGTACTAAAAATATTTACTTATTTATGTTTTCAGTAGGTTTACGTAATATGTTGTTAAAATCTGTGAAAATTTCAACTCTCTAGCTATCACGGTTCTTGAGATAGAGCTTGGTGACGGCCAGAAGACGGACGGATAGCGAAGTCTTAGTAAGAGGGCCCCGTTTTTACCCTTTGGGTATGGTACCCTAAAAAGGAGCGAGAATTGGAGTAACAAGGAAAAGGTGAACGTCAGAATTTAATTTTTTGAGGTTAGAAACTTCGTACTAAGATAATTAAACTAGGGTGCTCGGCAGTTTAACTTTGACAGGACAGAAAAACCTGGTTTTAGCGGTAAACTTTGTTTTCTAATAACGTTTTTCTAAGTCCATGGTTTAAATGTCATTTAAACGTAGTTTAATTTTTAGACTTCGTTTTGGAATAAGGGGGCATGAGTTTATTGTGGCTTCTTCTCATTGGTCGCACATTGAATTCGTTCTCATTGAAGGCACACATTCTAACTTAGTTTTTAAGTCGTTTCTATGTAATCTGTGTACAAATGTATTAAGCATCCAAATGAATAGAAATGTTTGACTTTGACTTTGTCAATTACAATTTCTATGATTAATTATTGTCAATAACTCATGACGTCACATTTTTTTTGTGATTGCAGGTTTTCACCACTAGGCTGTTATCAAATCAAAAATTGTTGCTTGAATTAGTTGTTATTTGTGTTAATATTATGATTTTTAAAATGATAGTCAAAACCTATTAATTTTTTGTCAATTGCGTATTTAAACTGGCGGAAAATTACTATTTTCCGTGGGGATAACCCGGGTGAAAAGATACCGTTTCCGAGCAATGATGACAAAAAGGACGTTTGTTTTAACATAAACACGATCATTATGGAAAGCGTCCCTGAAACCGGAAGTACACAATCAAATTCCACGAAACAATTAAACTTAAGTATTATTATAACGTTAACGGCCTTAGTTATGTCTAGAGTTTTGTAACTGTTTCTCAAACTTTGTCAGGATATTAATGAATGTTGAGAAACCTTGGTTAACTTAGAAACTAGTGGTATAAACTTAAGATTGATTAGGTTCTAAAGTTTTTCCACAAAGGTTAGAAATTATTGATTAATCTTTCTCTTCAGTCGATCCTTTTGTTAAACAATTTAATATATCAAACACAAAACATATTATATAAGTCAATTACGAAGTTTAAGGGCGATCGTCTTAAATCAATTAAGAGTTAATAGTTAGTAGTGCCCCGCGGTTTCACTCGCGTTAGACCCGATCCTCGCATTCTCGAAGCGCCATCTTGCCCGAACGAGGCGGGCACTTTTTCTTTCATAATTAGAATTACTCAAGTCTTACTTGGTGGATTTTTATGAAAAGTATGACAATATAGACGTATTCAATTGTTAGAGCCTAATTTCAATATAGTCAGTAGTTTTTAGTTTAGACATAGTATAGAATAGACAGACAATAGACATACATTAAACACTTTGAAAATTGTATTATGGTTATACTGCTTTTCTAACTCTTAAGTCTGTAGACTAGCTGTGTTCGCTTTAAACCCAAATTTTCAGAAGCTACCCAATTATTTCAAATATGTAACCACAAATACTGCCGAACAAATAGCTACCTTACTCCTCCTTATTATACAATACAATAGCTGGCCATTAATTAGCAACGCTCTGTCCGTAACTCCAGCAAACACCGGTTCTAAACAGAATCTTAACACTCCAAGATAACGTATTCGTTCGCTCCTTACTCCTTGATCGCTGGACGCGACGCCGACGGTAGGTACCTCACTCTGAACCTTCGAAGACCGCAATTAATTCTGTAAATATATTATTTAAATTATAAGGTCCGGTTCGGTCCATTATTGTGAGAATCCTTAGCAATGAGAGGAAGGATAAAGTTCCTTTATAGAAGGTTAGACAAGAAATTTATAAGGATCCGGGAACCTCACGTAGCTTACATTTCGTCGGCAGTGTTTTATTTTCAAACCCTGATAATCTGTCTTTCCTGACGTATACAATTTGAAGGTCTTCAAGTCACGAACAGGTGTCTTCTAGATGCGTGTTCTACATTTTAGACGGCATCGTCACATATACCATTAGGTCATAGTGCTCAAACGCGCAAAAACCGGCGTGTTTTAGTTTTTGGAGATCACCTTGGAGTCACCATTTTGGGGATCCCAGGTGGTGTACCATCAAAGGGAAGATCTTCTATCAGGCAGGTGTTATACCTGGTAGGCCTGGTCCAACGGTGCGTTGTTGGAAGTTGTATGACCTTAGAGAGACCCAGAGCCAACAATTTTATTCTCTGTCTGTCTGTACCTAAGTCTGATAGTATGGGGTCGCAGCTCCAAAACGAATTATCGAACGATTTTATATTTTCAAATGCCAATGTGTCTACAATGTTTTTAGCTATGTTTCATAAAAATTCGTTCATTGGTTCAGTAATTTACAAGTTGTGATATTTTTTAAAATTATAAAACAAGAGTTTTTTTTTTAATATAAATTATTTTCAATATATGTATATGGACTTTTTTTCGAGTGACGACTTCTACAATACGAGTATGGACATTGGACATGCTAAGGCTCTTACCCTATTGTTGCTTCTTCCATTGGTCATCATGTTTTAATAGTCAACATTTAATCGATCAAATTAGTTGAAATTATAATTTCTTCAAAAATGCTCCTAAAATGTTGGAATGTATCCAAAAGTAAGTACAAAACAGAGTAGGTAAAGTGTCTATAAGGCGTTTACTTAAGAGAACAGTGAAGGAAATTGGCCGAGCACTGCCCTAGGGACATTCAATTTGCGTAATGCCTGATCTTGGTTTAATTTTATTTGCCTTACGTGGAGGTTCGAAAGGTGAACGTTGAACACATTTTGTTTGTTCATGTCACTAATTTTACTAATGTTTTGGCTATGGACGCTAAGTACTGAATAATTGCTCTAGTTTTGACGCTCACCTGCGACGCAGAAGGTTGGGGGGTCGATTCCCGCTTCAAATAAATATTTATGTGCTGATATTTATTTCTGGTTGGGGTGTTTCTGTATATGTACATAAAGTACGTATTTACAAAATAAAAGAATGTAATTATTCCTTCCGTTGTCTGGCCACTATAATCTTAATAAATGTTAAACACACTTACACTTATTTGTGAATAATCTCTTTTCACTAACTAACCGTAATTTCGGTTGTACTAAATAATTTAAACGAAGAGCAACTACTAACTAATATAAAGGAAGCTCTGCTTAGCTTAGAAGTTATAGGTTAACATCAGTAAGAATAACTACTGTTAAGTTTAATATTAAGTGAAGAATTGAAATAACTGATGTTGTACTATTTATAAATATCCTTATTTATACTACAAGCCTAGTATCTTAGCTTGGGGCTAGATGGCGCTATGCGTAATGTCCTGCAACATTTATTACAAGATGTCTTTAATAATATAAAATTCGTTTGAAACCTTTGAGAGTTCGCAGTAATTGTTGTCCCGTACGAAATGGGACACTAGTATACTTCGCAAAGCACTACGATGTTATTGAGTCAGCTTATTACGAGGGTCCCTAGAGATCGTTGTCGGTTACTGTCGGTATCACTGTAAACTGCAACTTGCAACCAACGCTCGATGCTATTGTGTTTAGGTTCCCAAACCTACTTATAGGTACAGTATGCGTCATAAGTACACTATCAGTTTGCTACCATAATACTATAAAAAGTATTGGACTTACGACCTTCTTCTAATAGACGTTACATACAAACATAAATATACTTGAATTGTGATTATTATTTTCAACATATTGGCTATGTGTTTAGTTGTGTAAGTGGTATAAGCCGCCACCCGCTACACCAACCGACGACGTGGGTTCGATCCACAGGTTACGTTGTTATAATGTTCAAATAGTGCTGCACAGGATTGTAAACGTAACGGTGCCGGTGGACTTTTGAATGTTGATTGTACCTATAGGAAACCATTCCATTCCATTTCCATTCTATAGGAAAGTAGGATAGGATAGAATTAAATGTACCTACGTTTACTTTCATACTGATTTTATTAATGTGACTGTGTGTGTGTATATTTGTAGCTCGAATCCTTCACGCAAAAACTACAGGACTGATTGCGTTAAAACTTGGTAAGTACCTATGTAGATAGCTGAAGACCTGGATTAACTTATAGGCTACTTTTTATCCTGACATACCCACGGGATCGGGACTTACACGGGTGAAACCGCGGGGCGCAGCTGTTACGTCTTCTGCATCCGCGTTGGGGTTGAATTTTCTAACATATTCAGCGGATACCTACGTTATAATAGCTATCTACACAGGCTATATGTGTTCCGCATCTAAACACGATCACTCCAATGGCATTGATATATTATTATCATTTCTTACGTCTCCACGAAATTTTTTCTATAATTTTCCGTTGTAAAAGCCGATGTCTGACGCAAATCGTCTTACCTACCTACGTCTTAATGCCGCAGACATTATTCAAAAGATCTCATCTCGTTATTATACCTACTACGGAACTCGGCTGACTTTGTTCTACGTGATGTTGAAAAATTGTTTAAGAGATGTTACCCGGATGCCCAAGAAATTTAATGATTATTTTTTCATAACCTTATACTTGCCCCGTTCTTTTTGTCATTTATTACCACTAAAAAAAAAACATTCAATATTTAACAACTTAAGGTTTGTTTAGGTGCAAAACCACTGAGGCAGTAATTTATGCAAAGTAAATAGTATATAATAATATAATAAGGTATATTTTAACGTCTATCAAGTTTATGGTCCAAAGTTATATTTAGGTGTATTTATCGTTACTTATAAAGTTATGCTAACTGTAACTAACTATAAGTATCGATAAATACACCAATATTATAGATAAAACGGAATCTAGACAAATACATCTCGAATTTAAGAAAAAGGGAGATTTTTTGAAGTGAGGTAAATGCCTGAAGCGCATTGCTTCAGGCTTATACCCAATTATAGATTTTAGCTGTTAAACTGTAAATAAGAATGTAACATTACTTTGTAATTTGCTACACTAGAACATAATAATATTATACCAAGTATTAAAACGACAAGACTTTAAAACGATCTTAAATTCAAATGATAGGTTTCATTAACAATAATTGACGGTTAACTCATAATTTCTAATTTGAATTTGGGATAACTATTCCTAACTAGGTTAGGCTAGACTAGATCTAAGTAGGATTTTAGATATAATAATAAGATAACATTATATTCTACAGTGGTGCAAAGTAATATAGCCATAGTTAAAGTAATCCAGTAATTTTTACGAAAGCCCAGAAATAAAATTTAATTACGCGGGCCGTTAGTTCAACATCACGTTAAGTGGACCACTATTACAAATATCTGTATACAGACACTTGTCCGACGAAGGGAATCGAACCCACAACCTCCTGTGTCGCAGGCAGGTGTTCTCCCACCGCACCACCGAGGTCGTCTATAATCAATAACACCTCCCAAACGGAAATATTTTCAAAGTTCCCTCGGAATGGGGTTCACGAACCAATTAAACAGGATTTGGGCTTCAAATTAGGTGACTGGGGACTTAAGCTTCTTAAATATTGGAAAGGAGCAATGAATCTTTGGTTAATTTTTCATTAAAAAGTGTACTTACGTCTTAAAGAATATCTACCGTCTAGTAGAACTTTGGGCGGAGATAACGACAAGGAAACGCTACTGATGGCCTGGAAGAGATCGCTCTCAGCCCATAAGACTACTCTTTGTGCTACACTTGGATTTTTCCTTATGTTTAAGCTACCCAAACGACACTTAATTATGCGATCATAAAATAGGCTCATCTTTAAGAATCCGTTATTTGGTAAACTCGTCAAAAATCATAAATCTGAGAACATAAAAGTAGTCCCTTGACATTATAACCTTATAGTGTATATTTAACCACGTCACAGGAGTTTGTTCTACAAAGAGTTTCCACATGAACCGTCCTAATTAAATAAGCCAAGTTCATACCTGCCGTCTCCACTCGAGCGAAGTGTTATAATCTCACTTGTTTGTGAACACGGCTTTATTACCTATATGTGTATACTTTCTTAGAAGGACGTTGGTTTTCTTTGGTTTTTACTAATTTTGTTATTTATTTTAGCTTGGTGCTTGGGCCCGTAATCAGATAATCCTTTTTTAACCGACTTCCAAAAAGAAGGAGGTTCTCAATTCCACTGCATTTTTTATATGGTCATGACTTTGAAGAAAAGAATATTGTTAAATACATTTTTGATAGTTTTAAAGTAGACTTGAGAATACCTACAGAATACGATTATTGAGTATTTGGAAAATTATATTTTAAAGGCGCTTATCTCCAAAATATTGTTAAATTTCGATTTATAATTGAGCTATTTTTATTTTTAAACGAATTCAGCGGGTAAATCACTAAATAGCCACCGATCTTGTAAATCTTTTTGTCTCAAAATTCATTTTGTTATTATAAAATAACAATTTCCCGTAATAGTACCTACCTACGAGGTTACGAGTCATATACCAATTACTCCACAGTACCCATCACCATCAAAGTCTGCCTGTACACAGTAATGGTCGTTAAAACACTACCTATCACTGGTCGCTACAAAGGGAACATTTAATCCTGGATATAAAATATTAAAAGCCTCCAGTAATTAAAATCTCTGAAAAAAAGTTTAAAAAATTCATTCGCTTGTTCATTATTTTTGATCTGAATTCGGTTGTCATTATGTATTCTTCGGGCGATTACAGCAGTGTCACCTCATCCAGGTCGTTCCATCGCTTCACCCAGGGGAACGGCCGGCCTGCCGTGAACCTCATGTAAAACTAATGGATCGAAATTGTCTTCTCTCCTGTTAATATTTATTGATGTTCGGCCGCTCCGCCCGGCTGCCCGGGGCGGGGCTTCATTTTGTTTGGCAAAATACTGTGTGTGAGAGCGTAAAGTAAAGGTTTTTGTGGACAGTTAATGGGATGGGAATTGGTATTGGGATCCGGGAGTCGTTTAATATACGAACTGAAGGTCTATAAACTGAAGTGAAACCTACCTCATGACCTAACTCGGAAACAGTTGTTTTTACCATTGAATTGATGGTGACCCTTATAACACATTATTAGGAGCCTAAAATGAAATGCCTTTCGCCTATAAAGAAATTGTTGATTATTGCATGTATTAAGTGTCGTTGTGTCTACCGTTTTGACGGGAGTTTTCTTCCTGTCTTTCTGTTAACATTTAAGGACGAAAATTCCTTGTTCTTAAGTCTTATTCAAATATAAGTAAACAAAAACAACTATGCCGTTTTTTCCACTCAAGTTTGGATAAGATAAGAAATAATTAGACAGTTGCCATTTTAACAAAAATGTAGGAAAATAATTCACCTACAAACGGTACATATTATACAGCAATAATTAACAACAATTTTTACTGCAAATTTAAGTAATTTTAGTTATAGGCGAAAGACAATTTGCTTTTGACTTCTTGCACCTTAATTAAATCGTATTTCTGAAACAGCTTTAAAAAAAGTGGTGACTACAAAGGATCTATTAAGCAAGTTCCTAGAAGCAGATGATTAACTGCTTCTAGAAACTTACTGAAGCTTTGTGCACCTATAGCATCTTTCTTTAATATTTTGTTTTTACTCGACTACGGCGAACCCCAAAAGCAAGATTCTGGTTTTGGCCCGTATGTATGTAATTAACATATTAATAAGAAATAATGTCTTTGATCTTTTATTATTATTTTAAAATCATCATCCGAATTTATTTCACACAAAAACCATTTCAACGTTCATTTAAAACAGCAGAGCAAATGAGTTTTTACAGATTAGCAACCGCAAACTAGATACTTTTATCAGACGATGGTTCACATATCAAAATCGAAAAAGAGCGCGTCTTTGTAGGTATATTAAGTCCCTCTACTAACGAGTGAATACAAGCTAATCAGTGAGCAACAGCTAGTGCAATATATATATTTTTCAAATGTGCTAATTAAGCCCTTTCATTTAATACCTCACACGATACATTTTAATTATTTTTTATTTTTTAAATCATGACTCTATGTCCTCTAGAGGGCGACACATTCAATTTATTGTGACGTCACATAGCCTATAACCAGCGGACTATTGAGACGCTTCTAACAATACCTCATTTGTTGAATTATAGTAAGGAGTTTTGAAGTTAGGTGGGAACAGATGAACATACATACATACTTACATACATACATACAGGTCAAATACATAACCCTCCCTTTTGGCTTCGCCGTAGTCGGGTAAAAAAAAGGAGTAGTTCCAGTTGCTTCAATAGCAGCAGAAAGATTTTCTTCGCGATCAAACGACTGGACCGATTTTGATGAAATCGGCAAGGGTAGTTTAGGGGATGGAAAAGGACATAGGGACTTTCGGTCCCAAAATTCCCGCAGGATCAGGACTTACCGCTGGGCGCCAGCTAGTATAATATATTTTTATTTTACATCGACCGATCGATACCAATGCCAAAGTATCAGTCAACAATTAGTTTGCAGCATGCAGGGGCCTCCCACCTACCCTCGGAAAGGTCAAGTGCTAGAAGGATGACGAATCCTTCTGAAAAGGTCCCCTCTAATTTTACCTAATTAGACATTTCAGTTGAAAAATCATTTCCACTGTCTCAGTTGAGCCTATCTGATAATTAGATTACGGAAAGTAAACTTAAAAAACTCTAAATCAAAAAAGATTAGGCTATTGTTAGTTTTATGGTCTGTATAAATTAACCTTATAAATGATTTATTTTTGAACTCATAATTTTATTACAAATTAATTTAGCCCTGTTTTAGTTTGTTAACAGGATGTTAATATTTAAACTTAATCAACGCGATGATGGAAACGACATGTTTTTTTTGAGAGTCAATTATTTTTCTGTTGAACATAAATGTGAAGTTAAGTGTAATTAATTTGTTCATATTATGTGAAAAATATCCCGAAAAATCAAAATGAATTTGCAGCACAGTAATATACACAGCCCATCACAGAATACAGAAGTATTCTGTGATGGGCTGTGTATATTTCTCTGCGCGCGACTGACTGGTAATAATTAAGTATCATATCTTATACAGATCGAGCTAAAATCGGCACACAAACAGCTATTACGGTGAAAGCATCCACAAAAAAAAGATTTTAGAAAATTCAACCTCTAAGCGGCCAAAGTGGCGGACAAAACTCACCCCATTTTAAATGAAACTCAAAATGCAAAGTTATTTTGTACAAAATACACACAACATGTAAAATTATTCTAGCATATATACGAGCTACCAACACAGTTTGTACCGAAGACAGCCGATTACAAGCCGGTCCTAAACGGGTTTCGACAAGGGTACTGACATGATACAGCTGTCCTTAGTTTAAATTACATAAACTGTTGTTACAATTGTGCTGTTTACTTGTAGAAAGGTTTTACGTTTACAAACAAAACAGAGATACGGGTTGCGCAGTAGTTCTTCTTAACTTAGTTTTAATGTGTAAACATCTTACATGAGGTTAAAAACAAAGCTTAAGTCTCTAAGTGTCACGCGGCTTTTCTCGATGCAAAGCGATTTTAATTTATGAAGAACAAATGCAATTTGTGTGCTTTAAAAACTTTTCCTGTAGAACTCGTTCAGAGTCATTTAAAACTCTAAATTCTAAGCTAACAATTAATCTTAACCCAACAAATATATCGCGCAGTAGCAGGGTTAAATCATTTCACCAGTACAAATTATATAGTTTAGTGTAGCAGCCTATAGCTAGAGGTTAAATCATTTCACCGTAAACCTCTCCGATCGTAAATCGGACAATGGACCCGACATTTCATATTAGATGAATGTTTTCCTGTATGCTGAATGCACCACAGACGATATAAATCAATGCCATTTGAATAAATATCACCAAATATACGAATAAAATTGGCAACGGATCTTTTAGGACTGAAGCTCTACACAAACCATTACCTACCTTTGTTAGGTTGATAATTAGTATTCGATAAACATTCGATTTTGATGTTAAATGTGTCTGTTTTTTTCAGATCATAGACTAAATTATACCAAAGTTAATTTCGTCTATGGTTCAGATCCAAAGGTGCCTAAAGCGTGTGGCTACTTCGGGTTTCTATAATTTAGTTACAGAAACATTGTAAACGAGAAATAGATCGGAGTCCAACATGACGATTGACGATTTAAACTCGCCTAAAACTTCTCGACCGTCATTTCTAAAGTGCACGCACCCCAATAGTTTTACCAGAAATGTTCCCCGCAAAACCCAAATCAATTAGGAAGGCATTCGATCGGCACCTTGCCGAGGCCGACACGCCGACAAGTTTGCCGACGAATTGCTACCTTGCCGACAAGTTTGTCGACGTCATCGTTGTCGGCAAACTTTCGATAAAATTTGGACATAGACGTAAAATACTTATACTGCAATAAAGAGTAAGTATATCAAAACCGAATTTTCAATTTTAACCCTAAATAATTACCTCAGGTAATAACTTTGCTCTGTAATTACAAAAGTACAGGTAAAGAATGAATATTTGCAAAAGGTAATTTTCAGAAATAAAATATTCATACAGATCTAAATAACATTATATGGGCTAATTTTCCCAAAATTCTTGACTTAACACCTAAAGTGTCTACTTTTTTTTTTTTCAAAAATGCTACAAACTTTAAACTCCCGCGCTCCCTCAATATTAATTTTAAGTGGTGTGGGGGGATCAGCTGATCTCACCTATTAATTTCCCTCTATGATTTGTACCATCGATACAAAAAATAAGAAGATTTGCATTGCGGTACTGAGTCTACTCGTGACCTGCCGTTACTTTGCCGAAACGTCGAGGTCATTTTCAAACGAATTATTCAAAACACAATTGCAACCCGTTTTAACGATAAAAGCTCTTATATATATATTCTCTACTGTAGTTTATAGTATTTTTACCTCTAAGAATCCGGCATTTGGCGTTCGACACTCGCCTTTATTACAGACCCCCTTAATTGACTTTTAGAATTGTCAGTGTTCTTTAAGAACGGATTTGGACGCTAATAACTTCAGATGGGAGATTGTTTGGCTGAATCAAGTGCTTGAAATTGCCATTTGAATTGCTACTAGAGACATAGGAGATATTTTAATGCTCTTCATTTTGAATGTTACTATGCGAAACTTTAAATAACCAACGCAATGTTTATTATACAGTTATTGTTATTATAGTTCCCTTTATTATTATTACTAGCTGCGCTTCGCGGTATCTCTTGTATATATTTGAATAAATAATCGAATACCAAGTCGTAGAGCGTATTTCCGTACTGCATCTTCGCTCATACGCATCACATACGGTTTCTAATATTTTGCTAATTGGGTTTTGATCTCAAGTACGCTATTTCCCTAAAGACCTATTCAATAGTGAAACCCCATTTCATACCTATTAAGAGGATTACATCATTGACATTTTTTATAGATTTTTGTTTCGGGGCCTGTTTTTTAAACCTGTTTTCATCCTATTGGAACAAAATGTTAAGTTGTCAATCACTTGAATATATTTTGTATTGTATTTTTACTCTTATGCAATGCATAGTTAATAATTAATTAATTAAGAAACAGAAACAGCGAAATCGGACAATATGAAGGGGAAAAATAGCCATGTCTTTTTGTATGAATAAAATATGTAACACTCTTAACCAATGGCCGATTTTAAGCTCTTAGTGTGTCCTCCACATAAACTAAAATAATAATAAGCTAAGACTAATATTATAACTAATTTCATATTCATACTCCTCATCCTCACCTTAATCTAACTAACTTTAACCTGAGTATGTTTAGTACCTACCTACCGGTGTGGTAGAACAGTTAAAATTTTAGTGCATTCTACCCGCCCCAGCTAGTGCCTCACTTGCTTTAGTGTATTTTGCATAAAACTTGAACCAAAAGGTGGATATAGGGGCCAAACGCAAAATGCCTGTCGCTTATAACTGACATTGTTGATTATTACATGGATTGTTGATTATTGCATTGTTTAGTGTTGTTGTGTTTATCGTTTGTAGGTGAGATCTTTTGCTTCATTTTAGATACATTTAAATACAAAAAATTGGTATTATTTCAATACAAAAAGATCAAAAGATTATTAATTATTCATTCAGATTATTAATTATTGCGTGGAAAATTGTTAAGTGCTGTTGTGTCTATCGTTTATAGGTGAGATCTTTTGCTACATTTTGATATGATTAAAATACAAAAATTTGGCAAAAGATCAAAAGATCAGAGATTATTACTTATTGCATGGACAATTGTTAAGTGTTGTTGTGTCTATCGTTTGTAGGTCTTTTGCTTCATTTTGGTATGATTTTAATACCAAAATTTGGCAAAAGATCAAAAGATCAGATTATTACTTATTGCGTGGAAAATTGTTATGTGTTGTTGTGTCTATCGTTTATAGGTGGGATCTTTTGCTTCATTTTAGTATGATTTAAATACAAAATTTTTGCAAAAGACCAGAGATTAATAATGATTGCATGGAAAATTGTTAAGTATGATTTAAATACAAAAATTTAGCAAAAGAACAGAGATTATTAATGATTGCATGGAAAATTGTTAAGTATGGTTGTGTTTGTCGCTTGTAGGTGAGATCTTTTGCTACATTTTGGTACGATTAAAATACAAAAATTTTGCAAAAGATCAGAGATTATTAATCATTGCATGGAAAATTGTTAAGTGTTGTTGTATCTATCGTTTGTAGGTTTTTTGCTACAATTTGGTATGATTTTAATTCAAAAATTTGGCAAAAGATCAAAAGATCAAAGATTATTACTTATTGCATGGACAATTGTTAAGTGTTGTTGTGTCTATCGTTTGTAGGACTTTTGCTACATTTTGGTATGATTTTAATACCAAAATTTGGCAAAAGATCAAAAGATCAGATTATTACTTATTGCGTGGAAAATTGTTATGTGTTGTTGTGTCTATCGTTTGTAGGTGGGATCTTTTGCTTCATTTTATGTATGATTTAAATATAAAATTTTTGCAAAAGACCAGAGATTAATAATGATTGCATGGAAAATTGTTAAGTATGGTTGTGTTTGTCGTTTGTAGGTGAGATTTTTTGCTAGATTTTGGTATGATTTAAATAAGAAAATTTAGCAAAATATCAAAGATCAGACATTATTAATTAATGCATGGAAAGTTGTTATGTGTTGTTATGTTTGTCGTTTGTAGGTGAGATCTTTTGCTACATTGTGTAGTCAAGATAAGATAAAGTGAGTTTTCAAATCAAATGATTTTAGACGATATATTATATTTAAGCAAAATTTGGTTAATTTTGCTCCATCCCGTATCTCACTTATGTCTATTCAATCAGACAGGGATCGACAATTAGGAACTTGTATCTCCTATATTTATCCAAATGGTTATTGAAATAGAATTTAATTATAGATAACCTGCTACATAAATTTGAGTAAGAAAATGTTATTTTAAATAAATTATTAATAACAGTTTCCATGCTATGACAATTTTTGTTTTTGGCGACAGGCATTTTGGTTTTGGCTCCTATTTGCGCCTTAAACTTACTGCATTATTAAAACCGAAGTATATACCGGAAGTTCTTATAGTTTAAAAACTTTGAAGCGTTATAGTCTCTGTATATTTGAAACGCAGCGTGACTAAATAGTGTTATGCCTAGACCAAACGAGAGGTAATCACTAGGTACAAAAAAAGGTAAAATTTAATTAATTATTTTAAGTTTTATTAAAAAAAATTGGCGTGTTGCTCTTGTGTTTTGGTATAGTTGTGAGTCTTTAGTTAAATTTAGTAATTTCGGTGATATGTTACATATATAGGTATTTCATAAACGTGTTTTGCTTCTTTTAGCAAACCGATAACTAGCATACATCCACAAACATTCGAATGCAAACAATCGAATCATTGGAATTCTTCACGATATGATTACGTTTTTGGAAAAGTACAATATTTACATAGGTTTATGTATCAGCAAGGTTATAGTACAATAATCAAGTCGGGGCACAATATTCTGGTATTATTACGGAAATAAGCGCAATTTCCGTTGTCTAGTTTCCGGAACGGAAACATGTTTTTGAATGTTTTTCGGGAATAGTAAACCGAGAAATTGTCAGGAAATTGTCCCGAACTTGTGAACCTGTAGATTTTACGATAATATTTTATAGATTGACTATTTTGTGTGCGTTTTGCGAGCATAGGCGTGTATCAGATGGATATTTTGGTATGATAGCGTTGCGTGCTACGATCATTTTCAGTAAACAAAAACACAATTTTCGAACCTTTTTTTTTACTATAAATATGATTAATGTATTATTGTATACAAGTAATTTTTACAAAGAAATAAAATACAAACAATTTAACAAAATCTCATAAGTGTCAGGTTTTCACGTCAAAAACTCGACCCTTTACTAGGTAGGTATATGGAAAAATGTTACAACCCGTAATAAATAATTAATAATTATTACTCTCTAAAATAATAATCTCTAGTTACTAAGTGTACCTAATTAGTTACCTACTTAACAATTTGGCGTATGAATATTTTTGTCCCAAGATAAGAGATTGTTAAGGCATATAATCCCTACCTAGAGTTCTCTGTCTACTCAAATTTCTTTTTATTAAGTAATCCCTGAATTCTATACCTTGTAGTAAATGTTCGAGGGTAGGTATTCGAGTGCAGTCCTGCCTGTAATACAGAATTGATAACCTTAGGCACCTCCCATTCACTGTAGCTTGGATTAAACGAGGAATTTTGTTCAGCTGTTTTCATTTTAGATGTAGACTTACTTACTTGGACAGACTTAGCTAACTTAAGAGTTTAGATGTTAATCACTTATATTTTGTTTTAACCGGAACATTAACACTGAAAAAATATCAGTTAGTACCTACTTCGGCCAACCGAAAAACTGGGACAAAAATGTAGTCTCAACAGTTCGGTTGTCTCTCTCGATCAAACTACTGGGACAAAACAGTTGCAACAGTTCTGTAAGCGAACTAGCAACCAAACTACTGGGAAGCCCACTTATCCTATCCTACTAATATTATAAATGTGAAAGTTTGTGTGTTAGTATGTGTGTGTTTTTGTCTATGTTTGTTACTCCTTCACGCAAAAACTACTGAACCGATTGCAATGAAACTTAGTATGAAGATAGATAGACCTGCCGCCCAATTGCCGTATTCTTATGCAGCGCGTCTTGACTGCGTTTGCGTCATAACCATAGATTTCGTATTGCTGAGACGCACTCGTCACGCACACGTTACGCACTCGTCACGCACTCGTCACGCACACGTTACGCAAACCTAAACCACATGAGTAACTGCGTGACGAGTGCGTCTTAGCAATACGAAATCTATGGTTATGACGCAAACGCAGTCAAGACGCGCTGCATAAGAATACGGCAATTGGGCGGCTGGACTAATGTGGATATAGGTTTTAGGCGTATAGGTTTTATGGTTTTTTATCCCGATATTCCACGGGCCCGGGAAATGCGCGGGTGAAACCGCGGGGCGCAGCTAGTATAAATATAAATTGGCTGACTGATTTGCTTTTTTTATTAGAGGTTTGGTTATGTGAGGTAGCATGGCTTCGGCGTTAAAAGTTTCATGGTATATAGCGTGCATTCGTTTTAGTAAAGTTACGGGGACGTGGTATTCTGTGTTACAATTTTTGAAGCTAGGTATCGTACTCCAGAATATTATCACACAGCTGAAACCAATGGTTTGGCATACAGATGGCTATGATGACGTAGGTATCCACTTAGGAAGGATTTTGGAAAATTCATCTCCTACGCGAACGAAGTTGCCGGTAAAAGCTAGTTGTCTATACAATTTGTAAGTAAGAAATATTTACCGACATTTTATTGGAATTTCAAGGCGTAAATTACTTTTCACTATGAAGCTTATCCATTAGTCATACAGTCAGTATTTAAAAAAATCTATAGTAACGTTCATTCTAAACAAAGTGGAAAGGTATTCAGGTGAAATGCAACGTAAGCCACGTGTGGTGTAAAAAAACGCGAAATATGCGCGCAATTTCCACATTCCAGCTTTATTGCATCACAAAAATAAACTTCTAATACTTAGTAGGTAAATATACTCGACCCTGGCGATTTCTACGTTAAATACTGAATACTTGAATGGCTTAAGTAGTTACAATGAAGGCTAATTAAGTTAAAAGTTAGTTGCCTTGTTTTGTGAAGTTTAATTTAACGTTTTACTTATCTGTAAGTTGGGAATTGTTTACGGGACTTGGGATGGCTTTTTTATTTTATTTTATCTTATAACGTGACTACTGGTAGATCTTAAAAGCTGAGCAATTTGCTGCACGTTCAAGGTGCAATTTTGTTCATCAATCTGAAGATCCTTATCAGATCCTCACCAAATTTTTATGGAACCACCTCTGAGGTATCCTCTTTCTAACCCATCTCAATCGGTTGAGTCGTCTTCGAGTCGTTTTTTTTAAATGTATGAACATAGTATATACAACAACATACACACACAAAACGCGACGAATTGAGAACCTCCTTCTTTTTAGAAATCGGTTAGTAAAAGTAGCTTATGTGATATTCCAGGACTCCAGCTATCTACCATACCAAGTTTCATCGTATTCGCTTCTGTAGTTTTGCGTAAAGAGATGACAAACTTTCATCATATTAACTAGATATTTATAAATGTTATGTTTGCCTAGGAGTAGAAACCTAGTATTTCATCTCGAAAGTCGTGGGTTCGAACCCCGGCCGTTCGTGCACCAATTTTTTTTTACTATGAAAAATTGATGTGCGCTACACTGAAGGAAAACATCGCGATTAAACCCGCGGCTTGCTTTAGGTATTGATGAGTTATTCCCTCTGGACATGGTCGACTAAGCACTGAGAGGGTGGTATAGCTTCTACGCAAGCCTAGCATCTAATACTATTGCCAAGCATTACAGCTAAGCTCCCTGAAAAGCATGGATCTAGGTTTTAGACTATTTTGTTAAACATTGGAATACTGGGCATAATTCCAGAGCAAATTTTTGTTTGTAGCTTCTATAATATGTTTGTTTGAAGTTTGAAATGCTTATGGATTTCGGTCTGATTATTAAACATTTATTTATTTATATGTAAAGTCAAATAGCATTATATTTGTAAATTCATAAAACCACCTTTCAATGTTGAATACCTGTTCGCCTCCAGCAGAATTATAGCACAGGATTATCGAGGAAGCTAAGAGCCTGTCGGATTGAACCGAGGTAGCTGTAGAGTAAGAGGATTCATGAGTAAGCTGTCAACTGAAACACTGTGTATTATAAGCAGCTAGAGTTGTCAACTGTTAGATCTTGTGCAAGGGAACGGTGGACCATGTTATCTTTTAAAATGGGATAAGTTACCACGATTTATGTTTTTGGAGTTTATTGGAGATTTCTACGTAATAATCGGTTTGATTTACTTGTAAAACCCCCGTGTATGAAAAATACCTGCCTGTTCGTAGGTGACGACGATGTCTAAGATGTAGCACGCTTTTCTAGAAGATACTTGTTCATTTGCGACTTGAAGACCCCAAATTGACGACTAAATTAAAGATTACACTCTCTGTCTGTCTTTACGCGATAATCTCAAAAACCATAGGTTTTCCGGTAATTGACGCAAGTGGTGCATGAAGAAGGTTTATGTGTATTTCATTAAGGTTTTGTGTAAATTGGTTGTAATAGTCGGAAAAAAAAAATTGAAAATCCAAATCGATAACAGCGACCTATATAAAAAACATCAAGCTAAAACTTTTTTGTATTATTAATGTTATTTAATATTGGTGTTAAAAATAACGAATTTATCTATCTATCTACCCTCCCTATTTTAATGTCGCTGGTTCGAACTATCGTATCATTTAACAGACAGCTAGCTATACTACCTGTAGTAACCACACGGCATATTAATATCCTATCCATAAACTCGTAAGCCATTAATTAACTACAACATCTATCAAGCTGGTGCTCCATGCAATAACAATTATCGATACTAACTTAGACGCATACTCCAGTACCTCTATTACAAGTTGGGATCGCCTATTAACAGTTTTATAAAAAAATACATTAGTTTACATTTTTTTTATTCCAAAATGTATTTCATTGAGATTTGAACTTCCTACCTACCGTACTACTAAGCTACGCGGCCAGTTGAAACGCTGTAGATCAAATTAGGGTGCTGAATTACTCGTCGACTTCAGGGTTATTTTTTGTCAAAAATGTCACTATTATTTCGATGATGGGTGTTTTTTTAGTTGGTTTTAGGGGTTGATTTTTGAATTTTCCGGTGTCAATTTTTGGATTTAGTGTTTACTTTTGGATTTTGGATTTAGACGTCAAAATATCATCCAGATTTCGGAAATGTGCATTACTTTCTAGAATCGGTGACAATTATATTAAAACTGCGAATTGTGTCGGTGGGTACACTTCGTTCCTTTTCTTAGATGATAAATTCCCATTTCTTTGATGTAAAATACTTACCAATATTTCAGCTACTTATTTCAAATTACTCGAGAACACTTTTTACAATTCACAAATTCTTTAGAAGTAAGTGCTTCGCGCCGCGCCGTATAATCGTCTCAAAGTACTTAGACTTTAAAATGTTCTAGACCTAGAGTTAAAATACTTATACATACTACAATATAGAATACATCAGGGTGTAATCTTTTATTTTTTAATTAGCCTGCACTAAGGGCATTTCATTCCTTAAAAATATTTTCTAAGAAAAATAATAAGAATTTACCTCTGCACGGTAAGCAGAAGTCAGAGTCTTATCGCTGTGCAATTTTTTGGATATTTTGCATTTTCCTTGGAAAATATTCCTTCATCAGAATATTTTTTTTGCTAAATTTTAATACCCCTATGTGTAAGTTACTCAAAATACCTACTGGCACATTTGGCGTAATTGCAAGCCAAAGTTAGTACCTAAGGTGCCAGTTTGAAGAGCATCAGAACCTTGCCACTATTGTAGTACCAACAGTTTTTTATATTTATATTTCTAGACTAATCTCGCAAGACCTAGTTCTACATAAATCCCAGAGGTATAAAGAAACTAACCTCATTTAAATTGCTAATCCGAACTGTGTTATTCTTAAGAATTGATAAGGTCCTCATTATGATACGAACATTCACAGTTTTTATTTTCAACAAAACTAATTTCTGTAAGTATAATATATTTATCTACTATAAATAGATAGCTATTTTTTAAAATGCAACTCTTACGCGGAAGAAGTCGCGGGTTGAAGCTGCTTGGACAAAAATCTTGTTCTTCATTGTTAACGACCTGTTTGAGTTTTGTTTTTGTTGGAATAGGGTGTATCAGGTGTGGTCCATTTAATTTCATTTGAACTTATTGGAGTCTCTTTTATTTGACCTTATTGGAGTCTCTTTTATTTTTTTTCTAGTTTTTAGTGAAATTTTCTCTCATACTAGACTTTTTCTCAATGAATGTAATGAACCGAATATCGAAACAAGTTTTCGAGCTGTGAATATTTAATACCGAAACTTTTGTGTTTTCATTGAATTTTAAATAGTTTTGAATGTTAATAAAACCAATATGCAAATATGTGAAGATAGATAAATCTACTGTAAACAATTTAAAGCTAATAAAATGAACAAAATCTATGATAATATTGGCATTAACCTTTATCTTTTTGTAAAAAAGTGAGTTCGTAAAACCGATTCATCTTACCTTCGTATAGTTGACACAAAACTGACGGATGGGTATAGCTAATCTAACCTCTTTGTTCGGTTAAGGCCAGGGAAGGTTAGATTAGCTACAATCATACTCTATCCTTTGTATCCATTTACACGTTATAAAGACGTTTAGGTACAGTATGCGTCATAAGTACACTAGCTGCTTGCTACAATAATACTATCAACAAATATTGGACTTCCGACCTTCTTCTAAAAGACGTTACACACAAACATAAATACTTGAATGAAAAGTACTCAGTGTGATCATTATTTTCACCATGTTAGCTATGTGTTTAGTTGGCTGAGTGGTATAAGCCGCCACCTGCTTCACCAACCGACGTGGGTTCGATCTACAGGTTGCGCTGTTATTATGTTTAAAGAATGCTGCACAGGATTGTAAACGTTACGGTGCCAGTGGACATTTGAACGTTGATTGTACATTCGTTCCCTCCGGCCACATCGGCAACTGAGATTCACAACCAGTTGCCAAAAAAGAACTAACTGACGTTCTTGCTATTCAACCAGTTGCCCAGAATGATATATTTTCTTTTTCTTAACTAGTTACCTACTAATAATTAACTAATAGGTATGGTTTTATAAGATTATTTATAGGTCTCAGTCCACAACTTTTGAACTACTGTGTTGTTTCTATTGATTAATTGTGATTTCTTGATATCTTGAAGAAATCAAGAATTTTGTCATGCCGTTTTTAGGGTTCCGTAGCCAAATGGCAAAAAACGGAACTCTTACAGATTTTTTACTTTTGTTTTCATTTATTTTGTAATTAATACCTTTTTCCACACTGCACGGTTATGATGGTAATAACATCCCTGAAAAAGTATGTTGAGAAAAATGTTATTATATTACAAAATGTAGTGTTATTTTGTCATGCTTCCAAGTGGGGGTTTGATTCTTAATTATTCTTAACAAAATTTTATATGGAGTTTTGGTATTGTAGTTTCGTTATAGCCGTGAATGGTAGGTATAAAGTTGTTTCAAGCCTTTTGGGCAAGCAACGTCTAAAAGTACCATCAGCCAAGAAAATGTTACTTGTTACTCATTTTTTGTTTTACGTCATCAATACAAAATACAATTACTCTAATTTTAGAGTGATTGTCTTCATATTTACAAAGAGAAAGAAATGTTGCTATTTAATGGGAATTTCAACGTCTATGGCCCGACTTAACTTTTTCAGAACCAACAACTTTTTCTCCCACTATAAAGAGCATATTTTATGCCGCTAAACTTTAGTATGTCCTCGATTAAATCATGACCATCATTTTTTAAGTTACGGACAATATTGTCGAATTGTTAATTGCAACTTTTCCTTTTTTTGAGATCGTCTAGTTGTTTTAAAAATATGTCTTTGCTTTACTATTTCATTGCGATTATTTAACGTAATGGTGCCTTTACATCCTTTGGGCACAACATTTCCAAATTGATTGTTTTTTTAGCGGTGTACACGCCTTCCATCACGCCAGCATTAAAATTCCTCTTTTTGTACAGTCGGCTGCATAATTGCAGCCCTCGGTAGAGTTCGAAAATTACTATTATTGGAATATTTGCATTCTAATAATTTTTGTTTGATTTTTGATTGATGAGTTAGAAGACTTTAAAATTCACCTAAAGCAGGTGTCTAGAATCTTGCTCGTGTTGAAAACATTCTTATAACAGCCGTTTTGAAGCTCTACGGTGGGTCTGCAATTATGCAGCCGACCGTACATATGAATTCAATGTGTGGAGTACTCTTGTAAACATTTGAAGAAGACATGTCAATACCTCCAGAAACGATTTAATAAGTGCACTGATCATGAATCAAATCCATACCTTACTGTTTGATAGGTATTGCAATTACTCGATAACCGTTAGCAAAACAGTATTGATTGATGTTAACAACGTCAGAAAGAAAAGAAATAAAATGTTTTAATACGTTTGTATATTTTAATATTTTGGATTGGCAATAATTATGGTTGAGTAGCAAAAAAGTTAGTTATTCTTTAGAAACTGGTTGTGAAACGGCAAAGTTAAATGATAAAAGTTGGGAAAAAAAGAAAGATCTTTCGTGTTTCGCAACTGGTTGAGTAGCAAGAATGTTAGTTATTTTTTAGCAACTAGTTGTGAATCATAGTTGCCAATGTGGCTGGAGCGCATTCGTTATAGGTATTAGGTTTTTCCAAGGGACTTCCTACTCATTTGATGTTCCAAGTTAAAACTGAAATCGGTCGATAATAAGAAAGTAATATCTTTTATTTCTTACCAAAAACAAACGCCTTTTTAACATTAAGAACATAGTGGATACAAACAAGGAGTCAGCTTAGCATAAATCGCTACACAACAAATTTGCAGTGCGCTGATTTTTCCCGTAAATAATAAAGAAAAACACAAAGACAAATTAACTTAATAAAAAGACGGAAAAAATAGATGTTACACTACTAAAATTAAATAATATTTAACAGAATAGGCTGTTCGAATGGGATTAAAGCGCTGTGGGAATAACCGCTTCAAAACCTTTTGCTGAAGTAGAAAACTCTAAAACAGCTAAACATTGTCACTCTTTTTTCGTAAATGTGATGAACGACGAGTTATCGGCCAACAGATTAGTCTCCTATCTGCGTCAGCCTTTAAAGTTGAAATAAGAGGACGTGGTAAAATGTTAAAAACTCACATAAAACTAGGAGCGCGAACCGGAACGCAATTTGATATTTATATCTGACAATGAACCGCTGTTTTAAAATAAGTTACAATTTAAGTTATAAAGTTAAGATCATAATTTTCTTTTATACATTGTACTTAGGTAACTTAATGTGAGTTACGGCCAGTTAAAATTTCACTTATTATTAAATAGTCCCTATACAATGTGTTTTAGCGAGGGTAATCTTTTCATATTATTTTATATTTTACTAGCGACCCGCCCCGGCTTCGCACGGCTATATTATGCATGTATTATACATATAAACCTTCCTCTTGAATCACTCTATCTATTAAAAAAACCGCATCAAAATCAGTTGCGTAGTTTTAAAGATTTAAGCATACATATAGGGACAGAGAAAGCGACTTTGTTTTAAATATGTAGTGAAGGTAAATATTTTTTTATTTCAATCGAGGTAGAATCAACCAAAACCAAGAGACTGAAGCATTTTGTGAAATTAAATAACAACAACAACACTTCATGTTTCTTCTAATTCCCTCCAAAACTCCTGCTAAATATTTTCCTATAAATGATCACTATAATTTATTACCTTCATGGTTACGTGTGCTGAAGTTTAGAGTGTCCTGAAATTCACGGTGTTGTAACTCTAACGTTTCTCTTTGGTAAATATATTTCCCAGGGCTTAGCGTGGCCAATTCGCACCGTTTCGACAGGGATGGATTGAGTGCGCTTCGGGGGCGATTTAATGGGTGAAAAAAGGGTGAAATTACTCATTGTAAGTGAAGTATTTTCTAGCAATTTCACAGAATGAAGAATACAAGCAATCAAAATGGTTATTTGCACTATAAAAGTTTTACTTTTAAACACAGTTAATATCCTGTTTAAAAAAAAAACTGGTTGCCTGTAAAGTCGGTATACGGGCGAAAGTTTTACGTGACAACAACTGTGCTCGAGTGGAAGGGACGCGTGCCTTTCACTTTTTATGTCTGTCTCTCTCGCTCTTAGACGGGCTAACCATGCCCGCGTGCCTCTCACTCGCTCTCATTGTGAGCGCATAACGTCAGCGGAGCGTAACGCAGTTTCTTGAAGTGTCACCCGGCAAACCAATTTATAAAACGTTGTCACGTCAATAACTTTAGTACTCGACTATAAAATTATCGTAACTTAGTACAAGCCCAACCAATTCTTATAGGTATTATAAATGCAAAAGTAACTCTATCTGTTCCGTTTTACGCTGTAAAACCAATTTTGATGAATTTGGTAAAGAGATAGATTTGATCTTAGAGAAAGACAAAGGCTACTCTTTCAATCCCGATCTCAATTCAGGTCTGAAACCGCGGGGAGTAGGTAGTGCTAACTTTACAATAAAATGACTACAATATAACGATGCATCTATTATTTTGGGCGAACACCCACCGACGGATGTAACCTGAGTCCGGCCCATACATTCCAAGTGAGATATCAGGAGAATTTGTGATATTTTTCCTTTGAAACTTTTAAAACTTACACGGTGCTAGGTGTTGTAAATGTAGTTTGAACCAATGTGTTACTATTAACACATTGGTTCAAACTACATTTGAACATGTGTCCAACCTATGTTGGAAAAAATATATGTCTTTAACAACAACTTAATAAAATAAAAACTAAAAATAATCCGATCCGACACATAATATTTTAAACGGCTCAAACGATTTTCATGTAACATAATTACGAGTATGTAGCCAGTCGCGGAACAGTCGGTTTACAAAGGAATGAGTCAAGCATATACTTGGTTTTATGGTTTTGATGATTGTTCTAAAGGTATTATTTTAAAAGTAAATAAGGGATTTTTCTAAAGAGAAAGTTCTGCAAGGATACCGTTTTAACGACTGGAGGCTTCAGTACCGTGCACCTGCAGATTTTTCTCCCGAATAATTTATGTGCGTAAATTGACATTGCTTTTAAGGTGAAGGAAAACATAGTGATGAAACCAGCGGCTTATAGTTGTCTCTAGGCGTATTAACGAGTTTCCTCTGGACACGTAGGTACTCGTACTACCCTGAGAGAGTGAGAGTGTAGGTTCTTGGCAAACGAAGCATCCTCACACAAAAAGGACCTAACTAAAGAGTTTAAATTCGGGAAATAGCTCAAATACGAGTACAAGGCGTTAGTAAACTTCTACGTTGTAGGCACGTGGTTGTAGTCGCGATTAATTTAGTATACAGATTTTGGGTTACATACAAATAATTCAAGAACTCTAAATGTAGGTTAGTGTTTATTTATGCCTGACCACCTAAGTTGAAGCCGTGGGTAACGCCAACCGCCAAATGACAGTCGTCTACATGTTACTAAAATTGTTATTGTTACGAAATTGTTGTTAATTGTTGTTGTGTATATCATTAGAAAGTGAGTTCTTTTCTTACATTTTAACTTCAACTTAAGTTCTCTCTCTATAATAACGCCATGTATTTGGCATTGTCCCGTGTAACACCAGAAACGAAGAAAACAATTTGGTGCAAATGATTTAAACTATTGCCTTATTGAGCAGGATAGTTTTCGTACAATTTGATGTTATATAAAGAGGAAAATTTCTTGTCGTTTTTAACGCTACCAAATGAATTTAAACATGCACCTATGCCGTATTTTTCGACTTAAGTTAATATAAACTTAGATTATTGATTACACTCAATTGTCTGTAACAATGTCACCTACAAATCTTATAGAAAATTCGGATAAAAATATCATGACGTTTTCTTGCATAATTAACAATTTTAGTTATATACGGCGTTCGGCAGTTGACGTTACCCACAGCCTCATAGTTCATCAATTATTACTGAAGCCAGAATAGTTTCAGCCTCTGATCTAAATTTAGTCAGATATGGAGACGTAAACTACATAACAATATCCATGAAGGTACTTAGCTCTATTTTATGTGACCTCTGTGACGACCTCTGTGGCACGATGCGATACAGAGGTACAGGTTCGATACCCACCGTATTTGTATTATTTACATTGAATAGTATATGTTTTAAAATCAATATCCTTTTTCAAAAGGTCTTAATAAAATCTAAGTCGCGATGAATGTCTTCGGAACGCGCCCACCAATGAGAAGACGAAAGAAACTCTGGCCTGGGTGCTTCTAATGTTTGGTCTCATTTTACGAGCCTTTTTTGCGATATTTATTAATTTGTTATGCTTCATGTATGAACTATCCTTATACCTCTACCAGCGTATTACCCCTGCTGGGGAAGAATGATTTTTTCTTCCACCTATCTCTACTAGGAGAGATACCAACTTGAAAATTGACTTCCGCTTATCCCTAACAAATCGTTTTTGTTGACAAGTACAATAATTCAGTTCATAAATAGTTTAGAATAAAAACTCTACGCTAAGTAGCTACGCTAAGACGATCGAAATGGAAACAAATGACACCGCCTCATATACTCACAAACAATTTAATTAGATAGGTATAAGTACTTTTAAATTTTGAAATCTAATTTCCTGCAAAGATGAAAAGCTTTTTGTAGAATTAATAAGGAAATAGGTACTTTATTTACTTTAACATCGATTATATATTGGATCGTTTTCTACTTTTTATCCCGATGTTCCACCGGGATCGAGAAATGCGCGGGTGCTTGTTAAATGTCAACACAGAACAAAATACCGAGGACCCTAGATATTCCATATTTACATTTACAAGTCAAAGTTTATTCAAAAGTTTCCCAAACTTTGTCGTTCATTCAACAGAAACTCTTATTTTATAGAAAATCTTTGTACAAATCATAGCTTTAGAAGACTTTAAATTTTATAACTTAATAATACTTAAGGTAACTGCAGACAACATACTTGAAATCAACCGATCGTTATAGTCCATTTCAAAACTAGAGAAAAATCAGGTCAAAAAGAGTCAATACTTGATTATTCTTTTGTTTTATCTAGTTTTAGTATAGTGTTTAGTTTTGTAACATAGTAGCTTTTTGTCTAGTTAAGTAGTTGTTCAAGGAAAAGTTCGACACGTTTCGATGTGACAGCGACAGATCTGTACTTAAATGTACTGGCTTTGAAATCGACTATATTTCCATCTATCCCCTTCTTTAATTCTTGTCCATCCAAAGGTTGCCTGGAAGAGATCGCTTTTAGCGATAAGGCCGCCGATTGTGCCATATTGTTTGGTTTATATTGTTTTTAGCAGCATTTTATGTTAGAATTAAGATTTAATGTGGTACAATAAATAGTTTATCTATCTAATCATATCGGGTAGGGTTGAAAGTTTTTGTTAAGTATTTTAAAATCGGGTAGAGTTGGGATGTAGCCTATCTACTCGTATTTAGTATGGCAGCTAAAACTATTGAGTCTTGTTTTTTATCGCTGACTAAAGTGACGGGCAACCGATAGATAAACAGGTCCTTTTAGGGGATCCGTTGAGAGTTAACCAGATCGTCACATTATCTTCGGACATCATACCCTATGAGTTTCTTGTGTCTTCTTCTCATTGGTGAATTCGTCTCAAAGACACATAATATCTTAACTATAGTTTTTAAACATGTCGTGAATGATTACAACTACTTTTTTTCGCTTTGACTTCTATCGGCCGACTATTTAATGTCCAGACTGGGTGCGCTTTCAGAAATATTTTGGTCAGTGAACTTTGCATTGTTGGAAACGAATAAATGAAAGTTTCGTGAATTTTAAAGAAGGATTTTTGAACAATTGTCGGAATTAGGTGATTTTACTTTAAATGAGAATAATTGTTATTAAATTATTCAGAGTGAATAGACGTTTACAATTGCTTTGGTTTTTTATATATAACTAGCAGTGTTCCGCGGTTTTGTTCGCATACGATCCGATACCTTGGAAACACCGGGATAACTTCAAGTTGACACAATTCTAACTATTTAATCTAAACTCATAAGGTGCCTACCTTCTAACTTCTTTGACGACCCAGTTGGCACAATGGTCACCATGCCGGACTGCCAAACACAGGGTTGCGGGTTCGATTTCCGCCACAGACAAGTATTTGTGTTCAGATATTTGTCTGTGGTCTGGTTGTTTCTATGTATTATAAGTATATATTTACAAAAGAAAAGTATATAAGTAGTATATCCGTTGTCTAGCACCCATAACACAAGTCTAGTTACTTAGCTTGGGGCTAGATGGCGATGTGTGGAATGTCCTGCAATATTTATTTATTTATTTAACAAAGAGGTGGAATTAGCTACATCCTCTTCCCTATTATCAAATACAAAAAATAATTAATAAAAAATAATAAATACTTTTTTGCCATATCGAATATGAATCAATGTATCCTAATACCAAGTTGCATCGAAATCGGTCCAGTTGTTTCGGAGACTATTCGTTACAAACCAACAAAAAAACATAAAAATATTTCTTCATTATAATATAGTACTTACATATACCTATAGTCTGTGAGCTACTTTCATACACTCATCACATCACCTCACGTACCAGCTTGTCGACATCGATACTCCCAGTCGACACTTTGCCTCGCACTAGATGCGCGCTTGTTACCTAGGCAACGGAGAGTCAATAGAGATGTCAGGTAGTGAGAAAACAGAAAAACCAAAACTGTCATCCATCTGTGCCTTCTGAAAAATAAATCTAGAGGGAATTTTAAGTGTCTTTTAAGTGTTCGTATTATTTTACAAGAATACCCCTCAAGGTGGGAAACCTATCGACAAGTCCACGTTAATTATGACGTATTTTAAAAGTTACATCGTCCATCGGTTTTTTGCATCTCCGTCCGATTTTAAAAGGTTAGTTCCGGAAGAACCTGAACCCGAGGCACCCGTCCCGGAGACTCCCAATTTCCAAAATTTTTGATAGTGATTAAGAGTACCGTCATCAATCAAGTGATTGAGTGATCAACTGTTTAATTTATAATTCTTTAAAGTATTTTGTTAATTATTAACTTATTTGGCTATTGCATAAAGGGCGTACTATATACTATACTTCGTCTTACCTTAATGATAACAACCCATGGACGTGACTTTAGTTGCTCCATTTCAAATAATACTTTCAAATATTTTTGTAATATTGGCCTTATGCATGCGTAATATTGATCGTGATGTATAACATAAAAAAACCCATGAATTTCTTGTGCCTTCTACTGAGTGCTTCCCGTTTGCCCCACCAAGCTGCCCCACAGTGGGGCAAAGTGGAATCGTTAAAATTTTGTAGTCTCGTTTGCCCCACTAAAATGATTCTGCCCATCAGGGTTGGCACCTTGTTTAGAGTTTGAGAATTTTCGTGTCATCTCCAAAGTTATGAACCATCACGGTATACAAATACACAATTCAAATTTCAGTTGTGATAAATGTAACTGGGTTGGTAACCTATGTTGTGTGTTTAAATAAAAGTACAAAATGATTATTTGAAACGTTTACTTCTGAAGGAATCTGGTTATAAATCACAAAATAAATTACACGACTCATTACAAATAAAATCTTTGCCAAACTCAACACACAATAATTAGTCACTTTTACTACTAACTGTGAAAAATAAAATATCAGATTAATTGACATTTGACTACGCTAACTGTATTTAGCGTAGTCAAATGTTTTTACTGCTACCGGAATGGGAACCACGTATTTTTCAGTCATATTTGAATCATATGTCAATTATGTATATGAGCTCATAGCAGCATATTTGGAGATTGATTAACATTTGACTCAGCTAACTACATTTTTACTGCTACCAAAGCTTACATCGCTCTTTTCTCTGTAGTAAAATGACAGATTCCGGAATGGGAACCACGTATTTTAAACTTTTATTTATTTAACTTGTTTCAATAATATTTGAAGACAGCGAGCTATGAAAGCTTTGGTTGACATTTAACTCATAATAGCGTACACTAATATTTGTTGTTTCTTGAAAGCTACCTAAATCACCATGTTATGTAGACACTTGCAAAAACGGATGTGGGCAACTTTAAAAACGTACCGTCACATAACAACAAAACCGGCGAGACCGTTACCTACGAATATGCTTACCAAATAAAACTGGTTTGGTCTTTCTAAAAATTTTCATATTTTGCGTGACTGTTTGTATGTTCTGCATGATGTTTTTTTATTATTTAATCAGTAAAACTGTATTTAACTTAGTCAAGTGTTAATCAATCTGAGATTTTTTTATTTTACGGTTAGTAGTGACTAATTATTGTGTGTTGAGATTGGCAAAGATTTTATTTGTAACGAGTCCTGTAATTTATTTTGTGATTTATAACCAGATTCTTTCAGAAGTTAACGTTTCAAATAATCATTTTCTTTATTTATTTTCTTTCTTTCATTTTGTACTTTTATTTAAACACACTCCATAGGTTACCAACCCAGTTACATTTATCACAACTGACATTTGAAATGGAGATCTTGTCAATATTATTTAATGTCTTGTATTATACATAGCTCGTATTTCGAGATTATGGCACCACAAGTAACTTAAGTCTGCATGTTTTAGTGTAATTTGTAACATACCGTGATGGTTCATAACTTTAGAGATGACACGAAAATTCTCAAACTCTCAACAAGGTGCCAACCCTGATGGGCAGAATCATAATAGTGGGGCAAACGAGACTACAAAATTTTAACGATTCCACTTTGCCCCACAGTGGGGCAGCTTGGTGGGGCAAACAGGAAGCACTCCTTCTACTCATTGGTGGGCGCGTTTCGAAGGCACACATCCTAACTTAGTTTTTAAGACGTTTCTATGTGATCTGTGTACAAATGTATTAAGCATCCAAAGGAATACTTTTTTTTACTTTTGACTTGACTTTTAACTTTTTGGTACCTACTCAAAAAGATATTAACACATCACAATATCATGTTAAATATCGACAAGTGCTGACAATTCTTCGTCCATAGCATAGAATTAGTACTAAATAATATTTCGACGGTTAAATGCAACGACGTTATAAAATGCAGTGTTAAATGTCATTAACTAACAGCAACATAGATTTGCTTTCAGTGTAACGGTATAATTGCGTTATACTGCTGCCATAACTGCCACTGTGACGGTTAGCTACCACTTTAAACTGTTACTTAATTGGTTAACTATATAGTAGTGTTTAGCTTAGTTTATAAATATAGGTTTCTTGGTAGTCAGCTAGATATTTAAAAGCTAAGATGATGGTATAGGTGCTGGGGAAGCCTTCTCTATCTAATACAAATCCCAGGTGGTATAAATATGAGTATAGACTAGGCCATTTCAATGTAATGGAACGTTCTTACGAATGTTACAAATAAAATGCAAGGCAATTTTGCAAAGTGTGGTTCCAGTAAAAAAACAGCAAACAAATACTCGATGTTCTGTTGTTATTAAATGCTCTAGTCTAGTCTACCCGCCAAACGAAGTAGCTGGCACTGTTTAAATCATCTGTAATATGTCCCATATCACGGGGTTATAGAGTTCCGGACCCTCTTGTTTCGAGCCGAAAGTAATACAGTCAGAAAAGGACTGAGGGTAGCAGGTGCATATTTTAAAGTTCTAATTATTTTAATGACGGTTCAATAATTTTTGGTTACTATGCGTGAAATAACGAACACTTCGAAAGCTTTAGTGATATCAAGCTGAATAAATTACAATTACAGAACAGTTATTTAAAAAAATTTAACTTTAAAATATGCACCTGCTACCCTCAGTCCTTTTCTGACTGTACATAGAGACCCTTTGCAATATCCTGGATATCGCAGCGCCGTAAGTCGTGCGATTCGGAAATACAAGTAGTTTAGATAAAAAAGCAAATTAAGCGAAAAGGCCATTGGTACCAGAGGGTCTTTAAAGCTACATTTCTTTTTACCTAGTTAATTCGATTATACACAATGACCACAAAGGAAAACAGCTAACGATGAAGCAAGTCGCCTTCTTTTTATAAAGTACACAATGCAAATGGTCTTAAAGAAAAATCTTATCAAATCAAAATGGAGAATGGAAAAATGTCTAGCCTGCCTTCTTCAACCAGGTACCTAGACCTACCTTCAGTCAATAACAGTAAGTTAGTTCAGTTCAACACCATCAGTCCATTCCGTCAGTCCATCCGTCTTGCCGGCTTACCGTCAACAAATGATTTACCTAATGGCGACGTAATCTTTCCTTTGCATTCTTTTCTCGAACCTTGTTGTCGTAGAGATAAAACACTACAATAGAGAACACACAGAGGCATAAAAATCGCATGTCTAGCACAGAGCAGTTTCGCATAGAAATAGAGTGCGTTTCATCAAATAGTTCCTATGCCGTTGTGTTGACAGCAATGCAAATAATAAATGACTTAATGCCTTGATTGCTCACTTTTTCCAAAAAAAATTATATTGGTGTCATTTGTTAGTTGTTTCTATTCCTGTTACAGAGTTTTTGGCGGCTTTGACGATGCCCTACGCGTTTGTTTCCATTTTTGTAAATGACTCAACTACAATTATACCTAACAAAGTTTTATGAATCAGCAGGATCACTTGTTGTTGGCTTGGTTCCATCAAAAATCACATCACAACCTTCCGATGTAACTCACAATCTTCTGAGAGGTTGTGATGTTCTTTCTATTGTAGTGTAACTATTTCATCTCTATGACCTTGTTCCCAAATGTAAGTTTTATCACCCATAAACGCGGTAAATGGATGGTAGATTTATGCGACTGTCTGTTCTTTGTTAGGTTTACCTATGTTATGGTACGTATACGGAAATATAGTAAAATCTTTTAATATCTACTACTACTACGTGCTATTATATAGTTCTATGAAGCTTTCAATTTGGCTTTTTGGCCGGTTAATTCCAAAAAGGAGGACGTTGTCAATTCGTGTTGATCGTTGTGGCGGAAATTAGATGATTAATGCAGTATACTTCAGCATGTCAATCGGTCAGTTTTAATGATTCTTTGATAAGTGGGAGTGTCAATAAGGTAAAATTTCTGGTAATTCGAAGTAATATACAGAGTTGGTCATTTATTTTTGAAATCCCTTGTAAATTTTTTTTAACTTTTTCTACAGCTTTTTTAAACAAATATATTTAAACAGATATCCATCAATGATGGTTCCTGGAACCACAAAACTCAGGGAAACTTACTTACTGTATTTTTCTCCGTCCAACTGATTTAAAAAACTCAAACTAAAATAAATAAGATGACTCAATATTTTTCACAATTTTTAATAAAGTCATGAAATGAACATCTCTCGGGTTTTTCGAGATAAACATCTTTCATAGAGTTTCTTATAAAAGGAAATATAAAAACTGTTTTAATTTCAGACTTCATCGTCTTACTTTATTTTATTTGGTTTTGTCGGACGTTGGCCGTCACGGTTGCTTTATTGTGGATATAATAGAAAAATATTAAGATGAGATCTTTGAAGATAATAATAAAACTATTATTATATTTTGAGGACCAATGTGGCGAGGCGGGTAAACAAACACCGCAGAAGGTTACGAGTTTGATTCCTGGCTTAAGCAAGTATTTAGGTACGTAATTATATTTTTGTCTGGTCTGAGTGTTTATAAGAGAAAAAAAGACAAAAAAACACAAAAGAAAAAAAATATACTTAAAAGTATTTGTCTGGCTACCATGAGAAAACCTGCTGGTTGCTTAGCTTGGGGCTAGATGCCGCTGTGTGAAATGTCCTATATTTATATTTAAAAATGAAATACAGAATTTCATTGAAGAGTTGTAACTAAGTAATTGTTCTATCCTCCGGAAAACTTGTAGATAAATAACTTTATTAGGAAGGAAGACACGGAAAGGAACATAAAACACGATATACACAAAGTAAAGTAAAGTTTTAATACATTTCTTAATTCTTATGTCAAATTACTTTATTGCAAAATATTCATCGTAATTTGAATCAGGTTTTTATGGTAAAAAGTTTTTCAGACGATAACGGACGTTATATTTTTTTTCTAAACGTTTAAAACAATCAAGCAATTACAATTCGACACCATTTTACAAACAGTTTAAAACACAAACAATTTTATATCTAATTCTCTAATCGTAAGGTATAAAATCGTACAGCGTATATTGTACTAATCCATTAAGGTTATTTCTCGTCGATAGTCCAGAGGGAGCAATTAATGTAGCTTCCTTAAGACGAAGCTTAGAGGGTGCACGGACTTACCGATCTACTAATATAATGTAGGTAGGTATCATTGTATGTCCGTCACGTAATTGATCAATGATAGATTGATATTTTATTGATGTTGGGTGTTACTAATCGTCATACATTTAGTTGATATTTATCAAAATCAATGTTCTGTCGTTGTCGCTATTAATTTGATGAAACTAAAACTAAAACAAAATGCGATCGAAACAGAAGGAAAAAGATGATCGAAACGGAAACAATAGCTTACAACAGATACGGTTGAAGGCCATCCGTTTTTTACGCGTCTCATCCTGGGTTGCTTATGATATAGGCCCATGAGTCCTCCCCATCTTGTGGTTACCTGGAAGAGACCGTTTTTCAGCGATAAAGCAGTCTATTGTAGCATTTTCGCTTATAATTTTACTGTTTTGTTTTATCTGACATGCTTACAATTAAGTGTCCTATCTCTCTACCTAGAGTTATAGTTTATGTAGCCACAAAGAGGGGTGATCTATACAAATTTTTAATCTGCCAATTTCCTTGATAGTATTTTATTTATGCGATATTTTATTCGGCAGGCAGTGATGTTCTGAATCAACGGAAAACGATTTAGTTTGGTCTATATTTTTTTGTTATTGGTTGAAATTGGATTGTATTGGTTATAAAGATGAGAATTCACTGTGTTCACTTTAAAACAAAAATGTTAAGTGAATACTAATGCCGGTAATTTTATCAAGATTAATTTACTACTATGTCACGTGGTGATAGCGATATATTGAAACAAAACAGGTTCGTAAGTGGTAAGTTCATGTCGAATTCTCCACGAATTTTAAACCATAAAGGTAAAGACGAATTGAATTTCATGTTTCAAAAAATCATCTAAATTTGTAAACGCACCTTTACAAATATTTTGAAACGTAGTTAAAATGTATACATCTGTCGGTTGGTTGGTTTAGATTGAATATTATTTGCACAGATTAGAGTGGTTTAGTGCCAGATAAAATACGATGTTGCACGATATACGATAACCGCAAACTACATCGGTGTTTGTTGTTGTTGAAATAAATGTACCTGTGATTGTATTTGTTGGACATGACTTATAATAAATAAATATTGTAGGTTATTTTCACCCAGCGCGATCTGGCTCCAAGCTAAGCAACTAGACAACATTAATAAATATTTGTTTGAAGTGAGAATCGAACCAGCAACCTTTTACGTCGCAGGCGGGTGGCAGGAGACAGAGCATTGCTTAACTAATGTTTCTCTTAGGAACGTTTCCGAATGCGTCTGCAATTGGGCAGGTGATGCAATTTGTTCGCGACTATTGCCACCATTATGTTCAGAGCTTCACCAACTGTCAAGTTCCTATGAAAACAAATTATCGTACAAATTGAGTTGACCAACTTCTATCATCCGAGTCGATAGAACACGAGTCGGCAATTAGTTCTCGATGGAAGCAGGCGGACGGGTGGCCATCGTTCGGGAATGGTGTTTCACCGACAATTTGAGACTTGTACTTTGCTAGTCTGCTGTCTTCACTAACGACTGCGATAAATGTGTTCACACAAATAGAAAATTGAGAGTCACTCACACCACCATACCACACGGTCCAGAAATATGCTGTGCGACTGCCGGATCCCTTGAAATACTTCACCGTAGTTCGCAGTACCCCTGCTTCATAGTGACCGAGTTCTTTACTAAACGAGCTCCATGGATTACGTCCCCCGAGTCGAAAGCTTTCATTTGAAGTGTGAACGTCTTTAATATATGTCAGAATGGAAGTCACATGCAAAATCCAAATGAGGGATATGACGAAATAAATACGTCATTATTTGTAACGGATATTGCTAATCCAACCTCTTTGGGTAATTCGGTTTATTGCATTATTTAGTTTAGACAATACGTTATCACTTCTCTCCTTCGGCTGCGTCCCTTATACCCGATTTTTATGGTGACTTATATAGGCTGGTAGTGACTCTACAAGATATATACAGTTTGTACACGATCCGCGTCATCAATTTACATTGATAAATCACGACCGAAGATGACACAGCCTCCACTTTACTAGTTGGATGTTAAATCCAGGAATTTTAGCAACGTGAGTTTCTTTTGCCTTCTTCTTAGGGCGTGTTCAGATGACACGCGTTGACCACGCGCCCGCCACGCGCATCACACGTTTTGAACACGCGTTGAACACGCTTTGAAATTTGTTCTATTTATAATTTGAATCTTATGACACATCAATAGATATCAAATTGCATTTATGCAAGTCCACCCGCTCAAGCCACGCGCCGCGCCCGCTTGCAGAACACGCCCTTATTGGTGGTCACGTTCCAAAGGCACACATCCTAACTCAATTTTAAGACGCTTCAAAGTGATGGCATGCAAATTGTATGATTCCAAATTAATTAAAAATGTAGCAATCAAATCAATATTTTGATATATTAAGTATTTTTGTTCAAATCAAAAATTTGATTTGAACAAAAATACTTTCCGAAAAATATCGAACCCACAACACCTTAATTAGGTATAGTTTTATATCGTCGTCGGTGTCGGTTAGCGAATTTAAAGGGGTTTTTTAAATTAGCTAACCGACCAATTCGAATATGTATGCATATTACCTACTTTCTAAGGATTCTAATCACCACCCCACCCTGGTACAGGTATCAACAAATCATCATTACCACGCTCGATTAATCCCCACAAAGGCCAATTGACAGATTTTTAATTAATACTCCGAGCCCTCTCTCCCACCAGACTGACAATGGATTGGGACATAATGATGGATGACGTAATAACCTATGAAAAGTCGGGAAGCCATTGTTCACGATGATAGCTCTGAATGTTTATTTGTCATTGTGATATACGAAATATGCAGTCTTTAGGAAGTTTTTGGGTATTGTTAAATTTTCCGAAACTTTTGTCTGAGGTGAGACTTGAATCTTGGACCTCCGCTTCTAAGATAACCGCTAAGGTTTTTAACATCTAAAATTGTCTAATTGTCAAATATCATCACGATTTTGGTTGTAATACAAAACATATAATAATGTGCTTAATTAAGGGGTCAAAGCCAAAAGGTACTCTTTTGGGGACTGAATACACATGTTGAAATTGTATTCGTTCTCACATTTTTTTGATGTAGTTTTGTATAAGTAAGTAGTTCAGAATTTCTAAACAAACTAAATAGGAAAGAAAATTGCAAATTCCCTTGCAGTACGAATAAGGAATGACGAGGCAAAGCGCTTAGTGCGAACGTGTGGTATGTCCACCATGAATCGGTGCCGCACACCAGTCTGCCTGGTTGTATGACGAAAGAATGGAGATGACAAGATTAGGTCGTGGAGTTCTGTTGCACACTCCCCAAAATGTATCCGATAAAAGGCCGACAAGCTCGACACCTTGCGACGATGTTCCAGGCTCTGGAGCCTTTTGTTGGCCAGCTTATCGTCACCGATGAGTCTCCTGGCTCTCCTCTCAATTGAAAATATTTTTTTTATTTGACACTATGTCACAAATCTCCAAATCGGGTCTCCTCGGGACCATGACTATTGCAACATATTCGAAACTCTTTGAGGATTATGCTCCTCCTCCTCCGCTCCTTACTCAGGAAAATAATTACCTATTATAGCACTAATAAATAAAAATATAGATTTTGATGTTGTAAATTAAAACGAATACAGCATTATAAATAGAAGAAGACATAGATAATTTAACATTATTGTCCATTATCATTGTAGGAATACGTCATAAATTCAAGATCCTATTATATTAACAGGTGGAGTGGACATAATAACCCCCTATTTATAAGGAATAACCCCTGTTCTATTCGTATTGTCCATCTTTGGTAAAAGTTCATAAATAACTCGTGTCCTACATTTTTAAGGGAATCGGACATTGAGAACGGCCGGTGATAGATGGACATGACCCAGTTCGGTGAAAAAATGGGATACTTCTTTTTTTTTTGTTGTCACACACTAGGTTGGGCACCCATACTCATCTAAGTAAGTTTTTTATGACTGTTAGAACAAAAAAGTGCCACATAATTAATAAACCCCTGCTATTATTTGAATGTACCCAATTCTTCTTCTTGCCCTTATACCAATTTATTTGGGACTGGCTGCGTCCTACGGTTTTACCCACATAAGTCTAAATCCCATGAGAATATCGGGATAATAGTAATTTATATGTTATTCCAGGTCTCCGGCTATCTGCATAGCGAGTATCATTGCAATAGGCTTAGTAGTTTTTGTGTGAAGAAGTAACAAATATTTAGACGCAAACTTTCACATTATTTTTTAAGTAGGATTTGATCTTTAAGTCTTAGAGCTCTTTAAGTCTTAGATCTCATACTGCATAGATTTTATGGCGGAAATCTTGTCAAATAGAATCTTGAACATTGCAAAAAGTCCCGACGCTGGAACGCTTCAGTGTGCTCAGTGCTTAAAAATTAATTTATCCGGTATAAATCATAAATGTACGTACATAAAATCATAAACAATGAGACAAAATAATCGAATTTCCGCTTAAAACCGGCCCAAACTGGATGAAACTAATACCGGAAATGTCAGTATTAGGCACCATCACGTACACACACATTAGGGTAATGAATTAGCAACTAATTATCGTATGAGTGACAAAGATTAATGTGCAGTGTGCGCTCTGTCTAACGTTTCCTAATATTTTGAGGGGACAATTTAAATGCTGCATGCGTGCGTGGTTTACTATTAATATTATACAATGCGTTTTGATAAGGGTATTATTATACGGAAGAGATTTGTTCTAGATGTCTAGGCAGCGAACTATTGTTCTACTTTTAAAAAATTGATGTTTTTAGGAAATTTTGAGGTTTTGTTTACTCTTGAACCAGGTGTTTATTTTTGTTTGAGGACTTGTAAATAAAGCCCTGGTGTTTGTTTGAAAAAAGTAAAAAAAACAATATTTATTTGTTATTAATTTTAAACGAGTGCCATTTCGCCAATTCAAGACATTAATTCAAAATACATTAATGGTAAATCGTCTAGATTTACAATCATATAATCAAAATGTAAAGTTTAGAAAGTTAGTAACATTTCACCGCACGAGATGAGAACGCGCTGCGCGGCGCATTGCAAGAAGTGAACCGTCAGTAACATAGTTCATTAAGCTCTAGTGTTTGTCTGAAACAGCCGTAATTATCCGGTTCCCGCAAAACGTCTACATTTGAAACTTAGTCACGTAAAAAATGAATTCAAATTACAAGTTTTAAAGAGTCAATTTAGGAAGCCGTGGAAACATTTCCGGAACGGTTTTAATTAAGAACCGGAACGGACTCTGGGGAAAAAACACGGAAGAAATGAAATCGCGCATCGTTTGGAAATGTTGATGAGCTCTGGCTTTACTAATTATGGTGATGTGATGTGATACCAGCAGATTAAGAGGTCACTCACTATCATGATGACCTTATCGCTGATATATAATTCAGTTGGAAGATAAGAGAGCAGGGTATCTAAAGACATTTCAGCTAGAGGACACAAAAGTAGAACACCCCGCAATTAGCAGATAATCAACTCAGCTGGACGATATAAAACTCTATAATAAGATCCGATCAGGTACCTGTTGACTTGCTGAAGACCCCCAAATTCTACACGTCAGGTAAGACAGGTCTTTTAGGCAACTAAATTCTATTTTTACATCTCCTACGTCCCGATCACATTGACCTTGATCGATCGCACAACGATGAAATTAATCGCTGTGATGCATTTTTCGACATGTGGATGCGCCTCTATCTCCATACAATTGTTTAATATGGAGGTGATATCGATGTATGACGTCATGAAGTACACTACGCAATCCTAAGCAACGAAACAAAATAGAATTAGAAGCAGACATCCGCTTGAAACATCCAAACTTACAAATTAAATTAACAATTTCAATTCACAAACTTGTAAAACCATTGAACCTAAAACTCCGGTATCAAACCAGCACATGTTCCTAAAGTTCAGGACTTTCAGGGGTCATTAATAACAGGAAAACCGACAATCATAGACATTCAATAATTATACTACAATAGAAATTACATCAAAACCAATCACCTCAAGTAACATCTGCCTTATAATTACGAATTACTCCAAATAATTATTAAATTTTTTGAAAACATTGTAAGTTAGTACGTGTTTGTTATCTCTTTACGCAAAAATTACTAAACCGATTGCGATGAAATTTAGCATGTCTAACATGCAAGATAGTTGGAGTTCTAGAATAGCACAAAGGCCGATATTCCAATGGGATCAATACTTGCGGGGCGCAATCTCACCTTCTCACTCTAATAAAGAAATTCTTAGAATGGTCTGAACAGGTATCTTCTAGGAAAGCGTAGTAAATCTTAGACCGTATCGTCATCTACTATCAGGCAGGTGTGTTAGTGGTTAAACGCTGACGTATAATTTATAAATAAATGATAATTACAGTCTATTGTACCCGTAGTATAAGTATTTTATCTCTACACTGGCAATACCTATTAAACAAATAGTTATTTTTGACACGATTCGGAATTCCGGCCGCGATAGTCCGGCTTTCGCAATAGTTTAATTTAAGGGTCGAATCCGGCGTTAGGAGTAAGGTTTTATTAAAGTTTAGCGCCGTTGATGACTTGATAATTTTAAGGTCTGATGGGATTTTTATTAGGGGGGTCGTAGTTTTTGGGCTCTGTGAAAAATACCTTTTAAAAAAAATAGAAGGATTAGTAAAAAGAAACAAATAAGTAATTAAGCTGTTATTATTCTAATTACATTTGTTTATTTGACATTTTTATAACCGTTCATTGAGAATTTTAAACAAGAACATAATTATGGTTTATTTCAGAAACTAGCGACCCGCTCCGGCTTCGCACGGCTATATTATGCATGTATTATACATATAAACGTTCCTCTTGAATAACTCTATCTACTAAAAAAAACCGCATCAAAATCCGTTGCGAAGTTTTAAAGATTTAAGCATTCAAAGGGAAATAGGGACAGAGAAAGCGACTTTATTTTATACTATGTAGTGATTAAATTATGATCCATCGTAGTTGATTTTTAATAATCTATACTTAATATTATTAAGCTGAAAAGATTGTTGTTTATTTAAACGCGCTAATCTCAGGAACTACCTACTGATTCGAATAGAAAAATTGCTTTTGTGTTGAATAGTCCATTTATCGAGGAAGGCTACTTTTGATTTTGATATTCCCACGGGATCGGTACTTATGCGGCAGCTAGTATATTATAAATATCAACATTGATCTACCTTTAGCCTAGCATTTAAACAATAGACCAACAACTACGCTACTTCGCCCGTACAACGCACAAACGGACCAATTATTCCGCAAATTAAACTTGTACTTTGCTGAGAGAAAACATAAAGCTCAAAGCTATGCTTTAGTTCTTTGGAGTTTGAAATAGAGTTTTCAGTGCATACAAGTTAAGAGCAAAAATATATATAAAATAGCTAAAAAAGCAGTCCATGTTTAACAGTTCAAGAATTTTATAGATAGAAAGAGCTAATTAATAGAGCCAGGCGTTACTTTTCAGTACTCCATATCAATTATACGGTAGTATTAATATTTAGTTTTAAGTTACAAGCCTAGTGCCATAACACAAGATGCAATGTGCACCGCCCTTCCCGCCCACTAATGCGGCAGTGTAATGATTAGTGTTAGTGACACCATTCATAATAAACATTAAACCATCAACGTGTGTTTCGCGTATACATGACGCATCATCAGGATTTGGACCCTGACCGCGCTGTTTGCGACGCGACGTCCCTCCCCGAGATGTTGACTCGTTGAACGCTAAAACAAGAGATAGAAAGAAAGATATTGTTTATTCGTAGCTGTTGCCCACGACTTCGTGCACGTGGTAGTTTAATATACTAAAACCTACCTCGAGAACCACTCTATTCATTGGTAAAAACAGTATGAAAATAGGTGCAATAGTTTTTGAGTTTATAGCAAACAAAAAGACAGACGCGGCGGAGGACTTTGTTTTATAATATGTTGTGATGATGTAACAGAAAGGAAGCTCTTTTAGGGTTCCGTTCTATCCGTACCTCAAAAAGTAAAAAAAAACCCTTATAAGATCACTTTCTTGTCCGTCTGTCTGTCCGTGTGTTTGTACTGGTTCAGTAGTAAGAGCGCACGCCGCGACAGTAAAGCCGAGGACATGAAATCCCAACGAAGAAAGCAATTTGAAAAGTATTTCAAGGGCAGTAGTATCCCTATTCCCTTCTTCTTGTCTTCCCTTTTATTAATTTCCTAGTTACTTAAACTACAAGAGCTACGAGTCTGAAACTGTACATAGAAAATATAAATAAATAAATAATGAAGAACATTCCACACATCGCAATCTAGCCCCAAGCTAAGTAACTAGACTTGTGTTATGGGTGCTAGTTGTCTAGCACCTATATGGGTTTCATTTAGGACGTAGCAGAGTAATAATAAAGGATTTTTTGGAAATACGACCTCTAAAGGGGTAAAAGGATGTAATTATATAAACAAGAACAGTTAAACCAGAATACAACCCTAATCCGTCATTCCCATAGGTTTTGATCCATTTCAGTGTAACTCCGACATTACGAGGTGAAAGTTTACGGACGTCCAAACCAAGGGCTCCGAACTGTACCTACCCACATACCTATACCCACAACTTGAATAATTATTTACAAACAAATTGTGGACATCACGGTTGCTTAGACCGGAGAGTTTTAATCGGTCAATATGAAAAGAAAAGGTTTACTCAGACTAACATGAATAATTGTCGGGCGACACCAGCGACTACTAAAGCCAATTAATATAAAATCAAGTAGGCTCCCTCGGGGATGTAGCAAATCCAATCTCTTTATTAAATCTTGACAGATGTAGCTAATAAGACAAAGTTGCCTGTTAAGGAAAAGTTATGTAAACCTAATGATGGTAAACACACTTGAAAATAATTTAAGTAATGTATGCCTTTATTTCTAAGAATAAAGACATACTAATACTAACATTAGTGTGTATTACTGTTGGTGTACCCCTAATAAATCTATACTAATATTATAAAGCTGAAGAGTTTGTTTGTTTGTTTGTTTGAACGCGCTAATCTCAGGAACTACTGGTTCGAATTGTAAAAATCTCTTTGTGTTAGATAGTCCATTTATCGAGGAAAGCTATAGGCTTCTTTTTATCCCGATATTGTCACGGGATCGGGAGTTACGCGGGTGAAACCGCGGAGCGCTGCTATAAATAATCATTATCCTAAATGCAATGCTCCGCTTCGTTCCTTGCGCACTTTCCAACAAAGAGGTTAAATTGGTTTCATCCGCTATAATACAAATCATGACGTATTTATGACATCAGATTCGTCATTTAGTTTTAGCAAGTAACTTTCTACTTTTCTGACCGATTTTAACAAAGTTTGAATGAAAAACCACGTAATACCTACCTACATAATAATATTAGTTTTCTCCCGTGACTTCGTAAAAACTAAAAATATGACAAAAATTGTCGTGCGTTACAGTTGTGTATTGTTCGATCAGACAGTCGATAAAAACAGTCTACTCTACAGTGTATTAACATAGAAATCTCTAGTCTAGGTATATCATTTAAAATTTCTATACAAATAAGGAAAGGTTTCCGTTTGAATATATTGAAGCTTGTCCCGTATCCGGTGTCGTCATTCAAACAAACTTTTAATTAATAAAAGTACAAGTTACATTTGTACATGAGCCTTTTTGTTATACATTGACAGGGATTTTACATTGCTCTTATAAAAAATACAATCGAATTGAGAACCTCCAACTTTTTTAAAGTCAGTTAAAAACTGTTAAAAAGTCAAATGTTACTATAGTAAGAATATACGGTAAATAAAGTCATTTAAAATTAGACGTAGCCACTAGCTATAGGAGAAACTACAGACTGAAAAAAAAACACTTCAATGCAATGTCTAAGAGAAAAAATAAACGTAAACCACAGACATCTTCACTCTAGACTGGAATTTTACGAGCTCTGTTCTATACAATGCGATTCCTACTTTATTCCTAAGAGTTAAATCTCAAATGAATGTGGCAATGTAAAAGTGCTACCGCGGGCATGCATTCACCAGGAATCCTCTTAAGCGCATTGTGCATTTAGTTCGTACATAGGAGGTGAATATTTAACAGTAACAGGAAGTTGTTGACTCAATACAGGAAAAACTTAAGTTTTGTATAGGAAAAGTCAGATTTATTAAGAACTAGCTGCGCCCCGCGGTTTCACCCGCGTAAGTCCGATCTTTAAATTCTCACCGTTTAAACCTTCCCTAGACCTCCACGAATAATTCAAGACCAAGATAAGATAAATCCGTTCAGCCGTTCTCGAGTTTTAGCCAGACTAACGAACAGCAATTGATTTTTATATTATAGAAGATAGAAGATTACATACATGTCAATTTGGTATGGCCATGGTTTTATTTTCGTTACGGAATTTCTGAATTCGGGCGCCGCGCTCAAAGCCCTGCAATAGCTTAAAAAAATATATTGTTTTTTTATTAAATTAACCACAGATTTTTTTCAATATACGTTTTCTGCGCAGCGCTGCAAAACACTCTTACGCCGTCTAAGAATTTGTTTATGATCACGTAAAACTTTTTAAATCTGAATGTATAACAACAAATGACTTATTGACTGTTTTCCAGCGAATATTAACAATTTTCTTGTTTAGTTTAAAATTTCGTTCGAAAACAGTCGATCACTAGCTCAATTTTAATGTATCACTTCATGATTGTTTTGTAATTTTTTCGGTAAAATGTATTGTGGGTGCTGCTTGTGGCATTAAGTAATGTAAAATTTATTTTCAACATCATTTAATTTTCTCTAATTTGCGCAACAACTTTTGTATAACTAAGTTTTAACCTACTTAACTAAGACCAGCTTATTTCATCGTTACCACTGGAGACAGCTAAATTGATCATTATTTTTACAGTTCTAGAAAAATGTGATCACTTGTTATGTACCTTCCTAAACGTCAAATGTTTTGCGACCTCATTATGAAAACAAAAAAGCGGAAGCAGAAGCGGAACGAAGAATATCTCCCTTTGATAATTCAAACGTACTTAACCTAAGCCTCCATTTGCAAAACCAATTCATTACCTTCCAGTAAAATTACAATTTACGTATCGAATACTCATTATCCCCTATAACTCATTGACATCCCACCCTTAATCACATACGGCTGCCATATTTAAGACTTAAAACTAACCAAACGAAACTTAACCTCAATCTCTTCGTTCTAAAGTGAATTTTACAGCAGCAACTCGTATTTGGAAGTAGCTTGTCTCATTTACCTCGGAACGGATCACATCTCAGGAGAGTTTGTGCGATGAATCGTTATTCTCGCTTCGATGCAAGATGTGGGACGGGAACGGCATAATGCAACCATTGGAGCGTGCGTGCTGGTGTTTTGGAAAGCTATTCGACTGAGTGCAGTTATGTTTTGGGTCCAGAGGTTAAAGGGTAGAGTTTAGTAACTTGGAACCAGTGTTGTGTGAAATAATAGTTTATATTTTGAGTATTAGTAGGAATTTATCAATAATTTGAAACGTTATTACATACTTCTTTATTCCGCTTTATTTATCATACTTCTTCTTTAATCGGTATCGCATATCAGCCTAATTGTATGACGGAAGAAAGGAGGTGGCAAAATTAGGTAGTGTAGTTCTGTAACACATTCCTCTAGTATCATATCATAGGTCGTTTTTTTTATTGAACTTGGTATGATGATACATTATATCTTTGGGAGTAGCGCGGGTTACGTTCTATATCGATACTACAGGATTGGGACCTAAACAGGTGAAACCACGAGTCGCTGCTAGTTAGATATAAAGCGACTACGGACTCAATTCTAAGTCCAATGAAACTTAAACTCTAACTAGATAACTACTGAATAATTGTATTCAAACAGAACTAACAAGACTTCCTAGATATACGTGAACCTCATGTTCCAAGACGTATAAATAAATCAGTAGGTCTATCTTACTATAGGGTGCTTGCAGACACAAAATAACACTTGTAGTTCTGAGCTGCTGTCGGCGCGTCTTGTCGATGCTACTTCTTGTCACAGCGAGTCAGTCTCGCTATTCAAACTGCTTATGAGCGGGTACTCCCGCTCCGGTTCGTTTCTAGCGCAGAGGTTTGTCACAATTGCTTTTCTCGATTCATTTAATTTTCACTAATTTCATTATTTTAACTATTTAAATTCATTTTCAAACTTAAATTCTAATAATTAAATCTTTAACTCTTTATTAAATTATTTTGTAAACAAACATTTGTCATTACGACATGACAGTGACAGATAACCTTACAAAAATCAATAATTATCTTCCTGTCATTGTCTTATTTTACCCTGTTCCGTTTGTTTACGTTCTATTGGCCGGTTATTAGCCTGGACCATTCACAATATTTTTATGGCAACTTATTTTATTTAAATATTTTTTACTAATGGCATCAAGTGTAGAATCAGTAGCCAATAAACGGCGATCTTGATAGCCAATCAATGAAGCTTCTGTTAGGGTGGTGGTTCCCTCGGTGAGAACCCCAAGTCCATATATAAGGACAGCTGATCATTTGCGCCTTCCTTTTTGGACATTATAATTTATTATAACTACATTATCTTTACGTCTCTGCGTCCCACGCCCGCCGCGAGCCGGCGCGGCGTGGACATGTTAATTATCTTGTAAGAAGTTCATTTTAATAATGGTGAGTTTCCAACAGCCTTCTTTCTACTTTCTACTTTATTTTGTGTAAAGCTGATCTGCCTTTGCCTTTTTTTTACGACTGCAAATTATTATTCCTACTCGGCCTTCCCTTGTCTCTGTCTCCATTCTGACGGCATTGGCAGAACAGCTGGATTTTTCCACTGTTCATATGGCTGCATCACGTTCTTTCCAGGACTTCTTACGGTACTCTCATTCTGAGCGCCGTCCACGTGGACCCTCGTCACCACCTGCGCACACTCCGGAGCTACCGATTCTTCGGGCCGGATGGACCTGAAGCCTGGAACGTGATCAGCGACCCAGACGCCATGTCGTCACACGTACACCGGATTGACGAACGAGGAGAGTGCCGATTAGTGTTTTTTTCTAGTTGCCACAATGCCAGGCAGTGCAAATCTTTTTAGGCAAATATATGTATTAAACTTCCTTCGTTTAATTATATTTACCCACGCCCTATCTAGCTATCTCTCGCTCTTCTAGCCGATCTATTGTCTGTTAATTTCTAATTTGAAACGCACTTTTTTACCCCTCTAAATTCACCCCCCCCTATCTAATACACGCGTTTCAGTGGCGCCCCCGTTGGTTTTTCCATTTGCACAGCCTGGTAATTTGTTTTTTTTCTTACTAATAATTTGCAGTCACTAACCTACATCTGTAAACGGAGCGGTGAACTACAGCGAACTGGTACGTACATAGTGTTTTTTTACCTAAGTGATACATAAGCTGCTATGTAATTGTGTTACCTTTTTAAACTTAATCTTTTCATTTTTATTGCAACGAATTTTAGTTCAAATTTTGCAAGTCATTTTTTTATTTTTCAACTACCTTATTTTTTTTAAATTAATTTTTATAACGTAGCAGTTCGCATTACCTTTCAATAACTAAATTTAAACATTTCAATTCTTAACTTATTTTTTTTATTTCAATATCATCACTTCGTACATAACTTTAACTCTTATTATTGTAACAGACAGCTGATCTGTTATAATCTTTTATCACTGGCGCATTCCATTGTTGCTGCATCGATTGAACGTAAGCTTAGTTCAAATCATACCTACATTCTAACTTTAACTAATATCATAATTGCTATTGTGTACCTAATGCATTTTTTTCTATTTTATTTTGAATAGGATTTATTTCTATAACTACTTTATACTGTTGGAACTGTTTGGAATCTCACATTTTTTTTACTTGTCTTGATTATGCCTCCGTTGCATATTTTATATTTTTCTTTGATTTTGAACTTCGTACAACTTATATTTTATTTAATACTAGCTGCACCCCGCGGTTTTACTCGCGTAAGTCTCGATCCCGAGGAAATATCAAAATAAAAAGTAGCCTTCTAGAAAAATGGACTGACCAACACAAAAATATTTTTTCAATTCGAACCAGTAGTTCCTTAGTTCAAACAAACAAACTCTTCAGCTTTATAATATTAGTAAGTATAGATTAATCATCAATTCAGATTACATTGTTACCGCGTTAAAATAAACGCCCATAATAAAAGACACTGATACTTAGTTTACACATTTTTTTTGGAGCGAAGTTCCTTATCTTGCGTTGCGAAAAAAGAGACGGAAAAAGTTAAGACCAAAAGATGTAACGACACGTTTTGCATAGAAAGAAAGCCAGTTATTTTCGTTTCGTCTTTCTATTTCGCGTTGAACAGTGTGGTGTCGCGACGATTATTTACAAAAAAAAAGTAGATATAAAAAAATATAAAAAACGAAAAACATTAATTTATTACAACTCCTTAACTAATTAATCGAAAGGAACTTCGTTCTATCCGGGTGTGCCTTGACACCTCTCAAGTTTTTTTTATTTAATATAATCCACCTGTGCCAACCCTACATGATTACGTCACAATTACGTATTCATTTTGACAGCTCCGAACAACCTTAGCCTCTGGTCATCTCTACTCATGTGCTCATAGATCTAAACTCCCCTCCCGCACGCGCACCCCCCCCTTGGTGACGCCCACTTCGCAACGGGCCGTGCAGCAGAAATCGTAATATTTTAATTTCGCCATAACTTCAAAACCAAACGTCCAATTTTAATCATTCAAAGACCAAATATTATCTCCATAAACTGTTCTTAGTGATGAAATCATTTATTTTGATAAGGATTAATAGCATGAGTAAAATAAACGCGTTTAAATGTAGTCCAAAAAAAATTCAAGATTTTTAAATAAAAAAATGGTTGCTGTGCCTCACTCGACATAGATGGGTATAGTGTGTCGCGGACTTTTTGTAGATATTTATAAGATCTACAATTAATTAGAACATTTTATGGTTCTATCTTTTATAGTTTAGGCAGCGTACGCAAAATAAGTAACTTTTCTGGTTGATTTTTTACACCTTGTGTCCGAAAAACCCAAATATCTTACGGAACCCTATTTTTTTTCCAAAATAAAATATAGCCTATGTTACTCGTGGATAATGTAGCTTTCGAATGGTGAAAGAATTTTTAAAATCGGTCCAGTAGTTTTTGAGCCTATTCAGTACAAACAAACAAACATACAAACAAAGTTTTCCTCTTTATAATATTAGTGTAGATTTCTGACGAAATAGTTACGTACCTACATTTTTTTATAAAAACTAAAAATGAAGTACTCACTAAGTACTAACCTTTACAGTGTATCTACCTACACTGTACTTGTTCACAATAACAACTAATTATTGTGAACCTTGGTTTTTTGTATACCTACCGACTAAAGGAGGTTATACTTTGATTGTTGTTCATGCTGAGTTCAACAATCCTTATTTTTTTACTATATACCTACAATAACTAGGTATTTTAACTAAACTATAACTTATTTTTTTCAAACTAGAATTTTAATTTTTAATAAAATTTTATTACTTAAATAAATTAAAACTTGCCTTAGCTTCACAATTAAATATTAAATACCATTTCACTCTCTTGTAGCTTACTGTACGTTTCACTCTCTTGTAGCTTACTGTACGTTTCATTCGATTCCTGTGAAATCGAAGCCCTGCTTTTGGTTAGGCCCGTGATCTAACCGAGACGATACTAAAGTCTCATCTTTTAGTGGACATCACCTCTGCATGTCTACTACCTTGGGGTTACGTTATAGCAGTCTGTCTTCGTGGGTGGTTTTACCTCACCATCTCTGCTTTGTTATGTTACCGAGCGCTAGTTTCCGAGCTAAGGGAACCGCTCTTTATGAAAGGTTGCGTGCACAGTGTCCGTACTGTGTATCGCTTTGTATGTAAGGTTTTTTTTTTTTTTTTCTCAGTTATGGCTTCGCACGGTTTGTGCATATAGCCAGTATCAAGTAATATTTTGCATCAAGTTATGGCCCGATTTACAGAAATCGGGCTCAAAGTGTTTCAAGATGGTCAAGTCGTCAAGTCTCAGTTTGTCAAGTCAGGGGTCATAGTAAAGCGGTGGCTACTTTACTATAACCTTGTAGGAGATTTTGGAGGCAACGAGAAAAGTCCATGTTTGACACTGATTTTTACTTTCACTACACTTGTGCACTTTCACGGAACTAAATTAGATAACTTTCCACCAGAATTATACAATTTAACTCGGTTTACAACTAAGTTTCGTGTAAATAAAACTGCAGCACGACATGTTGTTGGCTCGTTCGCGCCAAAACTCGTATGTAAGGTTGCATGTAAGAAACGAAAGGGGTTTTTGAATGTTGATGTATGCAGTAAACATAACAAACAGATAGTTTTAGCAGCTAGGTTTTTGTTTCGATTTTACTTAGGTAAAATCTTTCCGTAAAAGGGGGGATATGTCACAATTGCTTTTTCTCGATTCATTTAATTTTCACTAATTTCATTATTTTAACTATTTAAATTCATTTTCAAACTTAAATTCTAATAATTAAATCTTTAACTCTTTATTAAATTATTTTGTAAACAAACATTTGTCATTACGACATGACAGTGACAGATAACCTTACAAAAATCAATAATTATCTTCCTGTCATTGTCTTATTTTACCCTGTTCCGTTTGTTTACGTTCTATTGGCCGGTTATTAGCCTGGACCATTCACAATATTTTTATGGCAACTTATTTTATTTAAATATTTTTTACTAATGGCATCAAGTGTAGAATCAGTAGCCAATAAACGGCGATCTTGATAGCCAATCAATGAAGCTTCTGTTAGGGTGGTGGTTCCCTCGGTGAGAACCCCAAGTCCATATATAAGGACAGCTGATCATTTGCTCCTTCCTTTTTGGACATTATAATTTATTATAACTACATTATCTTTACGTCTCTGCGTCCCACGCCCGCCGCGAGCCGGCGCGGCGTGGACATGTTAATTATCTTGTAAGAAGTTCATTTTAATAATGGTGAGTTTCCAACAGCCTTCTTTCTACTTTCTACTTTATTTTGTGTAAAGCTGATCTGCCTTTGCCTTTTTTTTACGACTGCAAATTATTATTCCTACTCGGCCTTCCCTTGTCTCTGTCTCCATTCTGACGGCATTGGCAGAACAGCTGGATTTTTCCACTGTTCATATAGCTGCATCACGTTCTTTCCAGGACTTCTTACGGTACTCTCATTCTGAGCGCCGTCCACGTGGACCCTCGTCACCACCTGCGCACACTCCGGAGCTACCGATTCTTCGGGCCGGATGGACCTGAAGCCTGGAACGTGATCAGCGACCCAGACGCCATGTCGTCACACGTACACCGGATTGACGAACGAGGAGAGTGCCGATCAGTGTTTTTCTACTTGCCACAATGCCAGGCAGTGCAAATCTTTTGTAGGCAAATATATGTATTAAACTTCCTTCGTTTAATTATATTTACCCACGCCCTATCTAGCTATCTCTCGCTCTTCTAGCCGATCTATTGTCTGTTAATTTCTAATTTGAAACGCACTAAATTCACCCCCCCTATCAAATACAACGCGTTTCAGGTTAGCCATCGCCATTCAGCGTGGCAGTGCTTCTAGCATTATGGGAACCTTTACACCGGGAACGATAAGGGACGGGTTATTTGACTAACTGGTGTTTTCATTTATTTGTATTTATAATGTTAAATAAATCTTATGAACCATAAAATATTGTACTTGTCAACAAAAAACACATAAAAGCTACTTGGTAGGGATAAGAGGAAGTCAATTTCCAAGTATCTCTCCCAGTAGAAGAGGTGGAAAAAATACCTTTCGTCCCTACCAAGGGGATACTTTGTTAGGGACTAGTACACTAGCCCTATTAAGCGAGGAAAAACTGCCAGCATTTTGGGGACAATGCATCGGCACAGGGTGTCGCCCATGGCTTCCTCTTGTTTTAAAGAGCTCAAGTTCATTTTGTTTCTGATTATGGCATTTTAACGTATTGTGAGTTTATTTTGGTTTTGCTTTAATTTAATGACGATTTATGTTTTGTGATTTTATTACCAAGTTTCGTCCGTATCAGTTATAAAATACGACACGTAGAGAAGTACCAACAAGGAAAGTAGAGACGCTTAGCTCACTCGGGCAATTAAGAAGTTTTGAATACAACGATAAATATTGTTCTCTAAACTATCGATATTTTTGGGAATAAAGACCACTAATGTTTGAAATAATAGTCCAATTTCAATAAATAAATAAGACTCCAAGGTCGATTTCTTCTAGCTCCAAAAACCCTCTGATTTTCGGGTAAACCCTCAAAAGTTTTCGAATTTCAAAAGTTAATGTGAGTCTAGACGTCTAAAACAGTCCCCTCTCGTATTCATTGAAACACATTTCTGTAGGTATGTACGAGTATAATATGAATAGGTATGGTGAATCTAAAAAGACTGAAGACCACGTACCGGAAAACGCATTGCGGAACGGCCTCCAACTAGATGGACGGACGACTTAAGTTTGCGGGAAACCGGTGGACGTAGAGATCATGCAACCGATCGCTCTGGAAGTCTTTGGGGGAGCCCTTTGTTTAGCAGTGGACGTCCTGATGATGATGATAGTGAATCTGTTTCTGTGATTATGTATGTTGTTGCTGCTTGGTATAATGAAACTAGAGGTTCGAGAAACCTTCATTAAAATCTCCCTTGTGTTCAGAGAATCGGGTGTTGCTATAGAAGCCCCCTAACTCTCGCAGTACGGAATCGCAATTAATAACTCCCAACATGGATTGGATCCCTTATCAAATTCAATGATGTTAATGTACGTTGTGGACCGCAGACCGATCATATTAAATTTGATTCAACAATCGGCAATCTCTACGCACGGGTTACCTATTACAGGGGAAGCAGACAGGCTACTAATTTATCGGCCGATAGTTTAAGCAGGTTAGACTGTATCAGAGTCTGGGATAGACTTACTTGGGTTCCCCTCAGTGAGGAACTGGTGTAGTTTTAATGTGTAAACCTCTGGTCATTAGACCAGACGAGAGCCCCACATATAAATTCACGTGGATGAAGGATACTAATATAAAAATTTAAATGGAGTTGCTTTTAAGGACCTGGATATTTATGTAAATTCACTGGTTACAGGTGACGAGTCGCCTTTGAAGACCTAAAGAACACGGAAGTGTAGTTTTGAAGTGGAACATACCATTTTATAGTTGTTTAGTCATCAAAATTAGTAAATAGGTACAAGAAACGTCTACATCCCATTATACTAGTAAACATTTTAAAACATTCACAAAGTTGTAATCTTACATAAAACTTAGTAACTCTGAGTAATGGTTCCACTTAACCCTTCCTAAGCTCTATATTAATCTTGATTTAAAAACCCGACTAACTTAAGTACCTTACCTATTTGTTTAGTTAGATATTTAAGACTAGCTGCGTACCACGGTTTCAATCGTGTTAGTCCCGATACAGTAGTATTATTGGGGCAAAAAGTAGCCCTAAGATTTAATGCGTCCATATACCAAGTTTGACTAAAATGGGTTCAGTAATTTAAAAACCTAAACAGATTGTTGGTAATGATCTCTATGCTATTGTACATGATAAATTCTTACTTCAAAAGAAAAATATCCGTAAACAAAAATCTACATTTTACGTCTAATGAAATACCTACACACTCAAATGTTTTTAAAATATAGAGATAAAATACTTATACTGTTAACAATAGAGAAACTATAAACTACTGTTTTTTTTTTAAATTGAACGTGCATTTATTTTATAAATGTTAAATTTAATTAATTACCTAGGTAATTATGTCAAAATTGCAGGCTTTACACTATTTTACCCCCGATCCCGAAATGCCAAAATAAAAAAAACCTTTGTTACTCAAGTATTCAATGTGTATCTACTCGTATCAAGTTTAATAAAAATCGGTAAAAATGTTTAAGAGCGTATTTATTTAAAAAATCGGTTCATTCGTTCGGGGTCTGTGATGCTACAGACAGACACAGAGTTACTCATATGATTATTATTTATTGTCAGTGTTTTAAGTAACTGACGCCTGACTTTGGATTCAATATTTAGCTAAGAAAGATACTTTGATGTACTATCTATTAACTTTTTTATCTCTACATCCTAAAATTAATAAAAACGAAAACACTCAGCAACACCATCAAAATGCCCTTAATTGTACAGCAGTAAAAACGAGAAAAAAATCGTAAAATATAGGAACAAGCAGCGCCACATGGATCGTAATGAACGTGGTCAAAAAATGAATTAAGCTTTTGGAAATAGTTTTAAGTGAATAATGCGTCACCAAATCCTAATAGTAATTTGTTAGGTAACTCTTCACGCAAAAACTATTCAAATCGTTTGCGATGATACTTAGTACGTAGATCCCAATATTCTCAATATTCCTAGTGATTACAATCATATTTGGTTGGATTATTGGATTACTAGCGCCCTCACTCAAGTTCTATAAGATCCTCGTCGCTGTGCACCTACCGAGATTCCAACATTTGAGTACAATTCTAATACGAGCACATAAAAAAATGTCATAAAAATCAAACAAAATTACTTTGTGAAAAGAAACAGTGGTTTTTGTTTAAAGGTTTGGGCACACTGACACACTCACTGAATGTGTCTGAGGTTTTAATTAAATTCTATATTATTTTAAGTATGTATCGTAAAACCTAAACATTTTTGGATATCTCTGGACCAGGATTAACGAACCTAACTCATAATGGAAACAATATTTTTTTGTAGATAGTTTAAACTCAATTTCAAAATACACACTATGACAAAGCATTTTATAGTCTGCAATGCTAATTTTTATCCAAGTTTTATTCGACCTCGACTTGTCTGCGGCTCAAATATTCACGCACAGTTCATATTAATTGAAGCCAATCATCTCAAAACCTTTAGAATCTACTACAACCTCTACTTATTAACGTCACCAGGCGGCGAAACAAGACAGGTTCAAAGCTAAGCCACGGCAGTCACATCTTTGCCTTGTTGCAACCATCTGCAGAACAGCTAACAGGCAATAAAGAGCTGGCCTTCAGAATGGTTACCGTTTAAGCAGCCATCTCAGCTATCGTCCGAAAGAAAGTCTTTAAGCTGCGGGTGCTTATAGTTCAGCCACCTCGAAGCGGCTATAAACAATTTTCATAGTTCCATAACCAGTTGTTCAACTTTTTCTCCCTGCTGACACGACGTGGTTCCGAAGGAAAACTTACAGAAGTTCATCGTTGAATTTTAACGCGGCTTCATAAAAAACTACTGTCATTTGCAGACGAAAATGTGAATGTTTGTGTAAAAAACGATAGTTTAGCGGAGTTGAAGACTATGGCATCATGATATTCATACCAGAATTTTGTTTCGAATTTAACAATGCTTCACCAAACGTGCTGGATAGTAGCGATCTTTTTAATCTTTAACTATGGATTGTGGTTGTATTCCACTGTAAAGACCTGGGTGATATACCCGGTCTCTGCAAGTTTGAACAGCTATTCACTCTCCGAACATTTTCCAATTAGGAAATTCTTTCGCTAGCTTGTATAACAGTAGCTATAGGCGGCGGTGGTCAGTAAAACAAACTGGACACCCGAACGCAACGTCATTAGTAACACAACACTATAATAGCAAGTGGAACTGTTTTCCAACATGTATCTCGTTATAAGTTTGGGAATTATTTGTGGTTTAAGTAACGAGCTTTCCTTGCTCGTTCGTTTCTTGTAAGAGTATTGAATATGGAGTTAGAAAGTTGCTGTAGAAATTTTAATACGGAATTGTTTCGCTTTGAAAATACTCAGTTTTAACTAAAGGTATGTCAGGACAACGCACAATGCAAATTGCGATTGTTCGGTACAGCACTCTTGAAACTGAAAGATCGTCAAATAGAAAACGACTACAGCCACAGACTCAGTAAGTGGCTGAGTCGATTTTTCCGTGGTGCGGTCAGGAACGATTAATCAAATGCGAGGTGATTAGACTTCCCCTGTGGAGTCCTATTAGCAAGTGTAGACTGTAGAAGTCACAGGTGTGAACCATCAAGAAGTCTTTAGGTGGTGAACCACAGCGATTTTCTTATGACTTTCAGCAGTTATCCCTAATACGGTCGCGTTCTCGAATTGCCAGTTCCCGTGCTCGGTGGCAGTTAACCGGTTGGCCTGTTGCCAGTTGCCGTTTCCTTAGCTCCTTGCGGAGGAACTAAATCATCGGTACTGCAACCCTAATATTGGGACTATTTGGGACACCGATACCGTTTTTTGAGGGTGTCACGGAATTGGCGTAATGCAGCTGGAATTCGATGGTGCAGTGACGTAAAGCGAATAAAATTGGATTTATTCGGATTACGTTTAGCAAGGGTCAAGGTTGGGACATTTGCCAAGACACCCGTGTCATCCTAATATAGAAAATCTTTGTTAGAGAGATCCTTACCCCGAGGCCATTAATAAATGAGGCAAACTTATACAAAGGAAAAAGCAAAAACTAAGTAGATATACAGAGTTGTTAAGTTTAAATTAATACACCACAATTATTTAATAGAAAATAAGAATCGTAACGAAAACTGTGTGCATTCAGGAAGGCAGACCACAGAGCAAAGTCCATGCCTATAAATATGCAGGCAGGGCACCTAACTTGTTGCTTACGACGGTGAAACTTTTATTCTACTCGTAGTTACATTCAAAGGGAAATTTATACGAAGATGTTGTTTCATGTGTTCCATCACGTCGATATTTGAAATTATCGTACTCGTGATGTAGGTGCATTTATACTAGAGGAGTAGGTAGCAAATAAGGCTTATACGCCACTCAGATTAGGTGGCTATATCTAAGTACTAAATTTTACCCGCGACTTCGTCACCGTAAAAGTTTAATATACAAAATTTTCGAATCAAAAACTTTGAATTTTATATTTCCTGTTTTAAGTCCTGTTTTCGGAAATCCTTTCTAAGCACCTTTCTTTAATCCTTTCTTTCTGGGTACCAACATCCTAAAAGGAACCACTAGGAAAATTTACCTATCTACTATATCTGCAAATATATAGGGAAAAACAAAAAAAAATAGCAAGACGTTTAGCTGTTTCATGCTAACTCTCCTTCTGCGTATTCTTGTCCCAATTAATTATAGGTCGACGCAAAATGTCTTCTTCTTTCGTTCTCCTCTAAAGCTGTCACCTTATCGTTCACATTCAACTGTATGATATCATCTCTTCTATCGAGATGGATGGACTGTGTGAGACAAGATATGACTTGTCTCACACGTATCTCACACAGTCCATCCAACATTTCTTAAGTCGTCCTCTTCATACCTACTTACTGTTGACCTTTCTCATGGCTATAGACTATGTTCGCCCTTAATTCTACAAACCAAAGGCTAAATTAACTTAGTCCTAAAACTTTACTAGGCAAATAACTTTCATGCCAAAACTAAAAGTAAAAATACAACTTGTTAAAAGTTTTCAAATATTTTAATTAAACATTCAAATTGGATGATTTTCAAAAGTTTTAAGTAGCTATTATTCTAACTTAACACAATGTTATTGCTGTAAATTCTTGGTTTTAAAACAGAATTAATTTTAAACTAAACTACAAATTAACAAAAAGAAATAGTTCAACAACAACAACGAAATCGAAAAGATATTTTTTACTGCTCTACCAGATTTTTACGAAGAATATAACTTGATTCATGTAGTTACCTAGAATCTTGAAATAATAATGGTGTGAATAATGAAAATACATGGAAAACTTTTTATCCCCATGTTCCCACGGGATCGGGATTAGGTAAAACTGCGGGACGAAGAGTACTAAATAAATAACAATATTTTAAGATTTCATGAATTCCATATGGAGGTTCTAAAGAATAAAATATAACTTTAGTATAAGTTTGAAACATGAAACATTTTCGTGGGTTCTCGTCTTGGGAATACGATCGACGATATGAGTTTCAGATAAGTTTTAACCTTAGAGTATAACTATGTACTTAGTTAAAGAGAGCTCATGTCACTCATCGCCAATTATCGTAAGCAGCTGTTACATATTGTATTTATTCACTGCTCTCACTTCCATTGAATTTACAGTGCTGTGTGCAAGAGGTGGCTCCCCGATGACAGACTCTTAAGAGGCTGGTCGCGAGGGAGGTCGCCTCTCTCAAGTAGGTATACAACGTACCTACCTTGACACACTCTCAAATGTGTGCTCGCTTTTCTTACTCAGTCTTTTTAACTTTTTACATTACATTTCCTTTATCTATTCGCCTACTCCTCTTGCTGAATAATTTTTGTGGACTCTCTTACACACCGCAACCTTGCGTTCTCACAATTATACATAGGTACACATTCACATTAGTTAATAGACTTATTTTGTGCCGTCACTCATTATTTTCATCCAATATATCACACCTATACCTACTTCCACTATTAACTTATCTCTTTTTCTATTATTATTGTTATAAGTTAGGTTATTTCTTCTTTAGTAAAGCAAACTTATTAAATTTAAGTTTTACCAAATTTCCATGGGGTGGGACCAGGTGATCTGTATCACAGGTTTAGTGCCTATTTCAGACACCTGCTTCCCACTATCATCTTTCTTGTTTATCTTTAATTCTTGTGTTCTTTGTTATAAGTGGGAAGAAATAAACGATTTATTTATTTATTTATTTATTTATTTATATAAATCGCATGACACGCAAGGAAGATGAATCGTGCTAAGCGATGTAGTATATCGTTAATAATATTTATTTACTTCGGAGAATCGTGTTGGCTAGTTAGAACGTCGTTTTTCAAATTCAAAGTTGATCCTTTTTTGCAAAATTGTTTTTGATTATCAATTCATCTGACAATTTGTAAGGACCAGATCCAAGACATTTCACACGGTGCTAGACCAACTAGGCTTATATTATGGTGGTCATGAAATGAATAGAATACTTTTATAAACTTTTCTTTTGTAAATAAATACTCATATAACCTACAGAAACCTAGACCAGAATCTTCAAAAACAATAACTAAAAATAAAATCAACGCCTAAAAATATGTCCAAATATAAGAATGTCCTCTTCTTACCACCAAAGGTCCCACCAAAGGTCGTCGAATTCAACTAGTGTAAACTGTTCATACTCCGTTGCTAGTTCTCTAGACATTATCCTTTCTCTAAGGTTTCAAGATTCGGCCTTTCCGTATACATTACTACCTACACATATTATTTATTGAAGTTAAACTTTCCGTGAACTTTATTTTATTTTATTTATTCGGAGTTACTTATCTACGGGAAATTTTTGAACAACTTGATTCTGATCGCGGAAAAAGTTACCTTGAAGTTACGATTCCTGAATTTTACATCAACACAAAACACACTTAAGTAGATAGGTGTATTTTAAGTGAAAATATATGTAGGTGAAAATCACGTCCATTTAGGCCAATCTAGATTTTAATGGAAAAATTGTTTCACTAGCTCCATTCGAAAGCTCTGAAGGAGTAGTGTTTAAATGAGTATTTCCATTGGACAGTTCCAAGCTGGGACTATTGAGTTTTTTTTCTCCCTAGTCTTATGAAGCTTTGGAATGAAATAAGTGAAAAAAAAAATTTTAATAGTATAAATTATCTAATCTTTATTGTTTAAGTTATTGTTTATAATAAATAGGCTCTGAAATAACTTGACTGATTTTGACAAAACATTGTATTAAAATACATTAAATCCTTGGAATTAATTAAAAGCTATTTTTTATTCCCATAGTTAAACGGGATCGGGACTTACGCGGGTGAAACCGTGGGGAGCAGTTAGTTAATTCTAAAGCGTTATTCTAGAGCCCCCCAGTTCAATAGTCGGCCTCTAAGAGCTTATTTAAATATATTCTAACTATCTCCATTGAATGTAGATCTTCAATACGCTTTCATTTTGTATGAACCCTGGAAACTAGGCCTTTTCTACAAGAATGTATGATGAATAGTTTGCTCTTACGGTTGTATATTCTTTACAAATGCAATTATTATTACTTTTAAATATATTTTAAATGTCCAACTAGCTAAATTGGCCAAATCGGTTTTGTGAAATACGAGTATATAAATTTTTTGTAGTTTCAAGTAAGTATAATTAGGAATTTAGTTTTTTTTAAATAGTTTAATAGTGTCGATCGCAATAGAACATCTAGCTTTTATTTAGTTCCCACTGGTTTATGCTCTAAACAGCCTTAACGATTGCTGAGTCGTTGCGAACAATTCCTGAATTTAAGTCTCTCAAAGTGAGAACCCAGAAAGCTTATTTTTGACCTGACGTTTCAGGAACTATGCAGATCTCGTGGTCACAGGCAGACTGAGCTGAAACGAATCTTCCAAATAATTGAAATGTTGTTAAACTAAAATCCAATTAAAATTAATCAAAAAATTCCCTATTTACGCAGAATTGACTAACGGTATCCTGAGGTCTTCCAGCTGTTGTAGGGCTTGAGATAGGGCTAGGACTTTTCGGCGCCAAAATATGTAGTACTGGGTCTCAAACTGGTGGTACTCTTCAATCATCGATTGAGGAGGCTAGTGCCAACTTTCGCTGTTCATCAGCATCGACACGGTTAAAACCTTCTTTATTAAATTCCATAGTAACAAGTAACGTATAAACAGATCGTCTGTTAACAATAACAGTTGTAAACAATGACCGTGGCTGAGTTAACACTTTATGTCCAGATGTTGCGACTTGCTAAGTGGGAAAGTTGCAGACAGTCTGACCGCAGACTTGCGATATTAGTTTCTCTACGAGAAAACTACACTTTGTTTTAGATATATTATTAGAAAAACTAGGCTGTGCTTCCCCTATATCTACGTCCCGAACTTACGCTGACTTGTATACTTACTTAGTATACTTTATATTTACCGTGACTAGACCTCTTTAACCTCTCCTTTTTGCGTGAGTATGGAGTAGTCTTAAACTCATATACAGGGTTATTGGTAATGATATTAGCAAGCCGTTGAGGGCTACTTCTGTGCACCTTAACAAGCAACTTTTGTTCTATGACTTTTGGAAATTCGTAAAAAAATATGAAAATTTTGAGGTTATGTAAATTCGAAAAACAGCTGATTATTTATAACAAAAGTCATTCAGACTAAGAACAGTAAATAAAACTTAAAAAATAAGTAAAGTTTTAAGGTTAATGACCTTTCCGTGTATGGAACAGCTGATTTTCAGGTAAACCCAACTTCAAAATTTCCAAAAAAAATTCGAGTTTTCAAAAGTCGTAGAACAAAAGGTGTTTGTTTAGGTGTACAGCAGTATCTCTCCACGGCTTGCTAGTATAATTACCAATAACCCTGTATATAAAATCTCCCCTTAGGCCTCTATATTTAATCTAGATGAAATATAGAGCATCAGCTACACTTTAATTCATGCTATTCAAGGCGTTTTAGTGTTTGGGACACGTATTAGTTAAAATAGGCTTGCCTATAACCTATACCACCCTCACATTGAACAAGTTTTAGTCATACCTTCTCTTTTGGTAAAAATAATAAACCTTATTTTACGCACTATATTTCATAAAATTAATAAAGGTAGGTACTATTTGGATTTTCACCGTCGTCAGAAAACGTACTATCTCCCTTAGGGAGGTGTTAATTTCTAATTGTGGTCGAAACTGCGGGCTGCTGCTAGTTTAATATTAAATCTAATTTATTACGTAGATGTAAGTATCAGAATTTTGATTTAAATTCTTGCACCTGAATTAATCATGTACGTAGGTATTTTGTGGATTTCATTAATTTTGTAATGTGGAGTGGAATTATATATTTGACATCAACGCCTTTTAAATTAGATTTAACTAAGGTGACGTGATCTCAATGCATTTGATACCAGACTGGCTAAACCTAGCCCAGGACCAAACTGCTTGGAAAGATGTTGGGAGGCTGCCCAGCAGTGGGGCAATATATGCTAACGAAACGTACCTAAAAGGCAGATTTTTACTACAACTAATTTTTATCACAGTTGCTCATAACGTGGATCTTATTAAACCGCTTTTAGGCTCATAATCCAACGTATTATGCACGCGTGAGTTATACAATATAATATAACCAACTAGTGCTAAAATGTTATTCCGATAAGTTAAATACGTCTCTTACTGCTAATTATTACATGTTAGGTAGATGAAATATTCTTAATTTATCTGGGTTATACTGTTTTGATGTATAAAAAGGTAGGTACCAACAAAGAGGTTTTAAGCTAGCAAAAGTGGTTGTCTCTTAAGTCGGTTTATGAACGAAAATTTTACGTGATAATGTCAGAAAACAATTAAAATTTGAGTTTTGTTTTTCCTTTACATAAATATATTTTTTTCCTTACCATTATATTCTGTTTTTAACCACCGACCCAAAAATAAATGGAAAAAACCCTAAAAAATATTGTATGTCAGACGAGGGTGTATAGGTTAAAAGTTTGCCTGGCCTTTCGGGAGTATAATTAACAAAAAAATATTGCCTAAAAAAATTGTAAACATAACCTAAAATTCTTAAAACCTTTTATTATTTTAACAAGCCTTTTTTTTATTCGCAACTGTGATAAAAAAACGTCGTACGATACACGTGTGTTAAACCGCCTCTATGTAAAGAACAATTTTTCCCACTTGTATCGCAATGTACTATTTTTCTTATCGTTTTCAAGGCCATCAACAAACCTAGGCTAGGACCTAGCCGTAAACAGCATGGAATTAATATTGTTTGCATTGTATAAATCATCTCGATTAGATGTAAAGGCTTACTTACAAAAGTTTAATGAAGTTAATTTCCTACAAATCGGCTTAAATGTATAAGAAACCTCACAAAAACAAAACATAATTTTGATCTGATCTGCCTACATTTTCCGGTTGCCATCAAATCCGCGCATACTTATCCAAATAAAGCTCCTTTGAAGCTATTGTTCAAAGAAGCCTTTAAGCGACTCAAACTCTGGACAGATACGAGATAATCTCATTTAAAAAGATAATAAGTTGGGAGGGGCACGTACTAATAACGGAGAGGTCAAGTTTCAATGGCTCTGAAATAGTCAGAAACAAAAGTGATTATCTTTCCCCCGTGACCAGAGTAAGTGGGTCCGAGCGTTAATTGCCTTTGGCTTCCAATGCTGTACTCTTTAATTCTCGGCCAATGGACGTTAATTAAAATCGCACATACAAGGGGACAAGTACTTCAAAAGATTTACCGTAGGTATATAAGTTTCTATAGATCGGGAAGCATCTAGTCTGGCATATACCAAACCTCAGCAGAAGGTAGGAATACATAATCTAAGGTTCCAAATTAACATGAAATGCTAATGGCTAAATATAGTTATAGATAGTACATTGTGTAACTAGATAGGAAAACATTATTTTTAGAGTATGCATTTATAGGCGAGATCTGTAACTACTTAATTTTTGTTGACCAATCATTATGTGTCCTTCAGGGGGGGGCAAAAATTTGTACTAATCTAGATACTTACTCTAGCACCATTCGGCCGCAATATATATTTTTAAATTGTACTTTGAACTCGCTAATTTCATATTTCTATTCAAAATGGCCTTGTTGCACTGGGGATTCTATTAATTCTAGAATCTTTGTATTCGCTCCGGTTCTGGATTCAAAATAGGGCCGTTAAATATATACAATCCAATATTACACTACTAGGTTGAAATAATAAAGATTGCGTCTCCCGAGAGACCTGAATAATTTTCATCAGATAAACTTATTGAATGAAATTTCTATACGTAGGTACAGTTGGTAACTACGTTTGTAAAGTTTCTTGGAATCGTGGAGTTATGGCTGAGTAGAGGAGAATCAGGATTCTAGGAGATTGCATAGTAGGTGCCTAGTAATTAGTACATTGCGATACAAGTGTGGAAAATTGATCTTTGCATAGAGGCGGTTTAACACGCGCGAGCGGATACAAAGATCAATTCACACGTGTATCGTACGACGTTTGTATCACAGTTGCGACAAAAAAAAAGACTTGTTAAAATAATAAAAGGTTTATAAAATTTTAGGTTGTTTACTATTTTTTTAGGCCATATTTTTTGTTTATTATTCTCCCGAAAGGCCAGGCAAAAGACTAATATTTAATTACTTTTTTTAAGTAGGCAGGCTCCGCATGCCTTTATTTATTTATTTATTTATTTTTTACTTTAATTATAACGTTTTACAAAAACATTTACAATAATTAAAGAACTAATGAAAGGGACACTCAGTCACACAGATCCGTCACAGAATCTTAAACACACTGACAATATATCATTCCATTCATCCACAAACAGATCACATTCACGATCCTTATCCAGGAGGTCGTTCCAAAAGTTGAGTGCACGAGGAACAGGCGACTGCCTGTGTAACACTGTTCGACTTGAGGGTAATGCCAGCAACTTATGGTACCTACCTCGCAAGTAGTTACTAGGCGTGAACAATTTACACAGCTCATTGTTCAAGTCGATGGAGTCAACCTTTCCTCTTAGTATCTTAAGAACCATCATCATTTGGTCGTAATTACGCCTAACTTCTAGAGAGTTGTATCCTAAACAACCTAATAGAAATTGTGTTGGGTACATGAAAGGATAATAGCCATATATCCTTTTATATAGGAAACGAAGGAAGGCTTTCTGCACTTTTTCGAGCGATAGGGTGTAACAGGCTTCGTGGGGATTCCATACACATGCAGAAGTCTCCAGCTTACTACGTATTAAGGCAGTAAATAGCAGTCTTATGACACTGATGTTTTTAAACTTGTGCATATACTTCAATTATGTAGATCAATAAATAAATAAATATTGCAAGACATGGCACACAGCGCCATCTAGCCCTAAGCTAGGCAACTAGGCTTGTGCTATAGTGACCAGACAATGCATAGAATATACTTAATTATTTTATACTTTCTTAAATACCTACTTTATTATAATACATGCAATATATAATAGGTATCTGTCGAACAAGTGCATGTCGAAGTAGGGTCTGTCGAAGAAGGGTCTGTCGTAGTAGGGCTGACAAAGTAGAATTTGTCGAAGTAATTATCTTCGAAGGTTTTTTGTCGAAGTCTTTTCTGACGAACTAATACTTGTCGAATCATTTTCAGTCGAAACAATGACTTATCGAACTCTATTATTTCGAAGTAAATGTCGTGTCGAAGTAAAGACTTGTCGAAGTTCAAAAGTAACTCGCAGAAAAGACTAGAAACAAATATTTCTTCATAAATCTTTGATTGAGCCCGGAATCCAACCTTTAATCAATGACGAATATCTCTCTGATTTTGGAATAGACTATAGCTAAAACCGAAATTAAAAGCCGGAAAATTTTGCAAAAAAATCACCGCGGACACCAATTACACTAACCCTTTAAAATAAAAATAGTTAAAAAAGTCCCCTCTCTTTAATTATAAAGGCGAGCGCACACTGCGCGAGTGCGTCACGCTACGTAGAGTAACGCAACCGTCCGTGATGTGCGCACTGCGTGAACCTACCCTAATTTATTGTGAAAACATTTGAAAACAAGGGAGTGCTTTGTTTCGGATGATTCTCACTACTTCCCTTGTTAAGTTGTTTCATGGTACTATTGAGACTTTTTTCTCACAGTGTTTGTTACAAGGTACGATAAAAGAGTAAAACAATTATTGTTAACAAAAATTTTAACGCGCCTTCCATATCACAAAGCTTGTATTCTTAATCAAATTTATTTATAAACTAAAGCTTGGGATTTTGAATGGCTTATAGATTCACAATAATTGGAGCCGTTCGGTTGGCGTTAGGAGACGTCCTATGACAGACGTGTCATGTTGGCTAGTTTTGAATAAACTTTGTTTTACGAATACCACATCACGTACATCAGTACTACCTATACGTCAAATTATGAAAAAAATTGTTGATTTTTATAAAAGAATAGCCCACAATTTTGTAGCGAACAGAGAGAGAGCACAATTTTCCAAGACTGTTTGTAAGTTTTAAAACTATCAAAAAACCTGACAGTGTAATAATTAGCAATAATTTACGGTTAATTCTTAAACGACACTGAACACTCAAAGCCTTGTAAAAGTTTTCGTAGTTGGAAAATAAAGTTCTAAAAGCACGTTTTAGAATATAAAGCTTTACATTTCGATTCTTGACTTGGTCATTTTTACGAAAAACTGAAGACATAAATGCTTGAATTGGACGAACCTTTGTTTCGACGTTACCTGAAACTGATGTGATGTGAAATGCATCTTACATTAAGACAGTTATTAACATATTGCATATTCCGTTTTCAGAACTAAAAGCAAACTGAAACCGTTGGTACCATTTAGCTGAAATTTGCGTGTTTTACTTACTAAATATTAAGTATATTTTTAGCATTGCATAATGTAAAGTTTTAAGCTGTTTTCACACTGAACGCGTTGTAAAAAAAATGATAAACTAGCTGATAGACTTGTGTTAAACAGTATCTTTTGGTCGTATTTCTAAAAATTTTATGATTTTTATATTATCAAATCCACATTATATTATAATAAAATTAAAAATAAGATGAACTCGAAACTAAATGACCTAAAAGCTAAAAATAACAATTTTAATACAATACAATAAAAAAATATTTTTGGTAAAAATATTTCTAAGTCAATTCAATTGTATTTTTTCAATAAGTAAATATAAAATGCAATACTTAAACATACCTCAAACGAAAGCACGGATCTGTTTAAAATTTGGCATAAAGATAGCTTTTATGGCGTAGGCAATCGCTAAGAAAGGATTCTGAAAAAAGGTAACTCAACTAATTATGTATTTAAAATTGTATTAATCATTTTATAAAAATAATTCCACTCCGGATAAAAACACTAAATAATTAATCTGTCCCCGATGACAGTTATCCTGCGTTACTAAATCTTGTAAAACAAAAAACAATTACAATATCCGCAAGTGTGCACCGAACTGCACTTAAACGGAACGCAGCCACATGGAAACTTGGCAAATGGCTTCGCATATTTGCCTCACAAATATATATTCTCGTTGGTCTAAGCACTTAGGGCGAGTTTACATTGAGCTAACAGCTTTACGTCACGTGGGTGTGTGCTGCTTTCATTAATTATTTACTCAGTGTAGGTCTGCCTTTATGATTTGTGCCTCGATATTAAATGAAACAGCTAACAAATAGTAAAATTGGATTATAATATAATATAAAAGCAGCACCTATAAATTCATCTGCGTTAGTCAAAAATAGCCTTTGTTACTATAAAAGATTTGATTTAACAAGTTTTATCAAAATCTTTACCGAACGGATTTTCCTTTGCTACGAGTAACAAGCCGGAGCCTGTCGCCAGTATTATTATAAATGTTAAAGTTGAAATGTTATAGGTAGTAAAAATGAAATGAAATGAATGAATAAAAATGAAATGAAAAAAAGTTTTTTTTCATTTCATTTTCATTCATTCATTTCAAGTTTGTTACTCCTTTACGCAAAAAGTACTGAATCAATTACGATAAATTTCGGTATGTAGATAGTTAAAGACCTAGATTAACAGATGCTACCATTTACACTGATATTTTCACGGTCTGACGCGTGTGAATTCGGGGGCACAGCTAATAAGATCCATAAAACACGCTTTATACTCGGCACCAAGAGGAAAAATGCATATTTTCTCGCCCATCTAACAATCTATATAGTATTTTACTAAGCAGTACATAAATTCACAACCCAAATAGTTATCGTACATACTGGTACTGTCTCGTGCCTAGTTTCTCAAAGGAAACATACGATCTTAACAAATTGGTTAGTGTTCTATTCGCAGTTGCAGTTTACCCTTACTTACCCCTACCATTCGTAGATATAAAATACTTAATATGATACAATAGAGAGACATCAGGACCTTTTCAATGGCTTCGGCCGTCTATTGAACCGAGGTTTCGGAACTGGTTCCGTACGAGGCTTTTAATTAACTTGTATTAAACTGGTTTTGATCAATTACCGTATCCGTTCGGCCATTTATTTTTCAATGGTTTCTAAATACCTTGTAATTACATGAAATAAATAAATATTGCAGGACATTGCACACATCTCCATCTTGCTCCAAAACACAAGCCTAAGCAACTAAGCTTATATTATAGGGACCAGATAACGTATAGATTTTTCTGTACCTAAACGTAACTTCTACTTCTAAATACTGTTAACTGGCAGAAAGACATATTATGAGACTGCTTCATACATTTTCAATATGGCGCCATATGTCTGTCAGTTGATGAATTATGAGAGTGTTTTGAACAACTGACACATGAAGCAGCGGGCCTCGTTATTAGAATAATTCGATGAAAAAAAAATGTCCAATACCTTTCCGAGCCTCATATTTTTTAAAACTTGATATTATATTTTTATAGGGCCTATTTTTCGAAAAATATATTTAAAAACATAAAAATCCTGCCATCTTTATGTCCATTACTAATGAAAATGTACTCTCTATTGTAGTATGTATGTATAGTAGGTATATTATATGTCTACGCCACTGCCCCACGTTTACCCTATTCTTGGCAGGGTGACAGTTTACATAAGCCGTTGGGGGTAACATGACGACTGGAGACTTCAATTAGCTTGATTCTACCTGATTGAAGGGTATCAAATAACGCGTGAAGTTTGAACCACTTAGCGCCTTGAAATTATATATATTTTTTGTCGTCGATTCTGTGATTTTTGAATAATAACTATGTACGTTTTGGATGTATTGTTGCAGCTGGGATCCGTTGCCGATCCGAGCGGTAAAGAGACTCAGCCAAAGTCATGTACAAAGCCGGTTCCTATTTGAATAGTTGATTGCATTGTCATTTCATTATATTTAGGTAATGAAAATTTTTGCAGGAATACTCCAAAGCAATGTAAGCATTTACTTAGACTGCATTGCAAAAATTCTGCAATGCAGTCTAAGTAAAAGCTTTGTAACGCATCTTAGACAAACAGACAAATTATAGACGCAACGACTTATTTTGTCCTTTACCAAATCTAAAAATTTGCCATTTTTGAAACATAATAAATAAAATAAATTTCGCAGAACATTGCACAAAGTGACTGACCCATCTAACCCCAAGCTAAGCAACTAGGCTTGTGTTACGGTGACCAAATAACGGATAGAATACTAATAAACATTAAAGTATGTCTTGGTATTGAACGTTCTTTCTTTTTTTGAGATGAGAAAGTTCGCCGTCGATCATTAAGTAGCTGTTAATTCATAAAATGTCTCATTGTAAATGTGTAATTGCTGAAGTTTGCACAAATTGTGTTTTCATAACGACATAAAGGTGCGCTGTTTCAATGAAACATTGAACTTTAACTAAAGTTCCCCCCAGTTTTATTACAGGAAACAGGGCTGTCTATTGACACTCGTAAAATAGATGTTTTTTCCTATGGGTTTTAAGTTAACATGGTTATTTAGGTATGTGCAGTGTGGTGTAGACTCACCGTAGAATTCTTAAACTCCAGCTATTTCATATCAAATTTTATCATAATTGGTTAAACAGTGTCTGTGTTGTGAAAAAAATCATAAAAATACACACACTCCTTATCAATTATCAAATATATATTGTTATAATAGGTTTCCTATTTTTTAATTTTAGGTTTTTTTTTATTATTTTTTTTTTAATTATATTATACTTACCTAATAACTTTAAGTATTAAGTGACATCCCTAAAATACGTATATTTTATCCAAAGGCATTAATATTATTACAAAGTCAGCACTAAGTGATAAAACTAATAATACCCATTCAGAATTTAACACCATTAATAAAGTTATTAGTAAGTATTAAAATAATCTGTGTGTGTGTACATAATAATATAAACTTAATATTCATAAAATATTTGTTTGTAAACTTAAGCCTTGGAGTAAAGTTACCTTAAATAAATCTAAGTGTCAACGCTGAAAGCTTCTCTGATTTTAATAATACGACCATTTTTTATACTTGAAATAAATATAGCTAAGCAACTAAGCTTGTAGGCTGAGTTTCGATACTACCTGTTGGGGAGTGATTTTTTTTATTTTGCCAGACTTGAAGCTTAGTCATTTTGCTCGTTCTGTCAAAAATATTAGTTTAGAAGACTAGTTTGTATAAGCAGGTATCTTAATCCTAACTAATATTAAGTTAATAGAAATTTTGTTAATTTGTTTGTTTCTTTATCAACGGTCAAACGACTGAACCGATTTGGATGAAAATCGGTGTAGTGGTAGTTTAAGGGAGTGAGAAAAACATAGGATACTTTTAACCCGAAATTTCTGCGAAATCGAGAAATACGCGGGTTAAACTGCAGGGCGCAGCTATAGTACTTCATAATTTTACCTTAACGGTCCTTCTGAAATATTATAATAACATTTAGAGCGTTAAGGCTATAAAAGTAAATTCTTTGCATACGAGAATGTGTTGACATAGTACCTCGCTATCTCCCAACTATAAACTGTCTGAACACTACGTACAATATATCGGGCTGATTTATCTAAGCGCCCGCGCGCGCGCCGCCCCATCCTCGCCGCCCGCTACGCTCGCGCGCGCCGTGCATCCCGCCCTATCCACGGTAATTATAAATGTCGCACATAAATTTGTTTACTGGCATAGAATAATATGTAGAAGTGACACTGTTGTTTGTTGTTGTTCTGTGACAATTGATCCTTGCTCCAGTCAGTTGCTGTGCTGATGTCATTTCTGTCTATTGTCGTCTAAATTATGGCTGTGCTGCGCTCCGAATTGGATGAATAGCGCTTACAGTGTTAACTAGCGTAAAATGCTCACTGCGCATTGTACTTGGTTAGATTTCCATTTTGGACCGCAACCTAAGTCGCAAAATGATATAAATAAGCGACTGACTGGAACAAGTAAAATATTGGTTCCGACGTCATGAACGACTGCGATCCTAAAGTCTCTTGAAAGAGAAAATATTATTTGTTATTTTGGATGTTTGTAATGAAGCTCTGAAACTACTGGAACGATTTTGATTCAACTTGTCATGAGTAGGTATAGTTTTCGCGGAAATAATATTACGCTATTTTTATACCCGAATATTTCTACGGGATCGAGACTTACGCGGGTAGTACCCGGGGCTGCGGGGTCATTATTTTTATTTACAGAATAAAAAAATTGCTTATGACTTTAGGCATCTTTTTCCATTTTGTTAGAGTGTCCTTTCTGTTTCGAATAACTCATGCATCTGAAAGGTAAAGCATACATTAGATACACATGTTTTTAATTAATCACACGGCTTTCTTCAATTCGAGGGCTTTATACGACTCGGTTACTGGAAAGGCTTGTATTATAAGAAATTAAACACGAAAATGGGATTTAATTGTATTGCATATTATTTAGGATTATTTAAGGTGAAAGAGATTTAAATTTCAGTTGGTAATTAAATACTGCGTTTATTAATTTCTGGTGAATGAGTGAATTATAAGTTAACCAGCTGTTGCCCGCGACTTCGTACGTGTGGTAGTTTTGTTTTATATACCTTCCTCTTGAATCACTCTATCTATTAAAAACCGCATCAAAATCTGTTGCGTACTTTTAAAGATCTAAGAGAGATGCATTTTTTCATCGTTCACCTTTGGCTTTTAAAATTTTGGAAAAATAAAAAAGCCTATTATTTATCTACTCTAACTAGCTTGATTTCTTCTGATGCCATACTAATCTCATTTATTGCTGAAAAAACACCGACCAAACTGTAAAGATAATCCAAATAATTTCCAACTACAAAATCACCATTGTATTCAGAAAACAAACGCTGTAATTTATTAATTTACCGACGCTCAATCGACCGAAACCCTTGCATCCGCCGCACAATTTTCCGACACATTATTACGTAAACCTGTATACAGTTTTAGTCCATCGGAAGTTGGTGAATTTGCATGACAAACGAGCTTATAAATCGAGTTGAGCATAGGATGCAGGTAATTTGCACACGTTGAAATATATTGTTTAGTTGAAGTCGAGAGTCGACGGTTACTGGTTGCTTTGGTACTTACTAAGGTATATCGTGTTAGCCGCCATCAGGATATTACATTTTACAATTTGAACTTGCGTTGTATACCTTTTTAGTTCTATAACATTTATATTGACTGTTTAATTATTGGCAGATACTTACTAGCTGATTTCACTAGAGGCTTTTCCCGCGTTATTCCCGTTTTTTTTGTAATCACGACTCGATGTCAGAGTGTAAAGTTTTTTCATCCTTGTATGTTATTTCACATTTTGACACTATAATATAGTAGGTGAAGCGGTAACCGATACCGAATTTTCTTGAAGAGTTTGTTTTCTTTGTCTCTTCAACTTTGATTCACCAGGAACAAAATACTAACAATGCTACAGCCTAATATTTTACAACAAAGAAAAATATAACACAATACGAACAAAATTTTCAAGTTAGTAAACTCAATTTTGTTCACTCGGGAGTTACAAACGTAAGATTCTGTATGTGAGAGAGGAGTTCTTAGTCCTCTCTCACATACAGGGTTGTTAGTCTTTCGGCTTAATCGAATTGACTTTCAGCTTCGCGGCCGTCGTCGTTGTGGCGTGTTCGAATGATCGAGAGGTCGTAGACATTCGTAAGGCACACCACTCAGGTACGGTCTCAAAATCAGATTTAGGTATATTTATTTACAAAAATTCGGAAATTAAAGTTCAAGGCTATAAAACAGAATTAGGCATAAATCGCAAATAAGTCCATAAACGATTACAGATCATGACATACATTTTCATATCCAACTAGCTGCACCTCGCGGTTTCGCGTAAGTTCAGGATCAAGATAAAAAGCTCTTTTAAGCTCGTTGAAGTTAAGCTCGTAAGTTTGTTGAATTTTGGTATAATATCCTAATATTATACCAAAATTCAACAAACCGGTGTGACTGACATTTACAATGAATACTTATAAGATAATAATTATTTTCACAGAAAAAAATTCAAACAACCAAAATATTAGTAGATATCTAGGTACTTTATTTAAAAAAAAAATATAATATGTTTATTTCAGACCAATGATCCATAAGGGTTAGTAGAAACAACAAACCTTAAAAACTAATGTTAGTAAACCTATATCTAGTCACCGGATGTACTCCACATGGATACGGTCGCACCGATTCATGTAAGGGCAATCCAGCCTCTCGGAAATCATTTTCAGAATGCTATTTGAGCTGGCCCGGACTCTACGCACCAGGGATGTGCACTTCTTGCGAATTGTAGCATAAAAACAATCAGTGCGTGCTTCTGCAAACATCCCTGATGATATTTAGAACGACAATTCTCCAGTCTCAGATCTCCTGCAAACATCTAAATAATTAAGTTTAGGTATAACGCAGTAGGAGGTTGGTAGTAGGTAGGTATGCGAGTCGACAAATACTCTCTCATTCGTCTTGCTATTTCGCGGTCGACGAGCTTCCAAGTACTGAAACTTTGCATTTTCATGCAAAGCACTGTTGTGCCAACTTCTGTTGCACTGAATTTAATGCTTGTTAACTGAAAATTGCTGGTTTTATTACACTAAAGTGCACTATAATTATGTACTACTACTTTGTTTACTGTTACCTTTTACCTTTAGTAAATAAAAAATAAAATAAATAAATAAATATTGCAGGACATTCCACACATCGCCATCTAGCCCCAAGCTAAGTAACTAGACTTGTGTTGTGGGTGCTAAACAACGGATATACTACTTATACTTTACTTAGTAAGGGTACGTCAGCGCAGGCGATTCTATTTTAATTGTGGAATTTAAATATACCATCAAAAAGAATTGTAATCATGACCTTTGTGAGCATGATTCTAAAAAAAATGAAATCTCCATGAGAATCTCGTGTCTTCCTCTCATTGGTGGGCTCGTTCCGAAGACACATTAATTCTAACTTAGTTATTGAGACGTCTTATACTAATTACTAAATTTAATGAGATCAGCAAACACCTAAGGAGACACACATAACGTTTTAATTAACGCTCAATTTTACTAACCATCAACTCATACTGGAGGCTTTTTAAATGAAGGATTTTTTTTCATATCATTTAATTTTTTTTATTTATTTCCATTCCTACATAATCACAGGATTTCTCCGTTTGAAAAGTCTTGTTTAGCCAAAAATCTCTCTCACGATTGTAAAAAATATTATAAATCATCCATCTCCCAGCCTATATTCACAGAGTTTACCGAGAAAACATGAAAATCACTTGAAAACGCGTCAATGACTACATAACGGCTCTTAACAGCTCTCACACAGCTCCACGACTTCTATAGAACTCTTGCTCTGTACTTGCAAATATTTTTATTCGGCACCACTTTAGACAAGTTGAAATCGATTTAAAGTTGAGTTGCTTTTAGTTCAAAAGGTGGTTGTTTAGACGCAAAAGAATATGCAATTCGGAATTTTTAACTTTGAAGTAAGAAAATACTCAGAAAATAACTATAAAGCCCATTTGTAAGGCTGCAATTGCTTCAGTTTTTATCTCGTGACTCGCGTAGCTCACCTACTATATAGTCTATTCCAAAACCAGAAAGATTTTTTGATTGTTTAGTACATTTTAGTACTACTTTTTAATATTTTCTATTGGAATTTGTGGGGAAATTATTGGGGATCTACAACGCTAGATTGTACAAAAAAAAACTCAAATATCCCTGCACTTTTGCCATTTGGTACCTACATGTGTATTTAAGTTGCAAGTGAATAGTAGGTACCTCATTTAGATGCGTAGAAAAAGTGATTACCTTTTTTATTGCGCCGATCATCCACTATTCATAACACATGAACTCGTAGTGCAGAACTCAACTGTCAACTGTCAATATCATGAGACAAAACGAAGCGATAATTAAATAAATCGGTTCATTTTGGTTTATCATAAATCTATAGACGTGGGAACAAATCGTACCTACATACCTTGTGTCAATGACCTTGTTCCTCACTGGTTTTGAAATAAACCACTTGCAGCAAAATAAGAAAAATATATTTAACCTAGACTTAGAAAGAAGAAAGAAAAACATAATTAGGTAGTAGGATCATCATAAGTATACTTTTGACAGATTTTTGTGTTAAAATCTACTGAGTAAATCTGGAATCAAATATTTCATGGTACAAACAACAAAACAGTACCTAGAGTAGGGAAGGTTTTTTCCCCTTTGTCACGTATGGTTTCATAATTACATGCAAACACCGCGAGGTAAATGCGCCGTGAAATGCGAGCGACGACGGGTGTGCAGCCGGTATTGTGCTGAACTTTTCCAATAAAAAGATAGTGTTGGGACGTTCGCTGTATACGGATTAAATAATAATAAATAAATATACAGGGTTATTGGAAATTAATTGACACGGCGTTAACGGCTTCTTCTGTGCACCTTAACGATCAACTTTTGTTCTACGACTTTTGGAAATTCATTATAAAAATATTCCATACAAAAATAAAAAAATAAATCCAACAGTTCAAATAATACTCAACTCTACGTCTACGTCACAGAATCAATCATAGTAGGTATGGTACAACCTGATCGGGGCGCAGGCAGTGCGCCCCGTGCCGATCGCGCGCGCGCACATGCTGCATAGACATAGAAAATTACCAGACAGTACGAGAAACACTTAAATATTTTTTTTGGGATATGTATTAAGTTTCGACAAAAGTCGTAGAACAAAAGTTGTTTGTTAAGGTGCACAGAAGACGCCGTGCTAATTAATTTCCAATAACCCTGTATATTGTATGACATTGCACACAGCGCCATCTAGCCCCCAAGCTAAGCAACTAGGCTTGTGTTATGGTAGCCACATATCCGATAAAATACTTATTGTAACGCTTGCGTATTTGTGAACATGAACTGAAACACGTTTAAAACTCATTTGCCCCTGAAAGTTATATTATATACTTTTTGTTGTAAATATATACTCGAAACATCCAGACCAGAAACAAATCTGACACCTATCTGTTCTTAAATATTTGGTTGTGCCCACCGCGCCACGTCGTCGGGGGCGGTCTTTATTAGTATAATTTTGTAATTAAATAAATAAATAAATAATTTATTACACAAAAACAACATTAACAACATAGATAATAGATAATACCCTGACCCTCAAACTAGGCAAAAACCTGTGACTTGAGGTATCAGTGTCCTACCGCATTTGCTAGGTAAACAATAGTATACGCTTACATTATGCGCGATTCTCATGTTCTTTCTCTTCTTTATAGAATTTTGTTCTTACCAACTTCTCCTTTTTATCTAAAATCTCGCTTTAAATTTCGTCATTCTCCCTCTAAATCTGTCCGCTCCTCTAAAGTTCTTCTTCTAGCTGTTCCTGACCGCTCTTCTACTTTCTACCACAACTCCTTTACCGCTCGCGGTGTACAATTGTGGAATGCTCTGCCTGCTTTTATCCGGCAATCCAAATCTTTGCCTGTTTTCAAGGCCAATGTGTACAAGCACTACCTTGCTCTCGATGAAGCTCATCAATCAAATATATAGTTGTCCTATTGTTTCATTGTATATATGATATTGTATTTATGTGTAGGTACGTATCTATTTTTATTGTATGCTATGTATTTTATTATTTTTTATTATTTATGTATTTTAATATGTATTATATTGATTGATATATATATTTAAATAGTTATTATATTTATATATATTTTTAATAGGTATTTATTACTATCCTCCTTAAATCCCTATCACGTTATAAACAACCCACCCATCCCCTTCTTCAATTCTTGTCCATTCAAAGGTTGCCTGGAAGAGATCGCTTTTAGCGATAAGGCCGCCCATTGTGCCATATTTTTTCATTTTTAGTTTTTAGTTTTTTTTGTGTCTTATAATTTTCTAATTTTTATTTAACTAAATTTATTTTTATTTTAATATCATGTAAGTACTTTGTTAGAATTAATTTTGTGTTTTGTTTTTATGGTACAATAAAGTGTTTATCTATCTATCTATCTATCTATCTTACAAAACTAAACACTATATGAACAGAAGATAGGTTTGTTGTTTTGTTTAAAATTGGAAAAATGTATGAATATAATTTAATATTCAAGATTTTGCAATGTTTCTGCAAGTATATTATGTACTTTATATTATCAACTAGCATCAGTCCATTTCAAGTCAGTAGTTTGCAATCCGTTTTTCATAGATTTTACTTCAGTTTCAAGCTAAAACGTGAGTTCCATTTTCAAATCATCGTATTTTATCTCTCGCAAAAGACCGGTAAAATCTTATATTGTTCGGAATTTACGGATGAATATATTACAGATAATATGTCCCATCCCCATAGGTACGTATCCGGTTTACGAACGATGTGTTATGCAATTTTGAATTCTGGGTCATCACTAGGTTCAATTGTTTAAGTTTTTATATGAATTACTTTTCATTATTTATGAATGTGGTTAGTTTGGTAAGATTACCAATAATTTGAAATTAAAATTCAAAATGGCACCAAGTACCATTTTGAAATTAATTTGAGTTGTTTGTTTTACGTAATTAAAATGAAAACGATTGAATAGGCATCTCCATTTTTTACGTTTTTGTTTTGATCGTCTTTTGTTTTTGTTTCAATTGTGTTTTCCTTTTTATTTCGAATGTTTTTTGTTTTTGGATCGATTGTCTTTTGTTTTTTTTTTTTGGATCGACTTTTGTTTTTGTCACGATTGTTTTTTTTTGATTTGGTTTCGATTGTCTTCTGTGATCACGAGTCTCTCTTTTTTGAGCCAAGTGAATGACGGGCCTCCAACCAAGGTTCATTATTAAACTTTTTTTCTTGGAACATGGGCTTTACCGGGTCCTGTGGTACAACTAGTTGCACCACCGCTTCATATCGGTCTGTAGGTCACTTATAAAAACCATAATGTAACAAAATATGTTATGACAAAATCGCTTATTACACGACTAGAAGGAAAGGGTTATGTTTTGCATTATTTTACTACGATTATTTCAAAATAATCGTAGTAAAATAATGTAATAATAATAAATTCAAAATACACATTTTCTAGCACGCACACATCGTTTCACTTACTCCACTGTAACTGCGTCCATGTGCCTCATGCCAGCCCGATTTTTTTAAACGCGGATATGAAAAAGCTTATCCAACAAATTTCATGTCGCCGTAAAACCGCGCACTTGAAGTAGGTACCTAAGTAAGGTTGTAAAGTAACCCGAGAGGGGTCTGGGGCCCTTTGACTACATTATTATATTACCACCTAGGGCCCCATCGTGCTCTGTTTGTTTTGCTGACGTCAGCGGAATTTAAATGACGTTGATTTTACAAGTTTATGGAGTGGGCACTAAACAATTTTTGCAATGTTTCTTTACACAGTTATTGGTAATCATACTATAAGAAAGCGGTTGAGAATTACATCTGTGCACCTTACAATCAACTTTTGCTCCGCGACTTTTGGAAATTCGAACAATATAAAATTTATGTAAATTCGAAAATTTGTAGATTTGTTTTCATTCAGACTTAGAACAGTTGATAAAACTTTAATAATAATTTTATTCTTAAGGCAAATGACCTTTACGTAACAGCTAATTTTTGGGTAAACCTTAAAATTTTCGGAAAAATTATCGAATTTCCATAAAGTCTTAGAATAAAACGATATAAATACGGAAAGTTACAGATTTTTAAATACTTTTCTTTTTATGATAATTTTGATTCAAAATAATCCACAGTTGCTCCCGCTAAGCCCAAACCCGCGTCACATGTACAATACGTATTCACAGTGGCTTCTTTTCTTTGTAGCTTATTTTGCCTTAGGACTCATATATAAAAAGAATTTTAACTTCTTCCGTCTGTTACATTTTTACACCAAATCTGCTAAAACAATTTTTCCCAATGTTGATATAGAGACCTTCTTTATATCCCGATACCGATCCCGATACCGGATTTGCAGGCGTAAAACCGAGGGGTACTGCTAGTATAATACAAATAACTGTATCAATACATGATCCAACTAGTTGGACAGAATATTTGGACCACCAGCCTGCACTCAAATCAAATCAAATCCAAAAATCTTTATTTCTTTGGATGCTTAATACTTAAAAGTATACAGGACCACGTAAAATCGTCTTAAAAACTAAGTTAGGATGTGTGTCTTCGGAACGCGCCCACCAATGAGAAGAAGGCACAAGAAACTCATGGGTTTTTTTTTTTTTCATGTGGTCACGCTCACAATGGTCAATATTACAGTATTTGAAAGTATTATTTGAAATGGAGCAACTAAAGTCATGTCCATGGGTTCTTATCATTAAGATAAGACGAAGTATCATAGTATGCCTTACTGCACAATCTATGCTTTATAAAAGTTTTGAACCTGTTAATGGACATGTCATATACATCTTTAGGTAATTTATTATAATAGAGCACACATGTACTATTAAACGACCTGTTTATTTTCCGGAGCCTACTACCGGGCAGGGTTCACCCTTATTTCTTAAATTGAAATTATGAATATCGCTGTTTTTACGGAAAATATCAGGATTTTTGTGAACGTAGAGCAAGTTTTCGTAGATATATTGTGAATAGAGCGTTAATATATTTATCTCTTTAAATTTTTCTCTAAGTGATTCCCTAGGGCCCATTTTGTAGATAGCTCGGACAGCTCTCTTTTGCAATATGAAAATAGCATCAATATCTGCAGCACACCCCCACTCAATAATACACTCCCATTAAACGGATGTGTCCTTACGTTTTGTATACCTCTAAAGCAATATTTTTTAATTTTTAGGGTTTTTAATTAAACCTTTAATTGTTGTACACATGCATGTAATAGTATTGGAATAAAAAGCACAGTACATTACTCCTAATGAATTAATGTATCCTTATACCAGGTTTCTTCAAAATCAGTCCAGCAGTTTGGGAACCTTTTGGTTCCAAGAAAAACGAAAAAAAAACTTTCTAGTTTATAATATTAGTGAGAAAATGACTAGTTTTAGTTTCTGTTGACCAAAGGGCTGGCTCCTATCTCGGACAGCGGATAAGCTTCGCAGTCGGCCTTCGTTCCAACGAGGTAATGCAGCCACCCTTTTGGGCACACTTTTTAGGCACCCAGATTTAGACTTTGAATTTTTATTAAATGTAAGTTTTTTATTATTTTCTAATGTTTTTAAAATGTTAGGTAGTTTAATTGATTTACGTTTTTATTATCTATTTTTTATAAAGAATATTTTATTCATTTGTTTATTATCAGAATCACTACATAGTATTAATCTATAAGCTGAATAGTTTGTTTGTTTGAACACGCTAATCTCAGGAAGTTCTGGTTCGAGTTGAAAAATAATTTTTGTATTGGACAGTTCATTTATCTAGGAAGGCTATAGGCTATTTTTTATTTTGATATTCCCACGGGATCGGGACTTACGCGGGTGAAACCGTGCTGCGCATCTAGTAAAATACAGGTATTAGTGTAGATATATTTTTCATAATATAGTTTAAGTTTCCTGAAATTGACTACTTACTATAGGCAAAGTCTTATTAAACAAAGGATTAATAATAAATCTCAATGAGCCCAAGAAGTACCGGCACTATCGGTTATATCGGAATCTCAGCTTATCATATCCAAGCCTAAGTTACTGGTACATTTACATACATAGTGGCTCAAAACCGGGACTAAATTACAGTTGAAACCGGATAATCCGGGTCTCTACTAGCTAATTTTTTTACTGTGCTTTCCTTATCTTTGTAACGAGAGTAAAATACAATACAATATTTTCTAAATGTTAGTAAATGTTTTTCAAAAAATATTTGTATTCTTAATCTTAAGGTTCCGTATCTGAAAAAGTAAAAAAAGGAACCCTTATAAGATCACTTTCTTGTCCGTCTGTCTGTCTGAATGTCACCACCGATTTCTTCTTTCTGCTAACGCTCGATTTCACTGGCCATCTCTAACAAAAGTTATTATTACTTCTCAACGTGAAAACTACTGGACCTATTACGATTAAACTTGGTATGGAGATCTGGATAAATACATACATAGGTAATACTTATTATCCCGTTGTTCCGAAGAAAAACGCGGGTGAACCTTAGGGCGCAGCTAAATCAGCTAAAACAAAAATGTTGTGCACTTATTTCTTGATCCAGATTTTTTCACCATTCCGGCCAGTTCTGGACTTACTTAAGTAAAACCGAATGACGCAACTAGTCAACAATACAAAGTTATCGAAGCCGAAATGAGAGGAAGTTACAGCATTATCTGTTAGCTTGAGATCGGAAGGGCGGTTTGTTATTTATGTTATTATATCTATGTTGACTTATTGGCTACTATTGTTGGCCGGAAAGATGGAGTTATATTGCTTATACGTGGCGAAGTTGTTTAACGTGGGCCTGTTTCATACGTTCTCTATTCTATGAGATGATGGTTAATAAGAGGAGAATCAGAATGAATGAAGAGTGAACCTATTTTTCGTTGTCTTGAAATTTTTCATGAGTTTCTTGTGTCTTCTTCTCTTTGATGGACGCGTTCCGAAGGTACACATATTACTAACTTAGTTTAAATGACGTTTCAATGTCATTTCATTTCTTATATTTATGTCAATAAATGCAATGCTAAACTAAAGCTTGCATATTAATCGTAAAAATTGTAGGTATTTAAGTTATAGATAAATATTTAAGTTAACATATAAATATACGTATTCTATAAGTTAAGGAAAGGGAACTAGCTTTCTAAATGTTTTTAATTTTAGGGTTGTTATATCTAGAAATTATCTAACGTACACTGGAATTGTAACATATTACTTTAAGCATATTATATTTTGACATAAGACTTTTGAAATTGAATTGAAAAAAAATGACATTTCATACGAATTCTTCTAAATAAATAAATAATTTTGACTTTGACTAAACAGGGTTAATGATTTTCGAATTAGGACAACTTCAAAAGTTCCAAAAATAATCGTAATCCCAGAAGTCGTAGATAAAAGTTGATTCTTAAGGTGAACAGAAGTACCCCTAAACTGCTATCTTTTACAATAACCAAAGACTAATTAATAACCATTATTTAACACGCTAGCACGCACAAGACGTTTCTCTTTTTTTTTCACGTACTCCATCGCGGCTGCGTCCCTTATATGCCTATACCGAAAAATGCAGTTAGCCGATTTTCACGTACTCCATCGCGGCTGCGTCCCTTATATGCCTATACCGAAAAATGCAGTTAGCCGATTTTCACGTACTCCATCGCGGCTGCGTCCCTTATATGCCTACCGAAAAAATGCAGTTAGCCGATTTTCACGTACTCCATCGCGGCTGCGTCCCTTATATGCCTATACCGAAAAATGCAGTTAGCCGATTTTCACGTACTCCATCGCGGCTGCGTCCCTTATATGCCTATACCGAAAAATGCAGTTAGCCGATTTTCACGTACTCCATCGCGGCTGCGTCCCTTATATGCCTACCGAAAAATGCAGTTAGCCGATTCTAAATACAACCAGCTAACAGCTAGTAATTTTCACTGAAATCTTATTTCTGTGACCACGTTTTTACTGAAAATGTATATTTACATCACGTAAACACTGGTTTGCCTAATTTAACAAATCCTATAAAAATAAACACCCGAAAAACAAATTAGAATTAAGTAAGAGAGGTTGAAAGAAACCCTTATTTTTATACAGGCTGTGTTGTACAGTTTCACCCGCGTAAGTCCCGATCCTGTGGAAATCTAAACCATCTAATATATATAAATTACGTGTCACGTTGTTTGTGGGCCGATTTTAATCAAATTTGCACACCGTGTGCAATTTGATCCAACTTGAAAAATAGGATGGCTTACATCTTAATTTATCCCGACATTCCCACGGGATCAGGAGTTACGCGGGTGAAACCGCGGAGCGCAGCTAGTAATAATATAAAGCTTATGAGTTTGTTTGTTTGTTTGAACGCGGTAATCTCAGGAACTAGTGGTTCGAATTGAAAAAAACGTTTTGGGATAGATAGTCCATTTATCGAGGAAGGCTATAGGCTATTTACTTTGATATTCCCACGGGATCGGGACTTCCGCGGGTGAAACCGCGGAACGCAGCTAGTATCGGGATAAAAAGTAGCCTGATTTTGATTTCCAACTAGCTGCACCTGCACAAATACAATATAATCTGTGAAAATTTCAACTGTGTAGCTATAACTTTTCATGAGATACAGTCTGGTGACAGACAGACATCGGAGTCTTATTAATACGGTTTTTACCTTAGTTACCTTATTACTAGGGTTTTTACCCTAGTTACGGAACTCTAAAAACCATTACCGTCAGTAAATATTGCAGAAATACCTAATCCGTTTACTTATTTAGATATAACTGAACCCTAAAAGTAACTGTATTATAGCATGGCCTTATCCATTGACCCTTAGGGCAGGTTCGAGTACTCAAAGGATGAACGGACTTTTTAAGAAAGAAAAAGATATTTTTCTCTAGAGTAAATTGTTTGGAGATTCGGCTGCTTTGATCGACACAGAGCCGGCGGAGATATTTCAGTGATATGAGGTATTTTCGACTCATTATGCGATCAAAGGATGAATTTTGACTCCCCATCTTGCCCTGATAAATTCTTCCAAAGCGCATGTTTTATTATCATTACATTGTATAAAACAAAGTCGCTTCCCGCTGTCTGTCCCTATGTATGCTTAGATCTTTAAAACTACGCAACGGATATTGATGCGGTTTTTTTAAATAGATAGAGTGATTCAAGATAAAGGTTTAAGTAAGTATATGTAGTAATTTAAATTAAATTAAATTAAAATTCATTTATTTCAGATAACTAGATCCATATTTAACATTACATATTATGATTAAATTGAATTAGAATAAAATAAATAAATACAAAAATTAAAATATCAATAAAACACATTAAAATAAAATAAAAGTCTGTATAAATAAAAAAATAATAATAAAAAGTAAAAGTCAATATTTCAAATTCAATTTCATTAAACAAGTTTCTTAATTATAATTTTCTTTCTGGCATTGGTACAGCAAGGTGTCTGCTGCAACAATGCCGCACATAATGGCAGTCTAATCTTGCCGCAATCATAGCCAGCACGGAGTTGGAGCTACCCCTCACTCTGCGCACCAATGACGCAGCTCTCTTGCGCATGGTCGCATGAAAACAATCTACGCGATACTCTGCGAACATACCCGAGGCGCTACAGTAACGGGGCAGCCCCATCACCGCCCTGAACGCATTATTGTATTGGACTCGGAGAGCGCTATAGCATTTCATTTGTAATACATGATGCATGATATAGTCGTGCGAAGCCAGGGCGGGTCGCTAGTTTATTTATAAACAAAGATTGTTAAGTCATTAATATGTATTAATCTATTTTACACACCCAGACTAAGTACAACAAATATTTGTGTACAGATACAGAAAGTTTATAAGTACTTCGAGGTCTAAAAGTAAAAGTCTTCTCAAATAACAGCGTCTTATTATACTTTAACGAGTAAAAGCGTTGGGCATATTGGCCTTTATGTTCCAAGCGTTGACCTTTTATCCCAAAATTTTATATACTTATGTTATAAAAATGGTACTTATATCTAGTTAAGAATTATGGTCATCAGGCATGAAGGATCGACTTGTTGCAGAGAGATATTTTGATTTGTAACCAAACAGTTCCTATGAAAACGTCAGAGATTGATTGACAAAATACGGCGTAAATTGCTGTTTCTATAAAATCTTGATTAACCCCAAAATGTGTATGTAAGTGTAGCCGCAGTAGGTTTATTCTAAAACCATCCATCTCTCCATCATCATATTGATATAGAAAGGAGAACCACCAATCACTTTATCTGAGTACTGTAACCGAATAGCTTCCGTCCGAGAAGATAAATGCCAATATTTTCGGTAAACAACAAACAACGGTCCGAAACGGTTAAGATTTCCTTTAGAATAAGTAACTTTTATATTGTTCTATTTGTTGATTTTAGTAAAAAAAGACATATTCGTCTATTGTCATTATTTTTCCGGGTCCACATATTATTTTCGCGTCACTGCTCCAGTCTTCTCGCGACCATGGTAACACTATTGCAACATAGTTGAAAAGTCAAGGTAAGAGAAAAAAAAGACAGACATACGGACAAGAAAGTAATCTTATATTCCTTTTTTACATTTTGAGGTACAGAACTCTAAAAAAACGCGATTAAACCCCAGGAAAATAATTACTTTAAATACAAATTGTGTGAGTTTAAATTCGTTTAAAATTATATTTTCATATGGTATTTTCATTTCTCAATGCCAACTCGATTTTGCCTTTATGTAATCGAATATACACTCACATTGTTAAGTATTGTAATGTTTTATATTTACTACAAAAAGAAAACCTACCCAATTAAATAAAATGCATTATTTTTGCGTTCATAAAATAAATTGCTACATTTTGGTTTTGTTTGGTTTCTTCTCTAGATTTTTTCACCCTTTCAACAGCACATCTCGAGGCATATTGGAATTAGTAGTTTAAAATCACTCATTATTTTGCTGAGTGCATCTGTGTATTATTTCTTTCTTCCCTTTTCCCCAGAGATATTTTCCCACTAGGTATATGTGGCCTGCGCACAACATCTCAGCCTTTTTTCACTCCACTCTATTCTCCGTTAATTCAGCGATTACTCCTCTTTATTTACTCCCCCCGAGTGCACCTGTTTGTCAGAAATTAATAAACTAAAATTCCCATTTGATTGGGACATTCCTGCCTGTCTCTAAATGGGAACAAACAAACAAACAGGTACCCAAATTCCTGTTGTCACCGAATTGTCCCTGAATTTTGATACTTGTTTCAAGCTTATTTCAAATTTTACCTAGAAACAAAGAAACCTCTACAGTTTATAGCGGTATAACTTGGAAAAACTAAGTAAAACAGAAGATATCAAGCTACTAGTTGTTTTACGAGCGCTCCCGATTTACTTCACTAGAACACTTTTAAACAATAAAGATACACCTAAACCCAGGTTGTAAACTTAAAAGTTGGTTCCAAACATTTTAGAATATACTAGTTCCAAGTTGAGCAGTGTTTATCAGAAAGGGACCATCGACGATTTTTGCGAAATTGACTTAAATTGCCTACGGGCCAAGGTGCATGTTCCTCCACATTCTCCGCTTACATGGGACCTTCTAGCTTGTTTCAATCCCGAGATATTAAACGGTCAAATAAGACCATTGAGGTTTTGACTCATTTTTGGTGCAAAAGAAGACCAACCTAGCCGGCTGGCTGCAGAAAGTATTGATTTATTGATTAAATTGAATTACGTAAAAGCCGACCATTGGTTTGGCTGGCTTCTACAATAAAAATTTCATTATTACTTTGCAGAAGGCGACCACTCGATGGTCGCTTTCTGCAAAAATAGTTTTAATCAATGTATCATTTCCCATACAAAAATCTACTGTTTTAATACGAAATCATGTAATTTTTTTAACCAAACTTTATTTTGCAGAAGCCTACCAACATTATTATACAATTCAGTTTACCAATAGATTTTGAACTGTGAGGTGTGTATATTGTGTGAGTGTGTCATAGTCCGTTTCGGGTTGATTGCAGGCATAGCCTCCTTCTCCTGAAGGTTGATCATAGGCATAGTCTTCTTCGCCTGCTTACAGTCCTCATGGTTTGTCCACATAGTACCATGCTGTGACCTGGTACGCTCCTTGATCAGAGATCTTGCTTTGCTGAAGGGTAGTGGCACGTCCGGTCTACTAACTTCTGAACCTCTATGCGCAAGCTCATCACTGCATCGTTACCTCTTTAGCTACTGGGTCCCTTGATCCACTGCAGAGTCAGTTGTTTGTTCTCACTGACTGTTTATGACATTTGTAGCCAAGCTCTTGAGTTTACTGTGACAGTCCAAAGTTTGCAACACCGATTTCCCGTTGGAAAGGATGCGAATGGATAGGTCACTTACTTTCCTGACGGCAATGGCCTGCACTGCTACCTTTATGATTCCCATAAACTCTATCGTATCTATATCTAGCGAAGGTGAAAATTTGATGTATTTCTTTTGGACCCATCTGTGAAGATCGTCAGCTTCTTGGGATTGATACCTTGCCAGTTGTCGTCCTCATGCAGTAGTATTTTGTATTTTTACCAATTAAATACCTCTTGGGGACCTTCGTTGAAGATAGGAAAATGCTCATAGGTACCCATGAGTATCTGGGAGTGAGGACCCTGTCATTTCTCCATAGGTCTTATTCATATTCTTGACTTATATGGAGATGTAATGGTGGCAAATCAAGCCTGAGCTTTAGGGCGGCCGGTGGTGCCGTTCTAAGACAGCCTGTTATCGTCCTACAAGCCATTCTTTGAAATTTAGTCAGTTGTTCCACTACCGTGGTCAGGCTGGGTCTTGGCCATCATACCAACACACCGTAGCGGAGTCAAATGATTTTTTTGTTTGAGCCACAGGATGATTTAGCTAGCATTCTTCGACAATGCCAGAGAGCTATACTGGCTTTGTCGATTTTGTCGCCTAAGTTGCTGCTTCAATTAAGTTTGCAATAAAGTATGATACCAATATATTTTACCTCCAGTGATAGCTGGAGTTCAGTCTGGGAGAGACTGTATTCATCCTGGGCCCGCTTGTTTGTAAACATAATTACTACTTCTGTTTTCCTAGAATTGACTGAAAAGTCATACTCCTCGCACCATCGCACGATCTATCTTCTTCCAGATTGGGAGAGATCGCAGACAGCGCTAGCTAATTTACCTCAGACGAGTATGACCAGATCGTCAGCAAACTGTAAAGTAGCGATTATTGTTTAGTTTGGTGATTAGATCATTGAAATGACCAAGTTCCACAGGAGTGGCAATAGCACTCCCCCTTAGGGAGAGCTTCTAGCGCACTATTCACTTGTTTAACATGTTGTTGATCCAGTGAATGGTAGTAGGGTATACACAGTATCTCTGCAGCACAGCTATTATACTACAGAAGTGGGTCCTGCTGAAGGCCTCCACGTCAATGATCAGTCCCGATACAAATCCCCTTCTGGTCAATTGCCTCCTCAATACTATTTACCACAGTGTGAAGTGCTGATTTTGATTTCCCAGCCATGTACGCATGTTGATTACAGTGCATGGGCAAATTGTAAAGCGGCCTATCTCTCAGCTACCTGTTACACAGCTTCTTCATTGCTTTTAACAAGAAGGAGATGAGACTGATCGACCTGAAGGATTTAGTAGAGTAGTCCCTCTTACCAGGTTTAGGTATGAATACCACGTTTACCTCTCTCCATTTAGGTGGGATGTACCCATGGTGGAGGCATGCTCTCATTGCTTTGGGAAGTTGGTCTAATCCCTATTGCAAAAGGGCGGGGAATATCCCATGAGGCCCGGCAGATTTGAAAGATTGAAAACTGTTGATACAGTATTTAAGATTTTCATAGGTTATGATTTTACCTGCAAAAGCCAAAGTCAGGATGTATACGTACCATCGGGTTTACGGATAGACCCGAGCACCGCAGTAGACTGCAAAACCAAGACCTTTCTAACTCGATTTGTTCGCAAAAGTCCCTGCTTCCTCTAGATCTTAGTTGCTTATTGTATAGGGTCTTAAAATCAATGCTTTAACAAGATTTCTACATATACATTTTATTTATTTACCTGATTTTGACACTTTTTCGCAAGTAGACCACCGGAGATGGTTTTTCCTAAATTTATTCAATTAACTAAAATGGTTTTTGCAGAAAGCATCTACTTCGATGGTCTACTTCTGCAAAATACATATTTCAAAAAAGGGTTATAAAGTCAAACGAGCGTATTACTAAAAACGTTTTTTTTTACATAGTAAATAAAGGTTTTTGATTGAGTTAGATAGCTGAAGTGATAGCTAATTCTATATACTATATTATGCAAATAAATTTTTATCTATTTAATGGCTACAAAAAAAGCTTGACAAAGAAAACATAAAACACGCTCTATCTCAAAACACGATTTTCGTCGATGGTCGCCTTCTGCTAGACACTGCTAAGTTAAACTTAAGGATAAGGACCCTCTACATTAGATAAATACATATACCTAACGCTTTAAAGCACACAAAAAGATAAATAAGGAAACAAAATAATTAAAAATAGTAGACCTTATTCTAAATAGGTATTAAGACAATAATTGTCCAGTAGCTTCGTACAGCAGTTTCCCAATAGCGTTAGGTCTGATCTTCAAGGAACATCAGGATAGATATGGTATTGCAGTATCATTGCAATTCTTTGAAGCGACCGGCAATTTTTTTTGTTAATTACGTACTCCGATTCTATTTGTTCAATTTAATTGAAAGTAAATAACCGCAGAAATATAAAAACTCAGATATAAATCGGCCCGGTAGTTTTTATGTGCAAAGATAATAGAAAAAACAAAAAAGTAATTGAAAAATTCGTAAAAGCAAGTAAAATGCATGTTCTGATTACGACTATGGCGTTACTAGACCGCTTAGTATAGTAGTTTAGTTATCACAACCCAAACTGCGAGTTCTAATCTCGCATTGAGCGGTGCTATATTTTAAAAATGCATTATTCCCTAAAAAAATAATAACCCACTATTAAATCATAAATTCGTGCTCCACTGTGCTTTCAAGACTCGATCTACCTTCAGTCTTTCTGTCCTATCTTCCATACAAAGCACTCAAATGTCAACTCTTCCCAAAGCTGGCCATAAATGCATAGTGCATAAGTGAAAATTATATGGAGCGTGAACGCTCTGACTTTATTCGAAGTCTCGGAGCCGATACCATCGAATATTTATGAGTGAACCGTGTTTGTGAGGTAGATACCAGGTCATTATAGAAGTGGTTTACCGTTGCAGTATTTTCTATTTTTACACATCTAAGGACTTGTGACACAGGACACGTTGTGCGGGCAGCGGTCCGGTTAAATGGAACTTTCTGCCAACAGAACGCATTCAGTGTGACAAGACCATTCCTCAAGCATAACGCTATGCGTGCACAAAATCTTTTCGCCAATTATACCTGATCGCGCAAATAGAAATGCTCATTCCATACGTCTCTACAATCTGCGACGAACGGAATACGGTGAACATACTGGAATAGAATTTCCAAATCAATATGTATGTAAATCTACTGATAATTCTCATCCTATTCGTCACAATAAACGAGTGACGTAGTGACGTAGGTATTACATCAGGATTCCTGCTCTTCACCGTCTGATACTTATTGAACAGTCTTTGACGGTAATTTACGCGTGGTTACTGTTTGTTCTAACTTAGTTACGGACTTAGCTTGTTTATGTATAGAATTAGCATTTCAATATTCGTTATCTACCGGAACATAAATAGGTACGTAACCGGACCGCCATTATTCTCTTCTTTTTTGTAATTGGCAGGTGGCATTTTTATGCTAATTCATGTCCTTGGCCGGTACGAGCCGGTGCTGAAATGGTTATAATATGGGATTTTTAAAACCATTCTGTAAAAACTAAATACCTTTGTTCCACGTATCAAAGATTGTGTATCATGGCCGCTTGGATAGGCTTTTGAATTTTTTTAAATTTTCATGTCGAAGATTCTATCTACTCTACTTTATGAAAAGAAGTGAATTTTACCCAACACTTGATAGAAACATTGAAAATTATAATGAAAATATTTGAAAGCACTATTTACGAAAGAAAATTTAAGTTTATTTGTCACTAGAATAAGTCGATTGTACTATTTTACTTTTTCTTTAATACTTTGAGAGATAAGCCAAATAATACCAACTAATAGGCAAAGTTGGGGATGGGGTTTAATTCTGCTTATTTTTCACACTTTCAATTCTTATTATTGATATTAACTTTGTCTATGGCGATATTTATTTAGAATCATTCGAAAACTTTATTCTACTTTGAATTATTATTAAAGATTAAAAATCTGACCCAAAAGAATATTTTCTGTCTTTGCACTTTGCATAAATGTACCTTATAAATTTAAAAGCGTAAATGTGTGAAAATGTATTAAAAGAACAATGAAAATGTGTCTGAAATTCGATGTAATGTTAAAACCACAGAGGGTTTTGTGATGGCTATTGATGTAGAACACGCGGGACAAATGGCTGGAGGGCGGTCATTGTGTGCTGTGCAATGTCTTTAAATTTAATTTTATTCGATATAATTGAATTTCAAAGTCAAAATTTCTTTATTTACTTGGAAACACGCGTGCACAAAATCACTTAAAACGTCTTAAAAACCGAGTTAGGATGTGTGCCTTCGGAACGCGCCCACTAATGAGAAGAAAACATAGTCCCCGGCATGGAATATGGATAACCATTTGTGTTGTAGAATGTGACTAAGGGAATCGTTCATAATGGTCATTTGGAGAAGATTCTTAGTTTCATTCAATTCGGGACATGTCTTATCAAAAAATATAGGAATGTATTCAGAAGGGCCACCAGTGATCACTGAACGAAAACATACAAAAAGGAAATTGACCAATTACGTCCACCGACGCGGTCTAAACAACTCTAGCTCTCAAAATCGAGAAATTTTGCCAGATTTGCAAATTGCTCCAGTTACAACTTGATGAGATTTTTGCCACGTTGCCCGTGTGCAACGAAATTGGTTTAAGATTAGTTACCGTGCTTGATAAGGGCAATATTGCGTTGATTTTTGTACAGAGCCCGGTTTGCTGGTTGTTTTTTTTACTTCTGAAGAAAAACTTATTCTAGGAAATACAATACCTTCTAATAACTGGTCAGTTGCTAATCTGCTGTCTCTAGTTACCCTTAATATATAAATCAAAAGGTTCTTTTATTTCTCTCGAAAAATAAAATCACCTTAGCCCGCCTTTTATGACAAAACTACGTCAAATCACCTTTGTTCCCTCACATTTTCTGTTAAAGAAATCTTCGTAAATCATGATGAATTCGTAAACCAGCCCTAAATCGTGTCCCTGACGGTGACAAAGATATTTTTGCGTTCGACTTTCATAGTTGTAATGTATTGTCGACCATTTGTAGGAGAAGTGGTCTCGAGGGCTCTATGAATCAAGGGTTTGTGGCCCGGGGTCGCCGGTCGAGTCGAGTACTTATACTGCCCTTCTCCTTTATTTCATGTTGGTTGTATTTTTAATACGTGATATTATTAGCTGTGTGCACATTATTGGTGAGCTTTAGTCGTGTTTCGTTTTCGATTCAATTAGGTACTTTTAAATACTCTTGGCATCACGATGGCAAAATATCAACTCAGAAAATAAAGGAAAACATTTTGGAACAATTTATTGATTAATCAATGGAACATTTTGTTAATTAACCAACACGACTTCCAGATTTTTCATTCATCACAAAATAGGAGCATACGTACGTACCTATTGATGCCAATAACAAACACATCAGATGTTATCTGCAAATCGAGTGTCAGGTGCAACGCGATATGACCTGAATCATAAAATAACGCTATTGGTATGGGCAAAGGTCGTGGAGTGCTATCACTGAAACTGCTGCCTAACGTTTGGGAAAATTTACCACAGGAAAAAATGAAACAGTTATTTGTGGCTTCTTCTCATTAAAGGGCCTAAAGTGATCTGTCTAAAGTGATCTGTTGTTTTTAAGATAATGACAATGGGATTGATTGCAACAAATCTTGAATCGACAGTTTATTATGCATTCAGGTTCAGGAAGTTGAATATGCTAAAATGTTAAATTCTCATAATGTTGAAATTGCTAAAATGTTGAATCCCAGAGTGTTGAATTGTCAAAATGTTTAAATTGGTAAATATTCAATTTGCTAAAATGCTGTTCCTAAGTATTTACTAAAATGTTGAATTTGCTAAACTGTTTGTATTGGTAGGAACATAATTGCGATATCCCCAACCAACTCCATCTGATAGAGATAAATGATATTACCCTATATTCGGGTCCTATATATTCCTAGGGTAAATATTTTCCAACGGCATCACTTTATTAATTTTTATTTCACTTCCCATTACCGATTGAGCCGGAAATTACAAATGAGCGGTTACTGTGGTGTGACAAAATATTATGATGCCGGTAAACGGTATGCGAAATTAATATTCGCGAAGTTTATTTTTTCGATACATTTTCAGAGTATTTTTTTGTATAGGAAATGGATTTTTATTAATAACCAACTTAAAAAAGGAGGAGGATCTTAATTTGATTGCATTCATATATTATACGTACATATTTTATGGCATTATCATGTACTCTTTTTTGAAAAAAACACACTAGAATCGATTGAATATATTATTATAAAATCGATTTTTCATAAAACTGTCCTAATTCAGTCATTTATAAATAATATACTTCTAATTAACGTCTCGCATCACTTCAAGTCTACATAATTGTGACGGTTATAGCTAATCCAGCCTTTTGCTTCCATCCCTCCATCATTTTATCTTCTGGCTTCTACATTCTAACAAAGAGGTTAGATTAACTACATAGTCTTTAATATCCAAATATTAATAACAAATTATGACGTATATATGACATTACATCCGTAACAATTGGTTTTTGCACGTAATCCATACTTCTCCGACCGTTACACGACGATATTTACACGTCCAAATACTTTTCTAATTTACTTTAGCTAATCTAATTCAAATCCACAACAAGCAGCAAAATTAATCACACTGTTACCAAAATAAAAGTTTTGCAATAATTTTCCTGAAGTCATTGCAAAGTCGCCATCTTTGCGCGGCGGCCATTTCCAAATTAATACGATTCGATTTTGATTAAAGCAAATAAATCGTTCGAATTTTAAACTTTTCTCGATGTAATTAAAATGTTTTTGTACTAGTTGAGTAATGGCGGAATTCAAGGAAAGGTTTGCAAAATTTGGCCACTCCTTGGGTTTTCACGTCTTTTGAAGGTTTAACTTGCTTCGTCAAATACTCATTTCCTTCCCCTCAATCTTTCGTAAAATCCTCTCTATCCTAAGATAGCGTGGAAGAGACCGCTAACTGCAAGGCCGTCTATTTTACTATAACTAGGTTTAAGGTTTTTATTTTGTGTGCGTGAACATAAATAAAGCGTTCTATCTATCACTAGCGACCCGCCCCCGCTTCGCACGGCTGTATTATGCATGTATTATATCTCAAAACCTTTCTCTTCAATCACTCTATCTATTAAAAAAACCGCATCAATATCCGTTGCGTAGTTTTAAAGATCTAAGCATACATAGGGGGACATAGGGATATAGGGACGGCGAAAAGTGACTTTATTTTATACTATGTAGTGATAACCTCAAATCTTCGACAAATATAAAATATAAAGTCCTGGTTAATTTATTCTTAGATTATTACACAGCTGAAACTAATAGCCATATCGGGGCTATTTGACATAATAATATGGTTAACTGTTATATCACTACATAGTATAAAACAAAGTCGCTTTTTCTGTCCCTATTTCCCTTTGAATGCTTAAATCTTTAAAACTACGAAACGGATTTTGATGCGGTTTTTTTAATAGATAGAGTGATTCAAGAGGAAGGTTTATATGTATAATACATGCATAATACAGCCGTGCGAAGCCGGGGCGGGTCACTAGTATAAAATAAAATTCAACCCCTACGCGGACCAAGTCGCGGAAAAAGTTAGTGATAATCAAATCAAACGATTAAATTTGATCAAAAGTAAATTCAAAAAATCACAAATATGTAGGCGAATTGTACCAACTCGCGCCTAAACTCAGTCTCGACTCTAGTTGATTTAGCGGGATGGCCGAGTTCAAGAATTTATCTTTCCTTTAAGAAGTATTAAGTTTTACTTGGGGAACATTTCCACTGGTTTCAGATTAGGGTTGCGGTTGTTTATTAAAGCAATTGATTTTAATTTAATTTAGACATTCTTTGGTACGTTTTAAATAAGTTTAATTCTTTGGAACAACTTGCACTGGTAGGTACCTACTTCACTATCATCACTACATAGTATAAAACAAAGTCGGTTTCTCTGTCCCCATGTCCCTATGTCCCTATATCCCTTTGTATGCTTAAATCTTTAAAACTACGCAACGGATTATGATGCGGTTTTTTTAAATATAAGGTAAGGTAATAGGTTAGAATATAAGGTATAATAATGACTGTAGAATCTTTGATAATAAATAAATAAATAAATAGATAGAGTGATTCAAGAAGAAGGTTTATATGTATGATACATGCATAATATAGCCTTGCGAAGCCGGGGCGGGTCGCTAGTATCTTATAAAACGTACTTAGGTAGCAAAGTATACGCCACATTGCGAACATGTGCTTCACTGTATGTAGGTATTATCTGTCAATTAATGTACTGGCAAGGAAAATAATATGACGATCGTCCTTTTAGGTTTGTTTCTGTTTTACCAAGTAATAAATTGAATATATTCTTTAGCGTTTGACCGTTACCTCTGCCTGATGGTAAGTGACGATGCGGTCTATCAAAACGCAGTTCAAACCAATACGGATGGATCCGGTTAGGTATACTATTACGATTTAAGCACTAAGCAGCAGCTAAGAATGATTTTGAAAAATTCATACCCTATATGGACGAAGAATGAAAGCTAGTGAGTCCATATTTTTATTTGTTTATTTCCGTTTCCGGACTTAAGTCACGTCCAGCTTTTCCAAGTATTCAGCTTCTGGCTTCAGGGACCGAGAATGCCGTGCTATCAGGGCGTCCCGTGGGAACATGTAGCAAACATACGTGCGTCGTGTTTGCTACAGTTATGTCGGATTGATTGATGGTGTTATTTACTTATTTATTGCTTTTTTGTAGTAATGTGAGTACACCTTTAAAACGTCCTACATAGGCATGTAGGACGAGCTACGAGTTTGAGGTTTTAATAAAATATTTTATTATTTATCTCACCTCACCTCGCGGTTTCACCTGCGTAAAATCGGATTAAAAAGTAGCCTGTGACACTACCAAATCTCCCAATGAATCGCTGTATCCTCATACCAAGTTTCATCAAAATCGGTCCTGTAGTTGCTGAGCCTATTCAATGCAGACAATCAAACTAACAAACAATCAAATCTTTTTTCTTTATAGTAGGTATTAGTATAGAATTGCTGCGCCCTGCGGTATCACTTTCACTATCACTATCATCACTTCACTTCACTTCACTTCACTATCACTACATATTATAAAACAAAGTCGCTTTCTCTGTCCCTATATCCCTTAAAATCCCTTTGTATGCTTAAATCTTTAAAACTACGCAACGGATTTTGATGCGGTTTTTTTAATAGATAGAGTGATTCAAGAGAAAGGTTTATATGTATAATACATGCATAATATAGCCGTGCGAAGCCGGGGCGGTTCGCTAGTACGTCATAAAAGAAACCCTCATGTGAAGTTTCAAACTCGTAGTTCTTGTAGTCTCAGAGGTCTTTTTCTGTTTTATATCTAATAGGGTAGGTATATATAATATGTCTAAGTTAGTTCGATTTTTTGTTACTACTTCTCGCAAAAACTACTCGACGAATAGCGATGAAATTCAATATGAGCAGAAGGTCTAGAATAACATAAAACCTATTTGAAGGTTCACAGATGTTACAAATAGGCATTTGAATTATATTAAATTTGTTTGTGGTTACGAACGTGTTATGCTTAACTTAATGTTAATTTAAGAAGTCGTTAAAGTTAACAATGGGTACAAGTGTTCTAAATGTGAAATTTTAATTAAAAACTTATGTAAATAAGATTAATAGGTACTATTTAAACATATTTAAAAGGAAAATGGATGGTTTGAGCTTTGTGTTAAAAGTTGGCAGATAGATAGCTATTAAGACTAAACGCTAAGAAAGATTATAAGAAAATTCAACTTTTACGTGAACATAATCAAAGGTAAAATATAGTCAATAATAATTACGTAATATTCAAAAGAAAACTAGGTAAAACCATAAGTATGTTGACAATAAGAGCTTGATATTATGTTTTCTAATATACAAATTCCTTCGAACATTATTCATATCCTCACAAAAGGATCAAAGAAAGCAACTTTCCAATATATTTTTGTTGAAATCTCGAATAAAACAGACAATTTTAAGCCGTAACGATTTTCGATTCATTTGCTCCCAAAATTGACTTGGCACGGCCTTTCCGATTATTATATTTACCGATTCCATTTTAGACTGCTCGGACAGGTTTATTCAAATTCATTATCGACCTTGATTCGAAGGATTAAAGTGTACTTTTGATTAATAGAGTCATTTGAATGTAGATTGGACGGGGATGGAATTTATAACATCTATGCTTTTCATTGTTTCCCATTTGGGATAATCACGTTGTACCAATTCGATTAATTATCTCACTCGATACATGGTTAGGTGTGTTGTATTGTTACTTACCTAGGACCTCAGTGTTTGCGGTTTCATTTTCAGCGAGGACCATTTTGTTTGTTCCACGTTCGTACGGGTGTCTAAAATGGGTTTAATTATAAAGAAAAAATAAATGAGTTGGTCAACTCGTAGCGAATCGTGTTTACTGTTTAAATCTAAGCTTACGTCAAGTCCCGAGCTTGTGTTGGTCTAGTGGTGGATACGTCGACTTTAATTCTGAAGGTTGTAGATTCGAATCCCAGCCGGCCGTGTACCAATGGATTTGTCATAGAAAAAAATTATGTGCACTAATTAATTAAGATTGCTCATAATACGGTATGCGGAAAACATCGTGATGAAATCCACGGCTTAGTTGTTTCCAGATGTAGTGACGAGTTATTTTCTCTGTACACGACCGACAAAGCTGAGAGACGACATCCCAAAAAGAAATTTTAAATTCGTCCCGTAACTTCTTTTACTTAATCACGCAAAAACCTTTGTAAAAAGCCTTTTCAATAAATCTCGTTTTCTCATCACGACAAAAAAAACAAAAGAAGTGATAACTCGATAATTCAACAACCCTATTCTATTATAATAAGTAGGTACAAAGCGACAAAACACGATAGAATACGAAACCTCATCCTCATCGCCTCACAGAGCACCAACAATACGGAAATTATGAAATATACGAACAGATCCACTGAAAATCCCGAATCTTTAATTAAACCAATTAGAGAACAATAGTAATACGATAAAATAATATCGTACAGTACGCGTTGCGCCGCAATTTGTCAATTAAAACGTTCAATGGGAGACGAGATACGGGCTACGTATTCTGGATACTTATCCGAAATGTAACGGTCGCTCTTTGGAGCGAATTTGTTCGTACAAATAATTGATTGTCTTTTGTTTTGTATTGTCGACACCACCAATCCAGTATTAATGCTTATTCGTACGTAAGAAACTGTATCTAAAGATCAACCGATCAAAGGTGACGACACACATGGATGCGGCTGAGCAACAGGCATTGCAGTCGCACGACATGTCGTGTCAAACATGTCGTGCAAGCGTTTCGGTCGTGTTGTGCTCAGCCCCCTTACACAAGATTACTTATCGACAGACTTCTTTTTGTTTATTTTTCTATTAAATTGACATAAGGCAAGTAAGTCATGTGGTCTTGCATTATAGAATAAGGGTTCCTTATTGAGGTTCGGCACCCTAAAAACAATGGTAGATATGTTTCTACTTACGTCAATTTCGTACAATGCTTCATGTCAATTTTATACAAAAAATCTGTTGATTAGCGATATCGCTAATGGAAAGTATTCTTGTCTAAGTGGGCAGTCATAATCATAATGCCTTATAAGTTCTGTTTTTTTCACTCTGTTCAAATGTAGGAAGAACTACACAATAATATCTATACTCAGTTATTTCTGATCAGATACATAATTTTCCGATTTTTTCCGATTGATTGCGAATTATTCTTTAGCTACGATTCGTAAGTGTGCATAAAAATGTTCATTTTGATTTAGCTATAAATATATGATATTTACCTAATAATGTAATAAATGCGACAGTAAATCTTTCTATCTATTATAATAATATTTTGACGCCTAAACTGCTAAACAATATTTGTTATAATTAGATATTGATGGAACCTTGGAGAAGGACATAGGTTACTTTTTACAGATACAGACTCTCACAGACTCGTTTGTGGCTCAATGTAGTAATAGGTAACATAATTTAATTTTGTAATAAAAATATATATAGATAAAAAGTATTGTACTTATAATATGGGAAATAACTATTGTAAGTATCCCTGTCCCAAACTTGCGCAGGTAAAACCGCAGGCCGCAGCCATAGTCTACCTAAATAGTCTTTGATCTAGGTAATATCAAGTTACACGTCATACGAATACGATACTGCATAAATTCCAGAATACTCCTCCGAGAATTATAACATCGGTTTAATTAATAGGAACACCAACAATCGTATGTCATTGATTTATTGTTTACACTACATGGCCTTTGAAGTGTCATGTTTTTATTAACCTACTTCAAAAAAACGAGGTTCTTACTTTGACGCGTATGCTTTAAGGATTTTCATGCTGCATGTGAAGTCTGATTTCGAAGATTCTTTTTTTATTTAAGCTCCAAGTTGTGTAATTTTTTTTTTCAATAAATCAGATGTCCAAATCTGTACATTCCCAAAACGAATACAAATTGGGAAGTCTTCAAGTCTTGTGTGAACAGGCATTTTCTAGACGCGCGTGCTATCTACGACCGCGTCCTCCTTTACCGTCTGGTGTGATAGTGGTCAAACGCTACTATAACCAAAGGTTTTTCGAATAAATTATTATACTTAAATGTGAAAAAATTTGCAGGTCAGTTCCGATGCGCGATCTTCCGTAAACTTAAGTCAAGTCGACACGATTTTAATAGATGTAGCGAATACATCCTAAAAAAGAGGTCAGAATCCTCTTTTTTAACTTTATCCTGTTTACCTCATAGAGCCTTTTTGTTAACGTTGTATTTTAACATCCAATTTTTCCTTACATATCATAACGACCTAAAAGCAAAATATCCTACATATCAAAACGACACCAAATCAAAATGACCTAGTATCAAAACGTCCTAATACAAAAGGTTTAAAATGAACTCCAAAAAACTAGACTAACTTCAAATTTATTTAAATTTTCAGTAAAATTTACAGTGTTTTCGAACTTTACCTTCAAAAATATTGATTACTCTTAATTGAATATTGATTAATGACTTTTAGCCCCTCACATTAATTTGTTTGGTGACGAGTTTGAAAGACAATTAACCGCTAAAGAGCCCTCAATTTTCAACAATTTCGGTGAAAATCAAGAGAAATTTAGCTGTTAGGTAAAACTTGACAAAATGACTTGATAACAATTTTATTTACTTTTAAACGTGTATTTCAACGGTGAGGCGGTCACTTGCAAAAACTAAAAGTAACAGATGTAAGACATTTGATGTAGGTAATCTAACAAATAGATTGGATTAGCTACAACCGGCAGAATTGAGTCGACTTGACGTAAGATGAGGTGTCATAAACTCTGAATAAATTGTCTTCGAAATATGACCAGTTTAAACTTTGCAAGAGCTACTGCAAAACTATGTTTTTGAACTTTTGCACCTGTAGGCCCGTAATTCTTTTACGGAAGGGTTTTCTCACATTAAAATTCAATAGAAATAAAAGCAATCGCATCTCAAAAGCAATCATTTAGACTCCACGTTAAGTAACAAGATGTCCTGCATGCTGAATGCAAATCCCTTTCACTTAACGAGAGTAATAGCTCTGATAAGTACCCTATGACTTGGCACATTTGCCCTGTCTGATAACGGCCAACCGATGTTAGAGACCACCACTTAAACAAGAACCGTAAGACAGCTACCGTTCCCCCCTATGTCCTCCTGTACTCCACATACTGAAAGGCAAGTGGAAGGTCAAGATACAGTGGTGAAATGGAAGAGATGTTAGAAATTATGGGAGAGCATTTGTCAAAGTCTAACATGCAACGTTTCATAGCAAAATATGAAGGTGTTCATTTTAAAAAGATTATATTTTAAAGTCGTTTAGGATGTTTTAGCAGGTGAATGCAGGGTTTATTATTCTAAGGCTCGTTTGTTTAAATGTCATAAGACAGAAGTGTCTTTAGATTCAATCTATATCTACTGAATCGTATGATGCCTTAGACGTTGAAGAGTGAAAAAAAACTACTCCAGCGACTGTTATAAAGGAGTTCCGCTAAGAAATTGACAGTAATTTCCAAAATTCTATGCCCCGGCGGGATTTTGACACACTACCTCTGTCATCGTAGCGCTAACTAAACCACTGAGCTACACGAAGTTATAGATCTAAGTACAAAAATGAGCTACTTCCTTTGTTTTGCCATGCTATTTTTGTTTCCCAGATTGATCTCTAGTAGCAACACTATTTATTTGTGATTATTTTTTGGAAAACTAACTGGTTCGATTCCTGGCTATGGTATTGACTTTCGAAAGATGGAGATGCAGTTTCAGTTTTTGTTAAAATAGGGCAAACAACTCCTTACAGCATTTGCTTTCTCTTATAGTTTAGGAAATGAGACTGAAGGCCCATTAAAAATCACCCAGTTTTTATGATTCAACCTCTATATTTAGATGCCAAAAAGACAGTAATATAAAACTGTAAACCACATAACAGTTTAGAACTAAACTAAAATTGCAACGTATCTCATTAACACGGTAAGGCAAGTCATTTTTATAAACTAAAAACAGTAAGGGTCCTAATATGGATGAGGAACCCCGATTGCTCATATAATAATAACAACACGGCTAAACCGCTGTGAAATACATTGTAGATCGTGTTTTACGATTTAATGTCATACGTTTGTTAAAAGTGAAGACGTGCTTATTGCGGTATCCGCTGTAAACCGCTGATCCTAGAAATATGTTTGGAAGGTGTGGTCTTTGTAAATTGTAGGTAGGTAGGTAGTCCACTAAAAAAAGATCTTCTAAGTTCCGTTTCCCGTAGGCCACACGGGCGAAGTCGATTGCTGAAGCTAGTTATACTACAAGTAGGTACAATAATAATCTTGTCCTTTAACATCTAATCTGGATGATTTATACAGCGCCAGCAACATAAATGCTCTTACGGTGAAAGAAAACATCGTAAGGAAACCCACGGCTTAGTTGGCTGCAGACGTATTGATGAGTTTTTACCTCTAGACCATCAAGCTGAGGGGTCCATCTAAGCCTACTGCATCTAATACATGTTCCCAGCGTCCAGAATACCAAGGATTTTATCTATCTACCATGCTAAATACGCATAGAGTTATGACTTACGAATTCATAAGCGGAACAACAAAAGTGATTATTCGACAAGAAGTTTTAATTAGTTGGGTAAGGTTTCCCAGTTAAACTGAACTGCTCAACGGTGCACGGACGCCGTTTATTTATAATTTATTTATCGTACTATTTAACTGAGCTTGAGTTGTGGAAACAATTTTCATCTTCGAAGTGAAAATTTTAATATTTGAATTGGAGTTAATTTGTTGTGAAGATATTTTACTAGTCTTTGTATCTTTACTAGTAATTGAATTGCTAATTGCTGTTTGGGAATACGATTTTATTCAACTTCCATGTAGAAATCGGTTTTCAAAGTTTCTTTGTAGTCTAGTAGTAGGTAATTATAAAATGAATTAAATTCGGAATGATCAGTAGGTCAATTTTCGTAAATACCATTGTTTTCCGACCTCCAGTTCAATCATTAGCCCCTGGTATAGATAGTTTTGAAAACTAAAGAAATAATTTTCGTATCTCTGTGTTCTTTAGGGATCTCGGGGCGCGACTCAACAAGACTCCTGGTGACCGTAGGGCCGCTGGCCTTTGGTCATTCAGAGGGCGAATGTTGTCTTCTAAAAACGATACCTAGATTCTAAAGGATATTTTCTATTTATTGTTTTTGTAATATTTAGATATTTAAAATTATGATGTTTTTATGTGTTGAAAAAGAAAAATTTCAAATTCTTGTATGATATTAATTTAGATTTCATCTTAAAATCTCAGTACGCTCCGTATTATTTGTACCTACTTACTAAGTGATTGAGTAATCATGGTTCCATTTCTCGATACTAAAAGCTAGCGCTGTTTCATGCATCTAAAGTTACTTGTTACAATATTCACGTAGCTAGCTAGTTTAAAGTAGGTATATATGTATGTGTGTTCACACACTAGTGTGTAATAAGTGCGCCGGAAATACGGGGAGTGGACCGGAAGCCGGCAGTAAAAGGTGGCGGCGGAAAATACCACTTCTATGTTGTAAGCCCGTTTGTTTGTTAATATTTAGTCTTATTGTTGGGTTTGTAGTTACTGTTCAAGTTTAGCTTTAATTAATAAATTGGTTGTATTTAGTGAATCAGTGCTAGTGGCGTGGCTGGAGTCCTGCGAAATGTTGGACGGGTAGATTCAGCTATGATTCCAACTGAATAAAGAAATATAGACAATTTTGATTTAGGTATTGTTCACAGTCTACAATTTTAGGAAGGTATTGATACCAGAGTCGATATAGAAAAACATCTCGTTAAAATTCAAATAAATTGTCACCTTATTACGATATATCAATAACATCTTTGCTCCGGTCGTCTTAGCAACCAAATAATACAACTAACTAGTTGCGATAAAAGATAATATTATATTGTTAACTATGAAAATAATATTTATTTGAACACATCGTCATAGGTAACTATAAGCCGCCCATTTTTGACGATTGATGACCCAGTTGGCACAATGGTCACCTCACCATGACACCACCAATCCGTTGCGTAGTTTTAAAGATATACAAAGGGATATAGGGACATTATTTTATACTATGTAGTAATTTACAAAATAAAAGTTTAATAAGTAGTATATCCGTTGTCTAGCACCCATAACACAAGTCTAGTTACTTAGCTTAGGGCTATATGGCGATGTGTGGAATGTCCTGCAATATTTATTTTATTTATTTGTGCAACTTATACTTTCTAGCTATTACTATTCTATGTTCATCATCTCCACCTAAGGACATGAACCCTTAAAATGAAAGAATCCAATGGTGCTTTCGTTATCAGACTAACCACACAATATAATGCTACCATTTCATTGTATTACGTACAGTTGAAGGTTTTATTCTAATACCTTATAAAAGAAACGCTGAGATATCGTTATCCGGGCTGTCACGAAAAGATCCGACCGAACCTTACTACAAAAGATTTAAGGGTTTCAAGTGAAGCCGGGATATTTGAATAATGTTCTATTTGCCTGATTGATTTTGATGGTTATCGATTTGAAATTGGCTCAGCTTTTAGGGATGAATTAAGTAAGTGGCAAAGTACTGTCTAAACAAGGTTGCAATATTTCTTTCTTATTTTTTTCTCAAACACTTATTTGCAAAAAATGTTATCCCGCTATCGGGAAAGGCCTCCGTAACGTATTTCTAAACAGTTCGGGGCCAGATTTGGCCAGGCTCTATCAAATACCTACATCCAGATTGTCATACTATCGTTTTGAGGGTTTGCTTCGAGTTCAAAGTCTTCCGGTACCTATTGAATGACGATTTTAACTTTTTAAGTTTGTAGGTACACGTTTTTATTTACACGTGTACTTCACATTCTATGAAACGGTGTAACGATCCACATGTCTCGTTAAAAAAACTATTTATTCAATACATATACATGCGTATATTCATAAATTTAATATAAACTATTTCTAACAACGCCATCTAGTTCAAACTCGGCAGGTTAGTTCATGACAAAAGCAACACAATGGGTTTGTCCATCTGTCTACTGATTAAACAGAAATCGATGTAGAGCGTCCTCTAGTTTAAACTCAGAGAACAACTACGAATATTAGAAATAAGGGAGCGTTTTGAGAGATCATTAGTATATCGAATTAGGTAAAGAAGTTTCGTTGTCATCGTACAGATGTCGCGGTAGATTTGTAAGCTAGGGAGACAGCGGGGGGAGGTATCTGACGATAGGGTAGAGGGGCGCAAGTTTGGGAGAGTCGATAGGGTTGGGATAACGGGGTAGGATGCGGGGGAATGTCTTAGTGCGGGGGGAAGCTTGACTCCCAAGGCATAGTGGATATAGTCTACGGGGTGTCGTCGAGCAGTGTGTTAGGCTTTAGAATACACGTAGTATTTCCAATTAGAAAGTTCATTTATAATCCACTTTGTTTCTAAATTTGGTTTTAATTATTAAAATTAATGTAACTTCAATTGCGTTTTTAAAATATTTGCGATTCGTTAATTTAAAGTCATTTTGACTGTGTGCTTTTATATTTTGTGTTTTAAATACGCGATTCGTTAAATTAAAGTCATTCTGACTGAGAGCTTTTTCATTAGCGGACTGTTTAATTAAAATCAATTAGTTTCTGTGTAATTTTCTAAATTCACGGGTTTTTTAAATATTATCTTTAAAATACTTAGTCTATCTAGGGCATGTTGTAGTTGAATTTATTTTCATATCTACAGTTATTGACCCTGGAGGCTGGATCAGCTAGTCTGTTTTAGCTTGACTTTTATTTTTGAGATCGATTTATTAGGGCTTTTAATTGCGATTGATATGTTTGGTTAAGTCCTAGTGAAGCTGACCATGTTTTGTTGGGAAATAACTGATGTATTAGTTACATTTAAGAGGGTTTTAAATAGTGGACTTAAAATGAATTATGTGAATTTTAGTGACTGTCATTTTAATTAGGGATTAGGAAGTTTTTTTCGTGATTTATGAGTTAAAGTTTTATCAAAACAATGGTTGAACTCAATCATTGGATAGGTTTTTAACTCATCTGTTCTAATATTTAGGTAGAGTCAGAGGATGAAACGACCTGACGGCTGATTTTACCTTTAGTTGGGGTCAGCTCAATTGTTTCCTAGTTGGGGTCACATGTATCTAGCGGGATTATAGGTATCGTTGAAGTGAAACCGTCCAATTGGGTTAATCACTGCTAGTTACGTTGATCTTTATCTAGACCTTATCTATGTTTACGTATCTATGGTATAGTGGCAACCCAAACCCTGATTTGCCTGGCCTTAGGGCTTGTGTGAATCGCGGTCCTTATACTAACCTCTTCGTTCCCTGACTAGGTTGTTAGGTCTCTTTTAAAATCTAGATTTAGTCAATCTAGTACCTAGTAGTTCAAAGCTTAGGTAATCCCTTTATATTCTCGGGAATAGAGTTTATCTTTTTCTATCACCAGAGGAGATAACGTAGGGGTTACAAGTCATTGCTATGATTATGTAACACTAAAAGTCATTACCTTATTTGTTTCTTTAATTAGCTTAGATTGGGGTAGTCTAGGTAGTTCATTGCCCATAAATTAGAGTTAGGAACTTTCATTTTTACTTGGGAATTTAGGATTAGGTACATTAAACTGAAATTACGTAAGCTAAAGATATATCTTGACGTTTAAAACTAACTTTAATATTTATATATATTTCACTTTGATTATTCACTTTATTTACCTTATTTTATACTTTGAAACTCATTACAAATTACATATATTGAAGGTTTAATATCATTTCAAAAGTATCAAATGCTTTTAATAATATCAAGTTTTCAATTTTTTATTCATTTGTTTAATCTATTTACACTTAACAGAGTGTATAGATTTCAAATTATAATTTATTATATATTTGCTGTTGCCAGCGACTTGTTCGAATTTTAGTTTGTATTACTTTTAATACTTTAAAATATACAAAAATCCAGTATTAAATGGCAATTTACTCATTGAGATATATTTACTTCCGAATTTGGAAGCTTTTTACTATTTATACTACTGTAAATTTATTGGCTTTTGCCTGTGACTTTGTTCAAGCTCAAATCTTGTATTATTTATAATACCTTATTTACATAAAATCCAAAATTAATTGGTAATTTATTTATTGAATATAATATATTTACTTACCTCCGAATACGGAGTGTTTTTACTTTTATACTATTGTAAAGCCAATAATGATTGGTATACGATTTAACAAATGCCTATTTTTAAATAGCTGAGATTTTTATTATTTTATTACCAGAAATAAATGGTATTGATTTGATTATTTTATACTCTCATAATATTGAAGAGTTTTCATAATTTTGAAATATAAATAATAGTATATTGTGATTTCTGTTGAAAAGAGGAAATTTAGGAATATATTTATTGAGAGGATATAGTACTCCTTTATTATATTTTTTATATCTCCGGTAGTGAGATTTGTGTTGAATTGTAGATTCTATGATCTGGGTCTGTAGTACCTTCTGCTCTATCCAAGTTTCAACGGAGAAAGCATCGACGAGAGATCATGGCACGGTAGCTGTCGAATCTGACATTCAATACTTGATAAACTTTATACCTATTTACTTGGAGTATTATTTATCTTTCATGGATTGACCTTGGAGATCTGAATTTTGATAGACTTCATGATTTTTGATTCTATAATTAGTATTACGTTCACTTGGTGCCGAAGTGATCGTTTATTCTCAAGGAGTTTTTTTATCGGTTTTTCTTCTTGACATAGGCGCGTTCCAAACCGAAAGTAGTTTTAACAGTAGGTATTTATAAAAAAAATATATAAAAAAATATAAAAAAAAAACAATAAAATCTAGTGCCAAATGTTTTGGAGGCACTGGAGGGCTCTAAGACAATGGAATGAAGCTCACAGAAGTCGCGTGGAATAAATTTGGGGCGGCTTTCTAGATTTATTTAGTATTCTAGATATTTTATAGTTACTTTATACATTTCATAAAAAAAATACATTTGGCACTTACATAATTCATTATTTTAAGGCATATTTAATCTTGTATCGAGTTATTTGAGGCATTACAATACATTATACCATATTATTTCTTTACCGAAATCAAATTAAACATACCTACTTATTAATAAATTAAGCTTTGATTTAACATATACACTGTGAACTCAGTCTTTTAGTTATAAGTAAAATGTTTAGGTACGGATACTCAGACTTACCTACGGGTATTCGGACATTTACATTAAATAGTAATTGTTTTGATCGTATTATTCAGGTTTAGGTATATTTAGTTAAAGTTAAGTCGGAAAAAAATTAGGAAGGCTTAGTAGAATAATAGGAACTTCGGATGTCTTGCCATATCTACAAAGAATTTAGGTTATTAACACAACGTATTAAGGTGGTACGTTTTCCCTACTAAATGTTTTAGAGATTCCTACGTTTTATACTGAGATATTTAACTTATTATGACTTAAAGTAGGCCTAATTTAAGCTATTGTAGGGGCAGACCAAAAATATCACTGTTTAACATCCAGGAAGTACTCTGTTTCAGCGTGAAAAAAAAGACCAATTTTACGTATGTGGTGGTGCACGGTTATATTGACGTATGGTCATAGTGTGAGGTGACGCATAGATGTGTGGAAACACGCGACGTTGTCGCGTTGTGTGTGGAAGCAGGTACACGCAATTACGCTAGAGCACCGCAATACAGTTTGCTGGATAAGGGCGACGTTGCCTCTCCGTCTAATCTGTCTAATAAAAAATCAAAATAATTCCAATTGCATGATATTCAACTCAGTGCTGCCAGACCTACACCTGCAAGATTTTATGTAACTTTTGGCACTGTCGCGTCACTTTTGATACTTGAATTATACATTATTTTGATAGACTTATCAAATTATCACTTTACGTATATAATAAATAAATAAACATTTGTACTTGTTTGCATTTAATTAATAGTATAAAAATATAATAAAATATAAATGAAGTATAGTAATTCGTGAGAAACAAACCAAGCAGTCTTGTTGTTTTTTTGATACTGTTTGTTGTACACACTGGCAACATACACCCAGTCGATACTTTGCCTCACACTAGATGCGCGCTTGTTACCTAGGCAACGGAGAGTCAACAGAGATGTCAAGTAGTCAGTAAATAGAAAAATCAAAAATAAAATATTATAATAATTTAATATATTCCTACTATTGTGTTTAAAGTATCATCCATCTGAGCACCTACTGAAAATAAACCTTGAGGGAATTTTAGTGTCTTGTAAGTGATTGAATTATTTCACAAGTATACCCCTCTAGGTGGGTAACCTATCCACACAAGTTGGGCCGTAGGAACAAACTACGACTACTCTGGGTCCCAGGCCATGAAGGAATAGCAGGAAATGAGAAGACTGATGAGCTGCAAGAACAGGATCGGCAAGTGCTATGCTTGGACCAGAACCATGTACGGGCCTGCCAGCATGCACAATCACAAAGGCCGTAAAGGATTACGTTGATAAGAAACACACGCAAGAGTGGGAAATCAGTAAAGGGCTACTACATTCGAAGAAATTCATAGGTAGCAGGCCCAGAGGGGCTTCTAAATTTATATTGAACAACGGAAAAAGCAAAGCACGAGCTGTGATTGGTGCCTTGACATGGCTTTACAAAACCAATGACATGCTTTTAAAAATGAAGATAACTTCTAATATTGACTGCAGAACCTGCGGTGATGTCAGAGAAACTATGGAGCACATCCTGTGTGAATGCGCCGTCTTAGTGGCGAAGCGAAGGAGACCCATGGGCCTCCTTGGGAATGCATATCCCAAACCGGAGAAACATAGGATTTTTCCTCTTAGTGGAATCACTGCGTTAATCGATCCCAAGGGGTCGAAGTGTTGCTGGCTATGTCAGTCCCCGATATAAGATGATAAGATAGAACTAATTTTAAATAAATAAACCTTTTTGTACATTACTTTGTCTTTATTTTTCTCTTTCCATTCAGACCTAGTACAATTTGTTCGTTCAGAATTCGTCCTAGTAAAAAAATGATTACTAACAGTACCTACCATAAAATTGATCCTGTTTTAGAAAATTTATTCAAAAATTCAAAAAAAAATTCTATTTGTATCGAGATTTGAACTGGGGCTCTTCAGAACACTACCCCGTCGCTCTAAATGACTACACCAATCGGTATCTGTAGGACTCCGTCAAATATAGTCTATAGTTGCTACAGTTTATTGTTTTGTATGTGTGCGTGTCATTTACATCGTGACAAGAGTTAAAAATTGTACTTTGGAAATACATTAAAATGTGACTTCCAAAAAATTAAATTATGTTTGAAATATGTTCAGAGCAAACTAGAAAACAGGCAACATATATACAAATACTTTAATTCCACGTCAATTATAGCAAAATAAAATAAAAATATACTTTCGGGGAAAACAGCGCCATCTAGCGGAATACTTTGCTTAGCGATACGAAACATTCAACCTTAAAAGGGGTCAACTTTATCCGCCACTAAGACGTATCATGCCAAAATTGATCGAATCAAGTTATAATTTCAATCTTTATTCTTACTTAATTATTTTTAATAGTAGATTATAGCTTAGTTAGTTTTGGTATATATTTTGGTATATTTATCTATGTATGGTTAGGTATTAGGAAAAGTTAAATATAGCTTCATATTTATATATTATATTTATTTATATGTATTATATATAGGTGTAGGGTGGGGTGTTACAACGGCTACAAAATTTAAAAATCTGTCTGTCTAAATTAATGTTCTTTTGAGTAAAAAAACCTTTTGAAAATAAGTGTCTCTAAAATTATGCTGACTTAGAGTGAATAACCACATCCTGTACGGTAACCAAGAGCTCGTTAATCCGTCGTTATTCGTTAAATGACGTCATCGTCAAACGAACTCATTAGTTTTAATGAGCAGGTTCACTCACTCACTCACTCACGTTCATTAACATCGCTCCATTGAACTCACTACGACATTTACAACTGTACAACACTATAATAGGTTTTTAGGTAATAGGCTTCAAACGATTCGCGTGACAAGTCAAAAAATAATAATTATAGAAATATTTTCAAGGAAAATGCATCTCCAAAATTTGGCATCGAGGCTAGATTAGAACTCACGACCTACCGCTTACCGTGCAAGTGCCATAACCACTTTGCTACGCGGCCAACTAAGAATGAGCGCACACCTAGGCGCACCGCACGCGCTACAGTCGCCGCCGAAGCGAAGGAATTCCCCAAGGCCGATACTGATGACGTTACCATCCGGAGCCGCGCGCATACAAACGGTGACTGCGGCGCGTGCGGTGCGGGTAGGTGTGCGCTCACCATAATTGTTACAGTTGAAATCTGGATATACATTTAACTTGTTTGTTATACGAAATAATGTTCTTTACGTAAAATTAAGGTTTCAGAAACACCTAGCCGCCTATGTCATAGTCCAAGACTCTAGTTAACATAATTTAGATAGCTGGGAGTCCTTCTGTGTCATATTCCAGAACTCCAGTTAACTTAATTAAGATAGCTGGAGTCACGGGCTGGAGTCTTTCTGAGTCATTTTCCAGATCTCCAGATATTTACATTAAGTTAGCTGGAGTCCATTTTTCGTATAACAAATAAGTAAAATGCAAATCCAAACGGCTGCAGCGTTCCTTAGCTACTTGGTCTATTCATTAAGTTTAATTTTAATCGGTTCAGCAGTTTTTGCATGAAGAAGTAACAGCCATACCTATAACCTAACAAATAAAGTTTCGTATTTTTAATATTGTAGGAAAGAAAGGAAGTAGGATAAGTTTAAAAACAGCAACAAAATATAAATGATCTAGACAGTTTTTCTCCAAGAAATCCTCGTACTCGTATATTAATATATTCCCAACAATATCTAATAGTTTCGAAATAAATCTCGAAAAGGGGCATTGTGGAGTGAATTTTAAAATACGGTGCCGAGTGCCATTGAAACTTTTTCAACATTTATTCGTTCGTCTATCTCCGCTGAGGCTGGTTGTACGGTTTTAGAACGTAGTAGTGACAACTTTAACATTTAGTTTTTAGATTTTTTGAAACTTGTTCTAACTCAAAACTACAAAATCCATGCAGGGTATAATTTACGAAATCATTATAAAACACAATTAAAAACCACTGTAACTACAGGTATTTATGACACAAAATTAAGAATATTTTAAGATTGTGGTGACCTTCTTTTTACATTTATTATGTTCTTTGTGGGGCACATACATATTTTTTTTATTTTTTATAATTGGACATTTTTACAACTACAGACATTAGTCATGTGCATCAAAATCCTTAAAAATAAAATTTAGGTTTTTGATTCACAGGACTAATGAAATACAGTCAGAAAAGGACTGAGGGTAGCAGGTGCATATTTTAATTTTTGGTTATTCTGTGTGAAATAACTTCGAAAGCTTTAGTGATATCAACCAGAATAATTTACAATTACTGAACCGTTATTTAAAAAAAAAAAAAATTTAAAATATGTACCTGCTATCCTCAGTCCTTTTCTGACTGTACAAAAAGAAAAATGTCCAAAGTAAAACAAATACTTAGCACCTACCGAGTTCTACTTTAAGTCACTGCCAACGTTTAGACATCGTCGCCTGCCAGAGTGCGATACTGTGCGATCGCTATTCAAACAAATACAGACCCGGCTTTTGTTTCTTTCATTTCCTGGGAGATTTCAATGGAAAAACTAGGTTAGGTAGTAGTTGTAGTAGCTAGTTACCGGTAGTAGTAGAGGATAGTACCGGTAGTGATTGAGAGGATAGGTAGGTACATATCTCAAGTAATCTTAGGGTAAACCTGGGGGTAATCGGGGGGGTGGGTGATTACCCCCAGGTTTACCCTAAGATGGGGTAAATTAGACCCTAAGAGGGGGTAAATTTATCATTCTACGGGGGCACTAAGCTGATGTTACATAACAAATATTTCATGATTATATTACAGGTTTAACGCGAGAAAAGTTGATTAATCATTATGAAACGGATTATCATACAGATAATCTAAAGTGTACTTAATACATTTTAATAACTTACAAAAAAAATGTGCAATTTTTTAGGTTCAAGAAGTTAATATTATGTTCACTGTGAAGACCCACTGTAGAATTTTATAATTGCAACTATTAAAATGTTTTTAACTCAAGCAGGGCATAAAGTAAAGGGGGTAAATCAGTTCCTTTATCTAAGTCATAGGGGTAAGTTTGAAAAGGTTAGGAACCACTGCTTAGTACCTCCCTAACCTCCCCTAATGTGAGGGTACAGGGTATACATGTGATATCAGTAAATCGACTTGAAAAACAAACAAACAAACTCGTTAGCTTAATGCATACGAAAATGAGTTTTGCAAAGTTAAATAACGAAAACAGGATTTTAATATCACGGCAAGTAATCAAGTAAACTTTTGTATTCTGTAACTCTGACTTAAAAAATATTGTGATATGAGAGTCGACTGAAAATCGTCATTTTTCTTAACGCGTAATAAAGAAAGAAGTAAAGAAAAAAGACAAAAAAATGTAATTAGAAGATATATTAAAATTAAAATTCAACAAACTTACTAATAGGTATTAATGTAAATGGTATACATAGGCAAGTACTCTCAACACACTAAAAATCCGGTGTAATGCCACTGATTATTTGACGTTCATGGAGGTTTCAGCAGAAAGAAAGGTACTCGCGATCCTTTCAGCGTAATTTCCTTTTTGGATTTGAACGCACTAATCTCTTTAACTAACAATTGCATCTCTATGATTGTAGAATAACGCAGATAAAAGCGCAGGGAACAGGTAAGTTGATAAATCTGTCGTTCAGAAAATGTTAGTGAATCGCCGTGCATCATCGTTAACAAATTAAAAAGCCGAGCGACCGGCGAATATTAATTTGTATACTTCGATAGCGCGATGTCACGGTGTCAGCAAATATTAATATATCACCTTTTAATATTTTTTAGTAAATATTTAATGTTGTGTTTATTTTATACTGCCACAGACACTCAGAATATCATAGCTGTCATTTTAACTACACATAATTTTTAATAAAGTTTATCTATAGTAATATTATAAAGAGACTTGATTGATTGTTTGTTTCTTTATTTGAACTGAATAGACTCCGAAGCTACGGGATCAATTGTGATTAAACTTGGTATGAGGATAGATTGATTCATTGGGAGTATCATAGGCTACTTTATATCCCGATATTCCCAAAGGATCAAGAGTTACGCGGGTGAAACCGCGCGTTGATGCTAGTATAATATATCTTTAGAAATTCGTCTGTGGTAAAGGTGACTTAGGGATGTTGGAAGTTTTAAACTTTGAGTTTGTTCAAAAGCAGCAGGAAATTTGACCACTGATATACGGTTGGTTGACTGGTTTTAAGGCAAAGATACGAAACGGTAAGAAGCCATAATTAATAATACGCAGAACGATACGAAACGTTATTGTTACCTGTTTATTGAAGAAGGAAGGCATATCCTGTCCGACAAACCTGGAAAGATGTCCTGGTGCCGACAAATTAATTAGAAGAGCCGACCCTACTTGATGTGGGAGGAGGGAAAGAAGAAGAAAAAGCGGAATAGAAGAAGAACGTAGTGGCATCAACAAAAGAAAAACGACGGACGCTCATTTTAGGCCAAAAATAATAACCTATCGTTGACCGTTACATAATATAATAATAATGGTATACCATAAATGTATATTATTTTCTGGTATCTTCTAGGAAAGCGTGCTACAATTAAGACAGCATTTTTACTTACCAAACTTACTATCATGGATAGTGGTCAAAAGCCGACCTATTAATTTACAACAAAAATCCTTATCAAAATGACTAACGTTTCATGTCAAAAATAACACCGAATTACGTTTCAAAGTACGTTCCGAAGTACATAAACTAAACCACGTAAATAAATCACATCACATTATTATACGTTAGTCATGCCACCTGGCGTCATATACCTACTCGTTGGTACTTTACATTTGCGGCACGCATACCGTAATTTCTAATTACCATATTAATAACTTTACTATTTCGGTATTAGTTGATAGGTACTACATTTTGCAATTTCAAAGCTCGGCGTATACGAATTTGTTGGTCTCACTCTAATGAAGAGACTAACTCTAAGTTAGAGAAAGGATATTTAGAGCGCTCGCTACGGTGTATAAACCACCTGTACTAGTATGAATTCTGTTATTCTTTGCTTTTTACAGACGTAAAATCTTTGCAAAAATCATTTATTTCTGTGCAAAAATGTTAGAATTTTGAATTGAAATGATGACTCTCGGGAGGTTTACTAAAAAAAATAATATACCTACTCTTTATTATATTTACAAAATGTGTATTTTACTATAATTACTTGGAATAAGAAGAATTTTAATAAAATAAAAAATGGTTCTAAGTTTTTATAAGGGTAATTTTTGTAATCAGTTTATTTAATAAAAACCTAAATTAAGAAATTGTGATTAAATTAATGAATACAATATGAATTATAATACTTACATCTAATCAGAAGTGTTGTTTTTTATTAAAATACGAATGTAACTGTTGACGATCGATCTTACAGGCGACGACGAGTGACATGAGCTCTCTATAACCTAGTAGGATTTTCTCCAAGGTCGTACTTTGATTTATTGGATTAAGCACACTATTGTTAATAGCTTTGTGTATTTTTTAAAGAAACAAGCCATAGTTTCTCATTTTGATGTGAACGTTAATAACATTGTTACAGCCATTGTACAATGTACGAGTTAGTTCCAGTGCTGGTATACTGAGTTATTACTAAATATACCTACATTTATTATTGCTCTTTTTAATGGTTTTAAAGAGTAACTTTATTTTATGGTCAAATGAAAATACAAAACATTAAATAAATGACAATATACAAAATATTATAAAAACTACATTATCATCCTATTAGCTACAAGTCCACTGCTAAACATAGACTATCAAAGACTTCCAGAGCGATCGGTCGCTACATACTAACTAACGACTACATATTTACCTATAAAAACAATGTATAAAAATCGTTGGATTAATTCTCAGTTTATTTACAAACGTTAAAATTTTATTTCGCTCGTTTGTTTTCACGAATATTTAATACAATTTAATACTTCATTAAAACTGAAAAGATTCTCGAATCACGTTGTTAAATAAAAAGTGAACAAAAACTTTTGGAAACCAATAACTTTTTTTATTAAATTCATTTTTATTTTCACGGCTTTCTTACTGTTTATAAAAAAATACTAGGTTCAAGTAATCATAGTAAAAGGAGGTCTTGGTACTCGTAAAGCGCAGTTTACGACGAATTTCGGAGGTAACACGACTTTGAAACGCGATTTTACTCTCGATCTCGTGAGGCGTGTAAGCTTCATTTTATTTTCGTATTATTTTACGTGTAGTTATTGTCAGAATTGTCATCTTTTGCGTGTTTGTAAAAGGAAAGGTCTAACAGGGTGACTAATTTAAATAGGTTAGTCAGGTCCTAGAAACGTTGTTAAGAGAAAACATTCTTATAGAACCTTTTCTAATTGACAGTTTCGTTAATTTTTTTCAATATTTGTTACAATTACCGAAAAAAGTGACATTTTTATAAGAAACTATTTTTTACATAAATTGATGTAGTTTTGCATAAGGAACAAAATTAAATCACTTTTAGAGATTAACATACGACAGAGTCATTAAAAACGGGATGTTTACCATATTTTTGTTGTTAGAGTTAAAATAACAAAAACTTAGCAAATCTTTAAAAACTATTTCCACATACCTAGTTAGTATTTTAAAATTTTAATTAAGTACATAATTTTTCTAATGGAGTAAATCTAACAAACATTTTGGATTAGCTACATCCGTAAGAATTGTGTCGACTTGATGTAAACTCGATGTTGGCGGCTACGTCCCTAATATAACCTATCCGACTACCCGATATTTTTTTAACTATGACGACGAAGTCAAATGTGTTGGATTTGTTTTTATTATAAAATAGATATATGAATCAGGATACTGCGACCAGGTAAAGGTAAAAGCTATCTTTCTGTCAGCTTTTTCGCTTTCCCCTTAGAGTTAAACCCTTCTTCGAAATCTTGCGATACACGAATGAACAGGATAAAGTTCAGAACTTTTAAAAACTTTTATAAAGTTGAAAGTATACAGCAAGTTCCTAATAAGTCTCCCAGTTTCTTTATCAAATAACTTTTTTGTGAATATTAGTATTTGTGTTTCAAAATAATAATATTATAGTAATTCTTTTCCCGGGTCTTAATCGCGTATTTCCTCGCGACTATGATTATTGTAACATAGTCGAAACGTCGAGGTCAGATAAATAAAAAATACGCTTTTAAGACCCGGAAAAATAATTACTATGAATATAAATCGTTTTAAACATTTTAAACTCACATAAAATGTTTAAAATTATTATATTCTGAAAAAATATGTAATTGAACATAACTTTCACTATTTTTGGTATTTTTAATATAGCAAGCACCTATTATAAAACTGAATAGTTTTTAGTTTTATTGTTAGTTTTATTTACAGAACGTTCGGTCAGATTTAAAAAAATATTTTTAATTTGATAGCTCCGTTTTTGAGTCTATCAGATCCTGGACTTGCGTAGATAAAACTTGAGGGAAGCAGCTAGTCTCTGAAATAAAAATGCAAAAAGAAGTTGATAACAATACAGGATTAACATCAAAATATATCGTTCGAACAACCAAATAACCATAGGCGACACGACAGAAAATATTCACTTTATCCAATTCCGAAGGAATCTACCGCGACGATATAAAATTGTAGCTCCCAACGCTCCGTTCGGGGGCTTCTAATAAATCCGCTTATCTCATTCACCCCACCTCGTCTGATTTATGACGAGTAAAATGCGTTTTGACTAGATCGTGTGTTTTTCTATGAGTGGTATAGGCTGAGTTTCAGATCACGTAACGGTGTGCCCTAGGGAAGGGTTGTAGGTGCTGCGCTTTTCTTGATATATATTCAAGATCTTTCTTATAAAAGATAATAATGGAAGGGAGGCTGAACCTATTGTTGTAGTTGTATTTTACTAGGATATTTATTTGTCAAACTTCTTTTAAGCTTGTTTCTTTGAAGTTTTTGTACAAGGCCAGTTTGTTGAAGGATTTGTCGACGTTTATGTTGCTGGATAATATTTTGTTTACAAATGAATAAGCAGTTCATTTGTAAACAAAATATTATACTAAGTAAGACTATGAATAAAGTGAGATACTATTTGGGTAAGGGTCTTGTCACAAAAGAAGGAGTTAGGTAGTAAAATATCAATGGCAAATTTCCCATGCCTTTGCACCTTCATGATTTCAAGGATGTGTTAGTTTCTTCACAGTGTTTACCTTCACTATAATAAGTTATAGAAGAAATAACAACGAGAAAAATAAATAAAATAAAATAAATCAATAATAGACATAAATTAATTACCTGACTATACTTAAGCCTCACACGGTACGTGGATAAATCAAGTTAATTCAGTGACTCGTAAGTTCCAAGATGCACTAGCTAGTGACTTGACAGAATGTTGTTACAATGACTTTCTAATGGTCTTCGCGATTCTGCATAATGAAATCCAACGTAGGTACCTACACGATTAGGTTTTAATGATGATTACTCTCCTCAAGATATACCTTCCGATCTCAAACATATTAGATCTTATAGCTTTAACTTTACAGTTCAATTTTCATAGAATAAGTTTTGGGGCCTGATTTCGTATTCCCTTTGTTCGGCGAGCGTCATGCTTCGACAAATTAATGTAGTAATCTGAACTTTGTGTTTTAGAACAACAAAAAGTTCAAGTTCCGTTCAAACGGCTTTTATGGCGCGGTGGGTGAACGTCCGCCTGCGACACATAAGTTTTTGGGTTCAGTTCCTCCTTAAGCAAATGTGTATTCACAGTTTGTTACTCGTCTTTCGTGTTTTTGTCCTCGTATTTCCGAATTTACAATAGAAAAATTATCGTTATCTAGCCACCATAATACAAGCCTAGTTTCTTAACTTGGGGCTAGATGGCATTGTACTTAATGTGCTACATTATTTTAAAAAACGTTATCTGGTTACCATAACACAAGCTTATTTGCTTAGCTTGGGGATAGATTGTGCATTGTCCTGCAATATTTAAAAAGAAGTGCCTTACTTTGACCAATTATAGTTTGTTTTATTTTCAACCTCGTCAACTTCACCATATTTGCGTTTGAGTTATTCCGTTTTTCCGTTCCCTAATTGGTCTTTGGTATGGAAATCTCCATGAAGAAGATAAAAAGAAAATTACTGAATGGGATTTCTACTCGTTATTCTGTGATTTTTTACTTAGTGTCTCGACTTTACAGGCTTGTAATGATATTTGTACGGTGGTAACTTTCAAGGACTTATTTATTTTTCTTTTGAACAAACGTGTGTTTAACAAGCAATTTAAGAGAGTCACATACCGTTGACATTTTTATGATGGAATTATCATAATTTTTTTATCCCTTAAACTCCAACAAACAAAAATGTAATATGAATTGATACCAATGTTTTTTTTTAAAACAAAACTCAATTTTTTATTGTTTTCTGCCGTTATCCGGTACCTACATAATATTACAATTATTTATTCATTGAAATTATGTAAATAAACTGTACTACCTTTTTTATGGAATTTTCATTTCATACCTGTTTTCATCCTTTAAGTTGCAACAGAATGTTATTTTATTGATTTCAATTGCTTGAATAGTTTCCATTCTAGGCTTACATATATTTTATTATACTTAAAAAAAAGTAAGACGAACTGATAAAAAAAAAAAACAGTTAGACACCTTGTTTGTAAAGAACATTGCACAAAAGAAACACCGATATCGAGCAATATTAAGAGGAGAAAGTGAGCGGTATGTTACCCTCTTAATGTTCCGAACGTTCATATGTCGTTTCATTAAAATCTCTTACAAATCGAAAGCTTACTTGGAAAATATTCAAGTAAGTATGTGACAGATAAATTGGAATAATAATTTGAGCAACTTTTGTTATTTTTTAGTCTTGTATTCCTACGGGATCGGGACTTACGCGGGTAAAACTGCGGAACGCAAATAGTATCAAATATAATGATATGGAAAAAAATAAGGTTTCTATTTCTTTAGAATTGACACCAAGACAAAAAAGTTCTGTAACCTGATCCAAAAAGACAGTAAATTGTCGACAACGAGATCATATCATAAAGCAAAAATAAACATAGTCACAGAAAATTGAGCCTTATTGTGTATGCCTCGATGAATATTGTTTTATGGACTGTGAGTACAACAAAATAGTTTTTTGTATAGATTTTCTAGACAATTTGTCAATAATTTTACTAGTCTAACACCGCTCTCATTTTATGCATAATTTTGTCTTAAATGCCACAAAAAATTGTGAAAATATACCTAATTTCTTTTACTTATGATGAGTCGGCGTTTGACCACTGTCTCACAAACCTGCCTGAGATGGTAAGTGCCGATGCGGCATAAGATGTAGCACGCTTTTCTAGAAGCTCTTAACGTTCGGTTCCATACTGTAGGTATATACTTCTAAATTCATAATATAAAAAAAAATAACTTAGAAATATCTTGTTTTTAAGTTTGTGCCAAATTTTTCACAATATATTATTTAAAAAAAGTCAAGAAAAACTTTACGTAAAATAAACAGCTATTTTCGGTAACTCTGGCAATTTTTGAAAGGCTTTTTGATAGGATTCTTAACATTGTAAAGTACAAACTTTATTTTGTTACTTCAACGAGTTTTTTAACTCTACCTGTAGTCTGTTTCAAAGATAAAGATAAATTAGAACATCGACTTGAGACTTTATTTGTGTAAGGTTATTATACCTACATTGTTAGCCGTCGTTTTGTCTTACGGTAATGACGGGCGGCGTATTGATAGGTATGCAATATTTTAATATTATAAGCCTATTCTACTTTATTCCCTAAGTTTTAAGTTTTACATTAAAAGAATCATCTCGATCGGGTGAGCCGAAACATAGGTATAAATATATATAAGAAACCAATTGAAAACCATAATATCTAGTGTAAAAATCGACACTTAAATCTGTGCAGAGTTGTATTGTCGATTTTGCACTTAACTCAAGGTAGGAACTCAATTTTTCCTTGGAAAAGACTATAATTGGGTGGGTTGTTATAAGTTATAACTTATTTTGAGTTTTAATATATTTTTCTAAAGGAAAAATTTAAGGTTTCGGTAAAACGAGATCACGACAAGTTGCAGTATGATTTTGAATATTTCGTATTTTGATAGGTAAACGGAAAATTGACTGATTTGATTTATGAACACGCTGCTCTAACCAATGGACGGCTCCATTTCAAATATACCTTCAAAAGTATTATAATCCTGATCTAAAAAAAAAAATTGAAACCTAACCTTTGTGAACATGATTAAAACCACTATTAGTTTCTTTTGTCATCTTTTCATTGGAGGGCGTTCCGGAGACTCGATTCAATATGATTTGATGGGAATGATTCCGACTGAATTAAAATAATAATTTTGATCTTGATTGGCTTAAAATATTTTATTCCATAGAGATAGCTATTATGACGTAGGTACCCCACTTAGAAAAAGGATTTTTAGAAAATTCAAACGCTAAAAAGTCGCGGGTCCAAGCTAGTTATAAACAGAAGCAATTTATCTAATTCCAATTAACATTATCACCAGAAGCATCCTTCTTCACAACAAGGAACTCCAAAATTAATCCAACGAACAAAGCTTTCATCAGAAACATAATCCTGTTTTATTTTAACTGAGTCCTTTAGCAACTTTATTAGACTTAAATGAATGGCGGGTCCCGTGGAAAGGGACTGTTTATGTTAATCAGGATACAAGTTAGGGTGCTAACACACCAATGCTAGATGACATTGGGGTCGTTCACGTTCCTTGTGTTATATGGTTTAGATAAAGTCTAAGTAAAAAAAAGAGTTGAAATCACATCTAAACGTCTTAAAAACCAAGTTTTGATGTTAGTCTACTAGGGTTGCCAACATATTTTGTCAAAATATAGTATTTGTTCAAAAAAATATAGAAACCTATGACCCTTGACAAGCTTTAAAATGTTCAACTGCGCTCATTTAAACTCAAAAAACTGGAGGTGTTTTGTTGATTTTTGTCTTTATTTTGTTACTTAATTTCGCACGAGCCAGAAGAATAGGTTTGTTTTTAGCCCATATTTTGGAGGCATGAGATCAACGCATTTAAACTTCTCATTTTTTTTGTCTCATTTTCTCTGGGAAAATAGTTCATGAGAGCGATCGTAGCGAGCGACTGCAAACTTTTTTCTTGAGATCTTACTGACTAGGTTTAATTCCTTGTCGTTTCGAATCTGTTTTAGACTAATATTTGGGTTGAATTTTACCTATAGATGATAGTTTCAAGACTATTGGAGGCTACCCTCGCCTTAAAACGACAACATACCCCACACATGGCTATGTATTTCGTAGGTGCAGGGCGGTATCGGTAGGGTCAAGCATAAATCGAACCTTAGTAAACTTATGTACGTATAAACTAAACCCGCGCCCCGCAGGTATCAAGATTGCTTTTATCGAATATTGCCTTGAAAACTAGCTACGACTCCTTGTTTTACTCGTCGTCGGATAGTATTGGGATAAAGTTACCTTAATGGTCATAACTTTAGTTAGCAATAGAAAAGTATTCTTAAATAACTGGGGGTTATGAAACTGATTACGAATGTGGCTGAAAAATACAAAAAAATGGTTAAAAAAATAGCGGAATATTTACATAAAAAGGCGAGTAAACCTCCTCCTTTTTTTTGAAGTCGGTTAAAAATACAAGCTTTTAGCGGTTTCATAATACTAATACTACGCGTACTAACAATGTTAACAGGTAGGTATATAATAATTATGTTATTTTATTTCTGTGATAAATTTCATCGCAAACGTTATGCTCAAATACTTTTTAAATTGAGGACGATTTGCTCCCATGACCATTTAAATAGCGGTCCTTAAGTAAAAATGACGATTGACTATTTTATTGTAGTACCTATTAAATTAAGAACGTGCCGTTCTACGCTATACATTTTTTCATTAAAGACGTTTTGCTCTAAAAACTACCTGATCCTAATTGATCGATTCGCTAGTTTTCGTGTCAAAAACTTATTAAAACACTCACTGACAACCTTTCGCATTTAAACGTACCTCTTGGGTATGATTTCTTTTTTTTATATCTTAGCTTTTGCAATATACCACATTTTTAAGGTATCTCTACGTATTTATATTACAAATATCTACTTAAAGTGATTCCTTGTGGCTTTGTATTACTAAAGTGGGTGGGTGACATGAAATAACATTTTATTCCGAATAAAAATGTAATAATAGTTTCAAATTAGATACTTCTAGAAGCAATACATAAATAAAACTACTTATAATATCCGTGAAGTGTTTGATCTTTATACCGTCGGGTTTTTTATATACGACGACGATAGTTTCGTATCAAAATTACCAATTACAAAAATAAATCTGAAAATACAAGCTGGGCTTCGCGGTTTTACCCGTGATGTTTTAATTTAAAAAATGAAATGAATTTACTTCAGACACAGAATCCCTAATAGTTAATATAAATTACAAACTTTAACAGCGCTTTCTACTCTTATACTCGTAGAGGTCAAACAAAAACGTTCTAAAAGGAAACCCCATCCAGAGAATACTTGATGCGTCTTTTACTCGTTTTAATAGTTATATGTATGGATTGTGTCTTTGTCATGTTTGGCGGAAGTTCATGCAAAATCTGTGCCATTGGAATAGACCCATATTGTGCGGTATATAATTATAGAGTTTCAAAATTTTAAGTGAGGAAGAGGACCTTCTAACCAGACTTAGAATATTTCGTCAAGGAATCTCAAACTTGGTCAGAATTCAGGTACCTACTTGACTTGAACTACTCTTCAAAGGGAACGATTATGAATACTTAGAACTTAGCATAAGTTAGTTCCGTCGAGAGATTTCGAAACGTGCTTAGTATTGTCAAGTATTGTTTAATGAATGTTAAGTGATTTTGTATTGGGCTATTTGACAATTTAAATGTTAAAAAGAAGTGTTTCAAACTTAATGCTTAATCTAAATAAATTATATAGCGCCTGCAACTTTAATCCTGCTACAGGGTGCTCTAATACCTGGGACATGCATGTATGTATAAAGAAGAAGAAGGCCCTGAACCTATACAGCCCTCTCAGCTTATTCGACCGAGGAAACAACTCAACAATACGTTTGGAGCCAACTAAGCTAACAACTAATAATTTAATTAATTAATAGAGAAAAGTTTTGTTTTCTATTAGATTGGTCAGAGATTGACCACTATCTCACCTAAAAGTAAGGTGACGATACGGCCTAAGATGTAACACTCTTTTTAATATTCCCTTTATTTTCGGAAAGTCGTTTAAAACCACTGCAATAAATCTTGAATTTGACAAAAAATGTTAGTCAAATAAAACAAAATCCCCGTAAAGTTAACTTTGTAGCAAAATTTGCGATGTTTACACTTCACAGTAACCTGCGAGAACATATTGCTGGTTGTTTACATTGAATTTTACTCGTATCTTCACGAGTACAAGACGACGAGATGTTAGGTAGTCTTTTTGATATTATTTACTATAGTACGCTTTGAATCTTGGAACTTCAATTTAAAGGTGATGTTTTAAGAATTTCATCTTAGTAAAGTAATTGAAAAACAAGTTATTTACTATTATAAATTAGATATAAATTATTTCAAGTAAATGTTTATAAGCTTACATTAAAAATAGTACTTATTAGTTTCAAGAAATTTACTAAAACCAATAAATTATTCTCTAGCATCTAGGAGAAGGAGAAGATTATTTCTTGCTTCAAGAAACCTTTTTTTCAGTGCACTGTTTTTACTTAAAAGGGCTTTTCTGAATTCATATTTTATCTGTCAAAACAAACGGACCCTACGAAATTACGAATCAGATTCGTAATTTATTCAAAAACTTCACAGACTATAAAACCGTTTCTTTGTTCGAAATAATTTAGTGTCAAAGTGATTACTTAGTCCAAGTTACTCCACAATCAAGCGCTTCATAAATAAACTGTTAAAACAGCCATAAATAACTTGAACCTAAAAACTTGCATAAGCTGATCAAAATTTGAAAGAGCTGTAACTTTGCGAAGCGAGAATTTTTAACTACCCCAGTATTAAGAGTAAAATTAAGGGTGAATACATACGTACAAACTAAACGGTCGCTCGACACATTCGAAGGCAAAGATAGACCATACTTTTTAATCGCATTGACTTTGAAATTTATTCTTTCTCACCTGATTTAGTATTTAAATATGCTTATTAATTAAATTTTAAGGTTTTATTGCTTGTTGTGAATGGGTTCTGACAGTAAAAACTCATTTGGAGTAAAATTGGCAAACTTTTATCCCCTAATTCCATTCGCGACTTATGCAAAACCAATGGGCGCTACTAGTTTATTATAAACTAGCTTTGCCCGCGGTTTAACCCGCATTGGTGTCGATCTCTTGGAAAAATCGGGATAAATAGTAGCCACAGAGTGCATGCTCTTAACCGTGCTCGCAAGAACAAACACAAAATAGTTAACTATACAAACTATCAATTTTATCAGCTCTTTTTACTCCTCAAAAGAAACCGCCATGCAAAGATCCAGACTTGTAGCTCTTGTAGTTTCAGAGATTACATGATGAGTAGGTATTTTTCTATTTTTAAATAAAGATTTTATTTGACTATCTCTGTCTATTAATGAAAAAAGAAACACTTAAAAGGCATAATAGACGGACAATCGAGGGATATTATTAAATCCTAATAATCAAGTGACCGACTGATTTCAAGTCTATTGTCTGCATTCGCCCTTATTTTTTAGAAAGATTCTGAACTTGTGCGAATTTTACTAAAACTTTTCGTTAACTGAATTAACTGGAGTTTAAAAATTTGGTGAGCTTATTGAGGTGAAATATGCATAAAATATATAAAAAGTAGAACAATATTTTTTTAATATCAGATACTACGTAGGTACTCAACTATGAAAGCCGAAAGGAAAGAGTTAACATTAAACTCGTACTTACGGCACACGATGGGATGAGTTTGAGGTATGATTATAAACAATAATTTTAATTTTGGACTCGTCCTATTGGTTTTTTTTAGATGGAGTTTAAACGACAAGTAGGTACAGTCATCATGGAACAAGTTTAATATTTATTTATGAAATTACAAAATACTTTGCGTTATCTAACTGCTGTGTTGCGATATACTTATAAATACGTATTTGTAACGTATCAACTTAACCGATTTTGATCAAACTTGATATGAGGATACCTTAATTAATTAGAAGTAACATAGGCTACTTTGTATTTCGATATTACCACGTGATCTAGACTTACGCGGGTGGAAACACAAGCCGCTGCTATGTCGATACAAAGCAATATTTTTCAAGACTTGTTTAACCAAGTGTTTAACTCAGGTGGCCATTTAAGAAATATTAAATTTTTACATCTTTGTCTACGAAACTCTTCCTCCACATTTAATAAAGACAAAATAACGAAAAACAAAAGTTGGAACGCCCAAAACGGTTTCTCTAAAAGTTGGCAAGCAACTATATTGGTTTAAGAAAACAATCTCAAGTGTTTACTAGTATACTCTTAGAATTGAAATATACTTACCATAAAATTAATATAAAATTTAAAGTCCTGACTGATATATGTCGATCAGATAGATAAATAACGTTAAATATAAAAAAAAAAAAAAAATATTGCAGGACATTCCACACATTGCCATCTAGCTCCAAGCTAAAACTAGACTTGTGTTATGGGTGCTAGACAACGGATATACTACTTATATACTTTTGTTTTGTAAATATATACTTATTATACATAGAAACAACCAGACCACAGACAAATACTAAGCATAAATTCTTGTCTGAGGCGGGAATCGAACCCGCAACCCTGAGTTTGGAAGGATAATGGAAATTTCGAACACTAAATGCACGAAATCATGGGCAAAAGCTAGTATAGCATAAAACTACGCAAATGAATGAACTGTAAATGTTTTTATCTACGCTGCCAGATAAACTAGTCAAAATATGATTGTAGTGATCACTGTATTTTAAGCTTCGCCTCTTGGTCCTTCTATCTTACTAATTCTGCGTGGTCTCGCCTTCTTGTATAATATACTACTTTTTTATGAGCGGGAATATTTTTCCCGATTGTGTAACTTTGTTTATGATGAGAAAAAGTACAGTCACATAGTTGAACTTCAACGATGTATCGCAGTGAGGCATCTTCCGACGTGTGCGTGCGAGCGCTTCTATTTCCATACATTTGTTTTATATAATAAATAAATACCTATAATAAATATTGCAGGACACTCCACACATCGCCATCTAGCCCCAAGCTAAGTAACTAGACTTGTGTTATGGGTGCTAGACAACGGATAATATACTACTTATATACTTTTCTTTTGTAAATATATACTTATAATACATAGAAAAACCAGACCACAGACAAATATCTAAGCATAAACACTTGTCTGAGGCAGGAATCGAACCCCCGACCCTGTGTTTGGCAGTCCGGCATGGTGACCATTGTGCCAACTGGGTCGTCATATGGCGGTGCCATCCAACGTGCGATGTACCTTCAGCATAGCCGTACCCTACCACGGGTGAAACCGCTAGGCCCATTTAGTATAACCACTCACGCTGAACGGGTAGCATTTGTGTTGACTTGAAAATGTTATTGGCGTCTTTTTCATTAAGTACCTACAGATTTATTTTTCATTATTTCTCTATTGACCGATATATTAATTTACGAATGATGGTTTTTTTTTTTTTTTAATTGAATGATGGTTTCAAACATACATGTTAGGAAAGGTGCATTCAATTCCGAATCTATCTATCAGAAGAATGAAATCAAACTTTTAGGCCACAGTCTTCTAAAGGTCGTTCAGCGTCAGTGTTTATTTACAAAGTATTTACTTACGATTGTTTATCCTAGCTACTTATCTAGGTCAATGATTTCGTTAACTTAGTAAACAAGTTACTAGATTTTACTAATTAGTTTTTCACTCGCGGTCAGCTTTTAAAACTTTATTTTAGTTCGACTGATAGAATAGGTAGTTAATTTGGATTAAATAAGTCGGTTAGACTAAATTAAGTTGTTCAGTTGTTGTAGCTTATTTAATAGTAACTCAAACCTAACCTAATTGAAGAACTTAATTAATTTATTGGATTTTCAATACAAATTTGAACGGTGAAAATTAAATTGTATTCTAGTTTGTGTAGGGAATCCTTTTGTGTTTGCATTAGCGTATACCTAGTACCCGGGAATTCATCCGAGTTTAATTTTCCAAAATACCTAGGTCCTTGCTAAATACCTAGTGCGCCAAAAGCCCCACAGCTGTCTGTTGATATAATGGGTGTCTTTTCCATGGCTTTCACATCAGTCAGTCAGGACTTTGAATTTAAAATTTATAGATTGGTCGACCAATTTAGGCCGAAGCATTCTTGAACACGTTAGATCGAATAACATTAATTAGGAATCATTTATAGCGAATGCCATTTATCCTACCTAGTTATCTCCTTTGGATATTATCGTACTAGTGCTGAGCAAGCTTTTGCCACGGAGTATCACATGTCCCAGGCACTACAATATCCTGAATAGCATGGCTTAAATTGGCTGATACTGTATACAGTATACATATACTGTATACAGTACAGTATATAGTATACTGTATACAGTATCAGCCAATTTATTGCTATTGATGACATATATGTCATCATTACATTTTAAAGCCTTTATGAATCTTGTTGTTGCATCTGCCTATCCCTCCAGCCATAATAGCTGCCGCCCAATTGCCGTAACTTATGACGCATTAGTTAAGTGCACGTCCAGTTGACGCATACGTTACGTTGCAATTGACGCAAACAATAATCGGTATTCCTGTAAAATAAAACTACGCGTAATCGTCACGTTAACTGCACGTGTGCTGCACGTCTACTTCACCTACGCGATGTGAACAAGTCATATATACTGCAAGGTGACAATTAATTTGACATTTATCTATCGTCAAAATTTAGCACGAAATGTTTTTGTGCATTACAAATGACGTGAAGCTCATTACGGCAATACGGCGAGCGCGCGTTTTTGCGCGGCGAGGTTTGCGTAACGTGTGCGTGACGTGTGCGTCTTAAGAAATTAGGGGAATACGAAATCTATAGTTATGAAGGTGCGTACGGATAGCGCGTTCCTGTGTTACGCGTAGCTGGGAAACACTGTCCACGCGTACATTGGATACGCGTACAGCTCCTGTACGGACCGCCGCGAACCTGTACGCGAGGTCAATCGATCCAGAGCGCTCCGCGAGCCTCATATATTTCATTATTGAAACTCCAAGAACACGCGTGTCTATCCATTTTGTCGTCCAAATATAGCGTACCCGGTCGTGTGCGTCCTCTTTGACGCGCGACCAAAAACCGACAGACGGCGGCTCGCGTTGCGAGCTAGCTCGCGCGGTACGCGTTCCCCAAGAGTGTACGCGTAGCTGCAAGTATGGACATGACGTTCCGGACACGCGTAAACTACCTACGCGTACCAGTGTACGCGCTATCCGTACGCGCCTTGACGCAAACGCAGTCAAGACGCGCTGCATAAGAATACGACAATTGGGCGGCAGTACGTTGACTGACCTGACGTTAGAAAATAACTTTCCTAACTGCTTTAGCTGATCATTTCAAACAATGTCAAAGAGTAGTAAATAGCTTTTTGTTTATTTCTCGCAACAGATTAAAGTTAGTTTAAAGTTACTTTTTTAAATACTATTTATTGTTGTTTATATTTTTGCGCAGCATGACAACTATTACATATATTCGTTAAAAAAATCTATGCGTAATATTACAAGACGTAAGGTAAGCGGAAGGTCACGAGTTCAAATCTCGCCGCGGTTCTAAATTTTGGACATGATATTTTCCTTGGAAAAAAAATGTTTCTGTTGTCTGGTCTACCTCTGGTATTATTTCGCGAAGAATCTTTAACGAATTTAACAATTACACAAATTCCATTTGACGAAAGTGAGTTTAGAACTTTTAGTACTTACGTAATTTCCAGTAAAACAAGACAAATTCTATTTACGTCAAAGGAAACTGAATTGTCTTACCTATTTCCGCAGAGAGGTCCCTCTCTATCGAAACCTATTATAATAAAGTCAAGAAAAAGGAGAATTCCTTTTGGAAAAGACAAATCTCTCGGAGACAATGTTTGAATAATTCAATTTATTCGATTAAGGTGGTTCCTATTAATTCCATGCGCCTCTGGAATTTGTAATAGGCACAGATTGAAAACATACGGGTTCATATTTTTGGAAAATCTGCTTGGTGCATAATCATGATAATATCAACATTTCTTAAAGTAGTATCTATTATTAACAATTTTGGCTTCTATATTATTAATCTATATTACTTATACAGCACCAACAACTTTAATGCATAATATTCATGGAGCTGGTGGTACCTGAAACATTAATGAGATGGAGTAGCGTCGCAGCTTAAAAAGGTGGCAACTCAGGCAAAGTAGAATTGTTCAATTCATTATGTTTCAATGCAAATAATTTTTTTATCCGACTGCGGCGAAGACAAAAGAGAGGGTTATATTTCTTGGCACATATTTTACTATTATTAGCAGTAATACCTAGGCACCAAGGTATTACTGCTAATAATAGTATTAAATGCTTTGCTAAATAGGGCACGTACATAGTTATAGCATTCGTAGTTATTGATTCCTTAGTCTGAGCAGTTTTTTTGAAAGCTAGAATATAAGTTTAACTCAGCCCAGAATTTAATTTACAGGGTTATTTGAAATATACCAATTCTCTCTCACAGGTTACTCCACGGTTAGTTCCGGGTCTGACAAAAATGAGGTTGAATATTTTTCGAAACACTTAGTTAACTCTCAACTTTAAAAGTCAATTTTATTATTCATCAAATTTTAATACATATCTTTAAAATAAATCCATTTTTGTGAAGAATCTCTGAAACAAACGCACGAAATATTCACCCGTAGGTAGACAACAAACCGAACCGTAATGTAAGAGAATCGTTTACATATAATTACTTAGCTCATTGCTAACCAGAATCACTGAAGAAGTATATGAAACCAAATGAAAATCTAATTCGATACTATACAGTCATTTCCTACGGTTGACTTGCACAACAAAATTAAATACGTTTAAGGCGTTTAACATATTAACCAAATGTGAAAATACCAAAGTGCAAAATAAAATTGTTCTTGTGGTTGTTGAAATAGAATTTAATTTTAAATTACCCGTTGAAAGTAAAATTCATCAAGCAGAACTTGAATTACCAATAGTGGTTTAATTTATTGCAATGAAAGCTCCAAGACGCAATTGAAGCTCAGAATACATAATATTAAATAGTTTACGTAATCATTACGTTAACTTGAGAGAACTGACAGACAAAAATGTATACCATAAATATAATTTTGTTCCGATTTGGGCTACAAATAAGATAGTTAAAATAAATTATAAACTTTGACACAAAAAGTCGTGCAAAGCCATTAATTAAAAGAAAAAAATAAATAAATTAAATAACAATTATATTCCTCAACAAATTTCCCCCTTTATCAGCAAGACCCTGATTCCTTATCCTTCTAACTACGCTCTGAGTGACGTTATCAATGCATCTCATCACGAAACTCACAAACTTGTTCGGAGATTTACATTTTACGTCACAAGTTATGGTCGTCGCAATAATTTATCGTTCTCTTATAAGTTTTGTGATAAAATTGGCTGTTTGAGTAACGGTCAGATTCGGTTTGAATGCAGAGGTTTATTTGTGTGTTTGTTGTTATAAAAAAATGGTGATTTTTTTATGTTTTTCCTATTTATTTGTCGTAAGATATGTTTTAGTGTTGTTTTTATGTAAAAAAAAACACAGTATACAGTGTGAAATAATATTATTTATAACCTATTTACAATGTCGTAAATTTTCCTACCAAGTACCTACGTCATATTATATCTTTTTATCATATCACGAGATTTGCATATACATACTACCGTAGATCAGTGTTATTTGAGACTCAGGAAGCTATTTGGGACATTCCTCATATTAATTTTCAATAGACATTAAAAAAAAACCTACTAATAGTAACAATTTAAAAACGTAATCTGGCAATACTATATTTGTCTCTGGTTTACACTGATTAATGTTTGAGGTTATGTTATTTCACGCGCCGCAGAAACAACGACTTTTGTCAACCTCTTGATATTTATTGATTTGTTATAGTGTCCAACATTTGCCTGCAGCTAAAAAACTATAAATGTGAGTAAAATATCATTATGAGCAACAAAATGTAATGTTATTCAGGATTAAAATAAAGTATTTACTTGTTAAATAAGTGTTTATTTTATTAGATTTTTCGTGTTGTTTTTTGAACGGTGATACTTGGGACGGGTTTTGGTGTTATTTGGGCCAGCCGTCCCAAATAGCCAACGACCAGAAAATTATTATTTTGAAAATACCTGTTAGGTACTGATGTTTTTTTATTATTTTCTTTGCAGCGATGAGTAAGTTACTTATAAGATCATGATGGGCCGTAAATATGAAAGGATTAACAGGCATATCAGAAATGGTAAACGTTACTCGCCATACAATTCATTTACAAAGGATTATCTAAACACGGCAATGGAGAAAGTGAAAACTAACGAAATGTCGATTAAAAGTGCTGCTAAATATTTCAATATCCCTAAATCCACATTAGCTCGTCACTGTAAGAACCACGACAAATTACAGGAAAGAGCTGGGCGTCCTACAATATTCAGCCCCGAAGAGGAAGATGTTTTTGTGGATTATTTGTTACTTTTGAGTGAATGGGGGTTTCCCATGGATAAAACAGATATAAGAGTTTTTGCGCAACGATATTTAAATAAGATCGGAAGAACTATACCAAACTGGAAGAATAATTTACAATAAAGAAAATGAACTTTTAAATAAAAAATTAACTTTTTTTTACAAATATTAATTCATAATAAACAAGTGCCTACCTCGTGTGTCATTTAAAAGACTGTTGAAACTAAGTTTATTGTTGGTCAAACTAATTTTAGAGTAATAAAAGTTGATTGTGCAGTTTTGTTTTGATTTTTCGACTTTTTTCCCAATATTTTATACACTCTTGGTTTTCTAACGCACTCTTAGTAGTGTCCTTAATTATATTTATTCGGTTTTATTTAGTTTTCGTGTGTAAATGTAGCTAAAAATTAAGTTAAACTTGCATGTCCCAAATAGCACAACTAGGCATGTTATTTGGGACACCCATCCTTATATTATTTTTTTTGGGCATGGCAGCACTCAGAACAAAAATTCACTTAATTTTGGTAGCGCAAGAGTGATGCCAGCCCAAAAAATAATACCAATATGTGGTAGATTTAACAACTCTACGTAAATCGTAAACTACTACTAAATCAGCTCTATCAACAAATGAAACCCCTAAGTGAATGATCTATACCTAAAGAAACAGCTGATTTTCGAGAGTAAACTAACCCTCAAAATTCTCGAAGAAAAATTAGAACAAAAGCTTTTGGCCTAGACGTCTAGAACACCTCTCATTCGTCCCTCGATAAAACACATTTTGTAAACCTTTTAACTCTTCATAAATCCCAGACTGGAAATTCACCACAGGCAAACAAAAAGCACTTGCACAGTAAACAGATCAAAAAAATAAACAACACACCCCTGAGAAATAAATAACGTAACTGACAACATTCAAAAATAAATTAACTGTGTTCCTTCATTTCCCTAGAGATAAAATACTAACAATAGAGAAAACATCAAAAAGTTCGATGTGCTCTTCAAACAATTACCTCGAGTATTAAGTTTACCTTGTAATTAAGTCAAAATGTAACAGTATTTCATTTCAAGTTACTGACACATAGAGTTGGGATCAATTTTGTTCAAGGATTCAGTTTGCTTTGCTTTTTAATCACATCTGCCTTAACTTTGTCGACTTTACGTAAGATGATACAGTGACTTCTAAAATGGCACCTATTCAATCTTCGGATTCAGGTGTTTATTCTCACTAAATTCTGATGGAGTTGCAAATGTGACAGGTTCCACTCTGACCAATAGTAGATTACAGTAAATTCTAGAGTTCAATTAAATCTACCAGTGGATACAAACTTTTGACCTTTATAATTGGTTAGGAACTTTTATAACAACGGCGCAGCTCTGTACAGACTCTTCTCTCTATTGATACCAATGTATACTATATCTCTAATTCATTTCGCTAAGATACGAGTATGTAACTCCGCATATTTTTCTCTCGCAAACTTCGTCGGAGCAATAAAGGAGACTGCGTAAACTGCGGACTTTTCGATGCGTGAAATTAAATAAGCGAACGTGTTTGTTCCATTGTCATTCGTGATTTATTGCAGAATACGGTGACGTGAAATGTGGTGAAGTTCGGAGTTTCGGTTACTTTGATCGGGGTAATTGTAGCATATTTTATGCTGTGATCAAAGTAAGATAAATTGGTATGGAATTTCATTTACTTCTGTTATATCAGTCAAATTCTTTACCGGTTACACTGACTTTTACAATAGATAGTTTATGTGATATATAGAAATAGCAAAATTCTTTTTTTTCTTGACACGCCTAAAGCGTGCCGGACTAAGAATATATTTGACATTATGAACTTGACGAATTAAGCATTTGACCATTTTAGGTTTTGATCAATATCTAATTTAATAAATCTTTGAAACATCTTCAAGTTATGTGATAAGAAAAAAATGGTTGACTATCTGAAATTATCTTTTCGCTGAATGATAGTTTCAGTTGAATGACATGAAAGCAGAGTACCTAGATAGCTGAAAGACAATTCAGCTGGATGACACGAAAGCAGAAGTTACGATACGACACGAATTGTCGTTGTCGCGTTCATTTAAGAACGTCGAAAGGCACTGTTTTTTTAAGATGTATTTTTTTACTCTATGGACGATGTAGGTACAGTCTTAAGTCCAGTATCAACTCTAAAACAAACGTAATGCGAGATAGTTCTTGACAGAGGGTCCATTGAGAGTAGGGGTTTAGCCTAAACCAATAAAAATAGTCCGTCGTCCATGATTCGATTTTTTTGACCGACCTTACTTTGTCAGATGTGCACAGTAGTGCACACCCATACGGGTGTCTCCAAATATCAGCGTCTGCCGAGTCAAACAAGAAGCGTGTTGATGTAACAAGCTACTTAGTGAACTTGAGACCTAGTTTTATGCGCTGTCAACTGAAAGTCTCAATTTATTTTTCAAAAAACTACTTTCATAGGAAAAACAAATTGATATCTTCTTTAAAACTTAATTAAAAACACTAATTTAAAAAAGCTGAATGTTATAAAGAAATTAACTTGAGACTTCGTTCAGTTGACAGCGCATTAAAGATAGGTCTCAAGTTCATATCACTATCACTACATAGTATAAAACAAAGTCGCTTTCTCTGTCCCTATATCCCTATGTATGCTTAAATCTTTAAAACTACGCAACGGAATTTGATGCGGTTTTTTTTAATAGATAGATTGATTCAAGAGGAAGGTTTATATGTATAATACATGCATAATATAGCCGTGCGAAGCCGGAGCGGGTTGCTAGTACTAAATAAAGTAGCACACAAAACCGACCCTTACACCACGGACTAATTGTGTGGGATTTTGTCGTGCGTATTATCCTTAAAAAAGATAGTTTTGTAAACATTGATTGATTAAAAAATATTTTTCACCGAACTTCTGACCAGGTTTGCACCCTCACAGTAAAGAGTTAAAAAGTTGTAGTGCACAACAAACAACGTCAGTATTGTCTGAACTGCAGTTGTAAGTTGATCGCAGTTGTAAGTTCTTTCGTGAGCAATCAGAAACATTGTGTTTAAGTTTTTTGTTTCTTTCTTAAGAGTACAAGTTGAAGTTGTTTACTAGAAAGCTTGTTTCTGAAATATAGTGAAGGATTAAATCTAGAAAAAACCACAGCTAAAGAAATCCGAGTAATAATCACAAAATGGATAATATTGTTTTGTAGTTTGTTGCAAAGAGCTTTAACGCAAGAACTACTAAATTGATTCTAATGAAACTTGGTATGTAGATAGTTGGAAATGCTACTTTTTCTCCCAAAATCCCCACGGAATCGGCACTTGCACGGGTGAACAAGCAGGATGCAGGTAGTAATAAAAATGTTAAAGTTTGTGTGTTAGTTTGTAACCTTTACACGAAAAAACTACTCAACCGATTGCAATGAAACTTGGTTTGTAATAGATAGAGTCTTGTAATAACATAAACAAGCTATTTTTATCTTGATATTCCCACGGGATCAGGACTTACACGGGTAAAACCGCGGGCGCTATAAGTACGTACGTATTTGAAAATCTATAAATTAATCCAAAAACTTGGGTAAAAGTTATTACTTAAAGCACTTAATCTTTATTAGGTTTCAATCTAATCTCGCGTTTGACCCAGCCGAAGCGTAATTTTCCTAAATCTCATCTAAGGTTTTTAGCCGAAAAACCCACGCAGACCAAATTCTTTTTATCTGCCGATATTTTGGTAGGCATATTGATCAGTAAGAAAATTTTTACGGAATTTTTGAAATGTTCACACTTAAATCAAAAGTATTCAAGAGTGTACAATGTACATCTTTGCATATTTTTATACTGTACAAAAATTGTAGATACAAAAACGAAAACAACATTTTTATAAGTAAATCTTTTTTAAAGTCTTATAAATCGTTGAACACCTTACTGCACTCACCAAAAAGTGTCATGTTACGGAGACCTGAATGAGCGTTCTTGACAAGGTAACTATAGCACATAGCATCGTGTTATCGTTGCTATGGTTACCATCAATGTTTTCTTATGACGTTATCACGTAAAATTTTTTTTTTTTTTAAAACTTCCAAATCGATACGTAAACATGAATTTGTAGCATCGATCCATATGTAGTACGCGCTGGCATATTATCGGTTGATTAAGTCCTTGGTTTGCGAAGCACCTCAGCCGAATAACATGGCTAATTAAATTTATTACGACAAGAAGTAAGGATCGAAAATAAGAGGATTTTTTTGTTTATTTTGAAGCGATAAATGAGAAATTAATGGTTGCGATAGGATCTTTTAACTTTTCTAAAAGGAGTCGGTTGATTATTTTTGTTTTTTGCATAGGTGTAAAATCAAACATTATACTTCATCTATGGTTTTTCGTTTAAAACAAATTATTAACTTGGTATTTGCTAGGCCTTGCGGTTTTACGTGCTGATAAGTCTTGATTTTGTAAACATTATTGAGTTATAAAGTACTAGCGACCCGCCCCGGCTTTGCACGGCTATATTATGTATGTATTATACATATAAACCTTCCTCTTGAATCACTTTATCTATTAAAAAAACCGCATCAAAATCCGTTGCGTAGTTTTAAAGATTTAAGCATACAAAGGGAAATAGGGACAGAGAAAGCGACTTTATTTTATTCTATGTAGTGATTCTATAGTATTTTTGATAAGCTTGGAAACGACTAGGATTTTTCCGTCCTAATATTATTTTACATAATTATAATAGAATATAAAGAATTGTACTATCAATAGTATAGATAGTATAATTCTTTGTATTTTTTAAACACAAATAACTGGGTGTACACACATACAATTTTTAAATCAAAACGACGATGAAAACCACAAATTTTCAATTGAGTAATCAATTTTTTTATTTAATTTAATAATTGTTCTAAAAATTCATAATACCAATTTTTTTTGCAAACAACTTATATTCTAGAATCTAGAGGTAGGTACACTCAAAGAAAAATCGGTCGACAAAGGCACAAAATAGCCTTGTCGATAATTTTTTGTGCCTCCGTTTTAGCTTTTTAACAACACGTTAGGGCAAGCTTTTACGGCGCGACAATTTTTTTTTTGTCGAATGTTTTTTTGTCACTGCGACAGTGTTCCTACATACGTAGAGACAAAGTTCACTTTGCTTTTGTCATTCCGTTACAATTATCGAAACGCGCGTTAACAAATGCACAGATGCGGTTTAACGAAGTAGCAAAGTGATTTTTTTGCATTTAAAGCGTTAACAGTTAGTTAAAGGACATTAAACGTAGATACAATAGGAACATTAACAAAGTAACAAGGCGATTTTTTGCATTACAAAGTTTTACAAACCGTTAAAGTGTTAAAACGAAATGACATAGGTATACATTAACAAATTAACAAAGCCAATGTATTGAGTTTTAAAGTTAAACGGCTTACCATCGGTACATTAACGAAGTCACAAAAGCGATTTTTTGCATTACAAAGTTTTACAAACCGTTAAAGTGTTAAAACGAAATGACATAGGTATACATTAACAAATTAACAAAGCCAATGTATTGAGTTTTAAAGTTAAACGGCTTACCATCGGTACATTAACGAAGTCACAAAAGCGATTTTTTGCATTACAAAGTTTTATAAACCATTAAAGTGCTTAGATGAAATGACATAGGTACATTAACAAAGTAACAAAACTATTTTATTGCATTTTAAAGTTTAATCAAAACAAATCTGTGTTCATACGCAGTGACATTGGTACGTTAACGAAGTAACTTAAGTGATATTTTGCATAATTTCACATCCCGTCAAAGGCTGCAATCTGTGTTTAGACGTAGTACTTTAACAAAATAACAGAGCCATTATATTGCATTTTGTAGCAAAAATTCAGCAAAGGCAAAAGTCTGTGTTCATACTCAGTAACATTGGTACTATAACGAAGTAACAGAAGCGATTTTTTGATTTACAATGTTTCACAACCCGCCAAAAGGCTGTAATCTGTGTTTAGACATAGTGACATAGGTACAATAACGAAGTAACAAAAGTGATTTAATTGCATTATGAAGTTTTACGACTCGTTAAAGTCTAACTTCTGTGTTTAGACGTAGAGACATAGTCCCAAAAGAAAATAAATAAAACAATGAATCTAAATAACGCCTGACCAAAAGTTGAAAGCAAACGTTTTACTTAACCTACTAGCGACCCGCCCCGGCTTCGCACGGCTATATTATGCATGTATTATACATAAAAACCTTCCTCTTGAATCACTTTATCTATTAAAAAAACCGCATCAAAATACGTTGCGTAGGTTTAAAGATTTAAGCATACAAAGGGATATAGGGACAAAGGAAGCGACTTTGTTTTATACTATGTAGTGATGATAGATAAGAAAATCTTTATATATAGTAGGCTACGATTTATTTTTCTTTTATTTGGATTTTAACTTCTAATGACTTATGACATATAGGTTTTAAAGTCTAAATTCTGTGTTTGACGTAGAGAAATTATAGTCACAAAGAAAATAAAAAACAATATATCTAAATAACGCCTGACCAAAACTGAAAGCAAATTCTTTACTTAACCTGTAAGAAAAAAATCTACTAGGCTACGATTTATTTTTCTTTTATTTGTGTTTTGACTTATATTGATTTATGATAAATAGGTTTTATATATTTAATACCAAAACGTATAGGATTCCATCTCTTCGCAGTCATGCCTCTTTGTCTTTTTGAAAAGTTGCAATCGTTTGCAATATTTTGCATTACAATCGCTTGGAATCGGTAAACTGTGATTATGTCGTTCGCAAAGTAGGATGATTGGTCTTCAAAAATCTAGAGGCTATTACGATTACCAAAATACCTATGATACTGCCACTTGCAATAGCATCTTTTTTCTGACGGATGAAAAGTAGAGTATGCACCTCGGCCTTCGGGATAAAGCATGTCTTCATAACAAGGAGAGAATTTGGCGGGAACGAGCTATTTTTATAAAACTTAGTTGTAATCAGGGGCGCCGACTCCGTGGGTGCTCGGGTGCTCCAGCACCCACGAGAGGTAAATAGTGGGGGCCGAGCCGAGCAACCACGACTATGAATATATCAAATAATTCTCATTCTTATTTCTTAACAAACGCGATCTAAATAATATACCTACCTATATAATATATATACGTTACGCGCGCCTAGAAACAAGAACCGCCAGCCCGCCGCCGCCGCCGCCGCGCCCGGCGGCGCCCCCATGTGAGCGTGTGTGTGTATGTATGTTTGTTCACGCTAAAACCACTGAAACTCGCTATCTATATAGACCCATCAAAAACATAACTTGTAAAAAAAAACCAAGTCTCGCAACCCAGTTCTTCTACCGTAAAAAGTTGTGAGATCCATGTAATACCAAGTCGGTTTAAATCTCTTATGTTTTAAATAAATAGATTGACTTGGCAATCGCATGAAAACACAATGTATCTCGCAAGCAATACATATTAAATTAGATTATTAGTGCGATTGCCAAGTCAATGTATTTATGAGATTTTAACGGACTCGGTATTACATGGATCTCACAACTTTTTACGGTAGAAGAACTGGGTTGCGAGACTTGTTTTTTTTTTCAAGTTATGTTTTTGATGGGATCTCATTTCTTTTTGTATTCGTAGATAGTCCTACTTTTTTTTTGCTTTCCGGTACCTTCTACTTCTTGAATACCTACAACGGATTTTCTTATATAGGTACACTTATTCATTGACTGCAAATATAACTTTGTAATTCTATATATTTATATGGGATTACAAAGTTAGTTATGCAGTTGGTGTATCTGGAAAACTGGACCGAAATCGCATAATATTTTAGTTTTTCCTTGATTTATACACTAAACACTAATTTTATTCAAAATTTGAAGCTTCTATGTCTGCTAGAAGTGCCTTAGACTTTTGATGATCGGTCAGTGAGTGAGTGAGTGAGTGAGTGAGTGACAAAATTAAGAAACTTTGACTAGTTATATTTCATAAACTACTTGTTCAAATTGGATGAAATTTGAAATATACCGAGTTCATATAATGCTTGCTTGGTATCTGAAAATTCTGGCTTTTAGTTTTATCCACAACGAAGTTATAGGGGGTCGAAAATGGCCTGAACTGTTTCGAGAAAAGGATGTTACGGCCATGCCGCTATTTTGCTCGACTTTTTATCCACAACGAAGTTATAGGGGGTCGAAAATGGCCTGAACTGTTTCGAGAAAAGGATGTTACGGCCATGCCGCTATTTTGCTCGACTTGGCGGGGGCACTGCCGTGCCCCCAGATAGCTGGAGACCTGGATTAGGTAACACATAGGCTACTTTTTATCACAATAATCCCACGGGATTGGGACTTACGCGGGTGAAACCGCGGGGATCCGCTAGTAGGTACTGATATAAATAACAAAAATATAAGTAGCTAGGTATGTCATTAAAAAAGCTGGAGCACCTACGGGAATTTTAAAAACCCGGCGGCGGCGCCCCTGGTTGAAATCCGAGTAATGTACCTAATTCTGGTGAAAAATTATTCAATTGAGTGAAAGTACACAAGCACAAGTGTAGTGAAAGTAAAAAAAATTCCACCGCTTTATTAAAGCCCTGACTTAATCGACTATGACGACTTTGCCTCTATTGAAATCCTTCGGACCCGATTTGTGAAAATCGGTTCTCGGGTTTTGATTCAAAACATATAACTTGACACTTGGTTAAATGCAATAGATGTGAGAAGCCAAAACTAAAAGAAAAAGATAACAAGGAGGCTACTGATCGATATAAGCTTTTATTAAAGCTAATTAACTATTCCATATACCTAACTTCATTTCTTACAACTTCTCTTTAGCCGTAGGTACCTCAAAACTAAAAAAAAGAAAAACTTTTCTCAAGCTGTTACCTTTTCTCATACACATATTATTATACCTACAATTGAACTTTTTGTAGACCCTTTTAAGGTGTTCTATACTGTAGTACCTACATTATTTTGATCTTTATGGTAGGGCTCCGCCAGCGTTTGCAATGTAAGCTCAAAAAATAAGTAAATTACAATATCACATTAGAAACCTAGAAAATTATCAGTGTTTCTCTACTATATTACTATACTAGCGACCCGCACCGTCTTCGCACGGCTGTATTATGCATGTATTATATCTAAAAACCTTCTTCTTTAATCACTCTATCTATTAAAAAAGCCCGCTCAAAATCCGTTGCGTAGTTTTAAAGATCTAAGCATACAAAGGTACATAGGGATGGCGAAAAGTGACTTTATTTTATACTATGTAGTGACTATGCATGTATTATAGATACAAACCTTCCTCTTGAATAACTCTATCTATTAAAAAAACCGCATCAAAATCCTTTGCTAAGTTTAGAGACAGATGGGAAGCGAGTTGTTTGTTTTAGAAAACAATAGAAATACCTACCTACAATAATTTACAAACAGAAATACAATTTACAAAGGCCTTTGTCGTTTTAACTTGCGTTATTGTTGTGTAGACGCTGCGTTAAATCAAATTGAACATTTTCACAAAGTTATTTTAACGCTATCACAAAGCATTTAGTTTTCGTCATCGCCCGACGCTATGACGTCATCGCCGTCATAGCGTCGGGCTGGCGCAACTATCGCAAACTGATGGTTTAGTGTTGCCAAGTTGGCGGGTTTCCTTAAAAAATGTAACAAAATAAAACATTTTAGCGACTCAAGGATTTCTCCACCATTATAAAACTTTGCTAATTTATTTTGAAACAAAATATTTCTAGATCTAAAGATATTTAGACGTAAGAAATTACGCGCAATGATAACGCCTGGCTCGCGATTGTGGGCCGAAGTTTATATTTTTCTGTAAAATCTTTATATAAAGTTAAATACAATATTATTACTTTTAATTTTTAATATTATCGTACCTATAGGTTTTACTCGTAGGTACTCGTACTTACGTACCTAGATTTCAAACAATATTAGAATGTATACAGATTTAGTACTAACTAGCTGCGCCCCGCGGTTCCACCCACGTAAGTTCCGATCCCGTGGGAATTCCGGGATCTTTAGTATCCTACTTATACCTAATATGTTAATCTAGATATCCCGATATAAACATACTTACTGAGTTTTATTCAATCGGCTCAAAAGTTTTTAAACAAAGTGTAAATTTTAACATATTTTTCGCTTATAATCAAACTGACACTTTTTTTATAAAATGCGGTTTTTGGCACCTACTTATCTTATTATCCCCCAAATAGGTAGTTTTTCAAAAAAATATTCAATGTACAGAATACATCTTGTTAGAGTTTGTATTATAAGTATAGTATATAAAAAAAATCAAGGCATTGTTTTAATTTTTCGCAGTTATTCCTACAATAAAATTTATTGGAGTAAAATACGTAACTTTTATTACATTTTTAATTTCACCGTACAGTTTTTATACATATTTTAAACAATCAACAGATTAGTGGACATTTGAGTTGTCGAAATATGGCAACATTTTCTTTTTACAACGAGAGATGCATTTGGTCGCACGCTGTTTTTGATCTAATTAATTTTCAGGTGAGTTGTGACCGTTTTTTTGCAAATTTGGCACCAAAATATAGTAAGCAAAAGGTAATTAAGTATTCATACAATAAAACCATATTTGATATTAAGTATTTACGTTTTCAATTAGGGTCGGCGGCTTGGCGACGCGGGCGTCACGTTTTGCGCATTAAGTACATTCTTTGATAAATGACGTCTAAAAGGCGTAGTAGCCTGTTTTCACTTGTAAGAACTGGCAGAGCGGGTTTAAACATAAGTACATTCTTCAAAGCGAAAAAAATTGTGCACGTGCATCAAAAAATTACTTTTGAACCCTTACCGAGAGCAATGGAGTATAACCTCAGACAATTTTTACAAGCGTGTGATCTGGAACACCTATATGATGGTTTTACAGGTACGTACCTTTTCCTTTTTTTTATAAGAAAACTAACCTTTGATGCAGAACAAACCCTGAAGCCCGAGGAGCTTGGGGTCTCTATCCAGTGGCTAACTCGGTGGACATCAATTTGATATGCACTTTGCAGTACCTACATTACTATGACGTTACGTGGTAATCATCATCATTTTAGGAAAACAGCAATGTACCTACTGCAAAGTGCATATCAAATTGATGTCCACCGAGTTAGCCACTGGATAGAGAATAGGCCTACTGGTTGAGTTGCACTTAGAGGGGCTCCATTCAAAATAAATTGTAGTACATGGGTTTTTGCGAATCAACTGGGGGCATTTAAAAAGTATTTGACATGTGCATGGGGAACTTCACACAGTAAATAATAGCATCTAGGTACCCTTACAATTGACTTGATATATTTAGAACTAACTTATTCTCTTGCCATTGTGTGATTTCTCAGAATGCTATTGTGTGTGGGTTGTTTTCTGCTTGGCATATTCCTTTGTAATTTAGATTCTTGCTTTTTTAATTTGCAGAGCATGGAATGGAACTAAAGTTTTTAATGCTAGCAAATGAGTATGAGATAAAAGATCTGGTACCTCGAGTAGTAGATCGAATCAAATTAAGAAATGCCATTGAGTCATACCAAAAGGTTAGCCATTTCTCTTAATTACTCTTTTTCTCTTCGAGTAAATATTACTAAGGAACAAAATGAATATATAATATCCATCATAGCTTTCTAATATCCCCATTGCTGGCCTATCTACCTTCAGAGGGTCATAATCCCCACGCTGACCTAATGCACGTTGGAGATATCGCCACAGGTTTAAAGACTTGATGGTTTCTGTACGATGTTTTCACCATAGAAGCATCGTTCACTAAATTTAGTGATATTCTTAAGTATGGAATCCCATTTGTACATAGCCCGATCGAGGATGGAATCCACAAACTAGCGATCACATCTACTCATCACATCCATAACCGCTTGGCCATTGCTTTTTTATATTATAAGGTGTTTAGTTTAGTTTTACGGGGCTGTTTCCGCACTTAGCCTCATCATTTGGGCCATTGTAAGGTGTTACTAAAACATGCAACCATACAGAAAAAGTTGAAAAAATATATTTTTATATTTTTTTTAGTTTTGTCATGTTCCTTGGAGAAAGTTTTCAGGAAACACTAGTATCTATATCTATGGTTACACCTTTATTTATTTACTCCTTTTTGCACCAAAAAAAACAATTATAACTTAGTTTTAATATTGGTAATATTAATAATTAGTAATTTAATTAACTACTTACCTTTTTATATCACCTTACAAACTAGAGGTAGGTATTTGTAAAAATAACAGCGGAGTATTATTTTAAAATATTTTTACATTTTAATTAGTTTACTGTCTCGGTGTCCGCCTATAATCAAATCAAATACCAGTTTCTGATTGAGCTGTTTGCGTGCCTATGTAGATTGGACGAACCCACTATGAAATAAAAGCATAGTGTATTTTTACAGGTTTTTTGTTTGTTTCAGGAATCTTCAAAATCTTATGCGTCTTTAGTTTCTAAGTTCCATTCCTCTGACAATTCTCAATATCTGCCAAGTGAAACAGATATTGGTATATCTGAAGTTGTGGATGCGAGTCAACAAAACACCCAGCCCTCTGACAATTCTCAATATCTGTTAGGTGAAACAAATATTAGCGTCTCTGATTTTGTAGATGTGAATCAACAAAATACAAGCACAATAACCTCAACATCAACACCATCAAGTTCTCAAACCCCCTTCTTTGTTGTGCAGAATTCATTGACGGTTAGTACAACACTTTTCTCAATCTCAATAATAAAGGACCACTGCTGGCTGGGCCTAAACATTGAAAAAAAAAACATTTTTATTTATCTCTCTATTTTTTTTTTCAGAATTTTGCAGAGTCGGAGTGGTCCTTTGTTCAGGAGATTGGCCCTATTGAAGATAGGAAAGAGCTCAAAAGCCTCCTACAATTATCAACATTTGGAAAAGAACTTTTAAAAAAAGAAGGGCATATTCTCACAACTAAAGAAAGAAAGCTTTTAGTGCAACTAATTGTAGAGCACCAACTCCGTAACTTACCAAGCATCCAAGATACCATAAGGCAAGAAGTGTGGTGTAGCTGGGCAAAAGAAATTTGTACAATTTTTAAAGGCGAACAGCCTGAAATTTACTATGTTCCCTATCGGGTAACCGAGAGGCAAGCGTTGTCTGCCTCTGGTCTTTTGCATAACCGATTAATTACGCATCGCCGTGCCATCAAGCAAGAGGGATCACGCAAAAGAAATAGCAGTAGCAGCAGCGGCAGCAGCAGCGGGCATGATAGCAACTTAAAGCGGGTACGACCTCTACCAGCTACTGTTACGAACACTGTCACTGAATCCGGAGAACTGTCTAAAGAAAGCTCTGACCAGTTTCTCGAGTGGCTAGAGGTATCATCATCACCTTTTGAGGTTGTTCAGTCTAAATGGCAGGCAACTTTCAATGCTAGGCATGAAATACTAAAACGGAAATCAATTGAGGAGTATTTCAAACAGTTTCCCTGCCTATGTTTACCGACTGGATATTTATTGGTAAGTGGAATCTTTTTTTCTAACTAAAACTTAAATAGTTTTATATAATATACTGTCAGTTTTATATTATTGTTCTAAAAAGCTGCTGACAGAAGTAGTAATTACTTTTGTCAGCAGCTTTTTTGTACTGTGTAACAAGATTTTGTATGTATTGTACTTTTACGGTGATAAAGAGTATCCTTGTAAGTCCTGTAAATAAAACTGTTTTGATTTCTTACAAATAACATGAAATGTGTTTAGCCGCTTACTAAAAGAATAATAAAAAGGAAGCAAACATCTAAACTTTTGCACTTTGTAATTAATATGTGTATGAGTTAAACTGAAAATTAATAAAGCAAAGTAAATCTAATCTAGATTATAGTATCAACTACCTGTTGCCTATAACCGTCAATCTCTACTTTTTAGCTGGAGGCAGATTTTGAAATATCGTATCCATTGGCATCAAAAGTATTTGAAGAGAATTTCCCAATAATAAAGAAACGACTTTTGGGTCTCTTAGTAGAGAAAGGATCAAGTTTAAGAACTGAAGGGACCATCACTGAGCTGCTTGATTTAGGAACTAGTAAGTAAACTTTTGGTTTTCTCTTACATTTCTATCTGTAGATACTATATTCAATGAATTTTCAATTTTGTTCTCATCAACTAAAATAATTGGCCAAACATAAAATAAAAGTTCTTAAAACTAAGTAATTAGTAAAATAGTTATAGTCGGCAATAAAAGTGGAGAATTATTCCGGTCGGATCCTCTGAGCTGATCCCCTGCTGGTTATTATTATTTTTTAATTCCGGTCTCATCCACTATAAACTTTATCATTCCGGTCCGATACCCTTACTCTTTTTTTTTTGACAGGTAAGTACTGTCAAGAGAAAAACAGTTAACTATTGTAAATTTTTATATTTATTTAAGTGTTTAAAATCATCACAGGCAATCAAGCTTTAGATAGATAGATAGATAGATAAATGGTATTTTTATTTGGACAAACCTTAATTTAAAAAAAATTTGACCACCTTTATAATTTTTTTTTAAACAGTTGGAGAGGAACACGCGAGTATTGCTGCTCTGAGAAGCATTCCATATCTCCTAAAACAAGTGGCTCCCTTACCCAAAAGAATAAACGGAAAACAATGGAAGCCGTCGCGTTCCGAAGTGTGCCAGGCGTTCATCAGTTATGTGTCTTCACCGGGAGACCTTGAAAGGTGCATCGATGATCGCGTCAAGGTAATACAAGAGAAAGGTATTTCTTTTGGGCCGTTTATAATTGCAGTAGGAGCCTCATGGTCTAAAGTTACACAATACGAAGTTGTGGTGACTAAAGATGTGAGATATCAGTTTACAGACATTAAGAAAGCCCTCACTACTGCCTTCAAGATCTATTTCTCTTTAGATGTTGAATATTCTGCTGATGCTGCCCCTTGTTGGATGTTTGTGCAACGAGCAATGTATAAAATTTCTACTAAATTTGATATCCTCTATGACAAAAGTGTACCTCTAAGAGAATTGATAAAAGATTGTGAAAGATTACCTTAGCTTTGAAAGGTTATCCTTACTACAAACAGTCAAAAGGTCCGAAATCATTTACTTGCTTTCCTTAACGTTTATTAAGATGGAGATCAGTTGTGCAGTATGCAAATCAGTGTTTAATTCTTTTCGTCGTCTTAAAATTCATATGGATTTTTATCATAAATCAGAAATTTCATACACATGTGGAAGCCTTGGATGCTGCAGGTCGTATAGCTTATTCAACTCATACCGACGTCATTATCTAAAAAATCATATAAATGTGCAAAACCACTGCAATGCCATAGAAATTGTAGCTAATGTTGATAATGACCAGTGTACTTTCCCAGTTGCAGTAAATGTAAATGTTGAACGACCTACTGAAAATGTAGCATTTCATATCTCATTAGCTAAACTAACGTCACAACTTTATGGTAATCCACAAGTGCCACTCAACATGGTGGATGACATTTTCAAAAGTGTTTCACAGTTATTCACTCATGTACAACCAATGTTACCTCAGGAACAGTCCGATATCATTAAGAATGCTTTTAATTCTTTCGACTCGTTTCATAAGAGACTAAAATATTATGAGCAACTTGGGACATATATTAAACCCCAGCCATATGTAGTAGGTACCCGATATGACTACGTTAAAAGGAATGGTATTAGAATTTATGAGGGAGTTCAGTGTGAAGCACATTTTATTCCACTTCGAGATGTTTTAAAACAATTTTTCATTACTTCGCCCTATATTTTGATGGAAACGCTGCAGTATGTAAATATTTTCACAAACTCTAACGAAAATGAGGTCATTCAACATTTTTTGCAGGGCTCTTTCTGGCAGGCGCGACGTCAATTACACGGAAATAAATTAGTTTTACCCCTCTTTCTTCAAGTCGATGATTTTGAACCCCTAAACGCTTTGGGTAGCCACAGTTCTATACACAAAATGGGTGCAGCTTATGTGTCAATTCCCTGTTTACCACTACAATATGTTTCAAAGTTATCCTGCATATTTTTGATTCTTCTTTATCATTCCTCAGACAGGGTTCAATTTGGAAATCGCATTATTTTTCAACCCCTAATTGAAGAGTTTAACCATTTGATACGGAATGGGATTTATTTTGACCTTCCTCACTTTAAGGGAACTATATATTTTGAGTTGGCCCTGATTTTAGGTGATAATTTGGGAATCCATTCTATAACTGGATTCAATGAGAGTTTTTCAAGTAATTTCCCATGTCGAATGTGCAAAATAAATAAAAAAGATATGATTCAACAATTTCGCCAAGACAATTGCCTATTAAGAACCAATACTAACTATAGAGAGGATTTAAGTTTAAATAACCCCACCTTAACTGGAGTAAAGGAGGAATGTGTCTGGCTTAGCGTTGATAATTTCGATCTTTTTAATCAGATTGGCTATGACGTCATGCATGATTGGTCCGAAGGAGTAATAAAATACGTTATGAGTTCACTGCTTGTTGTACTAATAGATGGATGTAAATTTTTCACAATGAACCTTGTCAATAATAAAATTAGTGCTTTTGATTTTGGCCCAGACCAGAATGATGCTCCTGTCACCTTATCAATAGAACATTTACGTAAAGGTAACGTGCGTTTAGCTGCATCAGAAATGATGACATTTTGTAGATACTTTGGAATCATGTTTGGAGATTTAGTGCCACGTGATAACAAGTATTGGGCAATTTATACTCAGTTAATGCTCGTGTTAGATATTGTTATGTCTCAAACGTTTCGCAGTAAAAATGTTAAATATTTCGAATACATGATAGCAACTCTTTGTGAAATGTACACTACTTTATTTGAGAAAAACATCACTCCAAAATTTCATAATTTAGTCCATTACCCATCTTCAGCGTTACGATTCGGTCCATTGTGCTATTTATCATCAATGCGATTTGAAGCAAAGCACCGACCTAATAAATTGGCTTCAAAATCTTCAAATAATAGGCGGAACATGACCTTAACGACTGCAAGGAGACATCAACTGAAACTGAATGATTTATTTCTTAGAGATCACATTAAAAACAATATGTCTTATAGTGCCCAGACTAATGTGAGAGAGTCTGAAGCTTATGTAGTCGCGCAAAAGTTAGGCTGGAGTGAAATTAGCAAAATAAAAAAAGTTTCATGGGCGTCAGTATCTTCAGATCGGTATAAAAAAAATTCTGTTATCGTCACTAAAGTTGAATCAGATAATATTCACTTTGCATCTATACGCACTATTTATATATACGATAGTTCTAAGTTAGCCTTTCTGGTTCATCGATTTGAAACTATTCTATTTGATGACCATTTTTATGCATACCAAGTGTCATTTTCTGATTACACTGATGACTTAGCAATATATATTTCATATGAGGATCTTCAGCATCGCTCTCCTTGCAACTTTGTTACTGTTGGCTATGATTCTCCTCCTGAAAGTTATGTAATTTTGAGAAAACCGCTTTAAAAATTGATCTAGTTTCGTTGACCTTTTGACTGTTTCTAGTTTTTATTGGTATTTCATTGTAATAGGATAGAAATCCTACATATTTTTTATAGGCTGTCGTGCCAAGTACTTATTGCGGTTGATCGATACATTATCGAGCTGTTAATTAATTATTGCAGAATAAGTTTGGCACGGCATACCGTAGAGTCATTATAGTAGTATATTATATAATTGAGTATTTATCTAAATAAAGACGTGGCTCGTTCTAGGGTATACGCATTTATATAAAATAAGATATGACAAGTCTGTGTTCCTTATGGTTCGACTTAGTGATATCTTATTTTATGTATGACTTAACTAGGTTAAGCGTTTTAACACATTATTCGAACGTTTTGTAATAGGATAGAAATCCTACATATTTTTTATAGGCTGTCGTGCCAATTCCTTATTGCGGTAGATCGATACATTATCGAGCTGTTAATTAATTATTGCAGAATAAGTTTGGCACGGCATGCCGTAGAGTCATTATAGTAGTATATTATATAATTGAGTATTTATCTAAATAAAGACGTGGCTCGTTCTAGGGTATACGCATTTATATAAAATAAGATATGACAAGTCTGTGTTCCTTATGGTTCGACTTAGTGATATCTTATTTTATGTATGACTTAACTAGGTTAAGCGTTTTAACACATTATTCGAACGTTTTGTAATAGGATAGAAATCCTACATATTTTTTATAGGCTGTCGTGCCAATTCCTTATTGCGGTAGATCGATACATTATCGAGCTGTTAATTAATTATTGCAGAATAAGTTTGGCACGGCATACCGTAGAGTCATTATAGTAGTATATTATATAATTGAGTATTTATCTAAATAAAGACGTGGCTCGTTCTAGGGTATACGCATTTATATAAAATAAGATATGACAAGTCTGTGTTCCTTATGGTTCGACTTAGTGATATCTTATTTTATGTATGACTTAACTAGGTTAAGCGTTTTAACACATTATTCGAACGTTTTGTAATAGGATAGAAATCCTACATATTTTTTATAGGCTGTCGTGCCAATTCCTTATTGCGGTAGATCGATACATTATCGAGCTGTTAATTAATTGTTGCAGAATAAGTTTGGCACGGCATACCGTAGAGTCATTATAGTAGTATATTATATAATTGAGTATTTATCTAAATAAAGACGTGGCTCGTTCTAGGGTATACGCATTTATATAAAATAAGATATGACAAGTCTGTGTTCCTTATGGTTCGACTTAGTGATATCTTATTTTATGTATGACTTAACTAGGTTAAGCGTTTTAACACATTATTCGAACGTTTTGTAATAGGATAGAAATCCTACATATTTTTTATAGGCTGTCGTGCCAATTCCTTATTGCGGTAGATCGATACATTATCGAGCTGTTAATTAATTGTTGCAGAATAAGTTTGGCACGGCATACCGTAGAGTAATTATAGTAGTATATTATATAATTGAGTATATTTATCTAAATAAAGACGTGGCTCGTTCTAGGGTATACGCATTTATATAAAATAAGATATGACAAGTCTGTGTTCCTTATGGTTCGACTTAGTGATATCTTATTTTATGTATGACTTCACTAGATTAAGCGTTTTAACTAGGTTAAGTATTTTAAAACATTCGAATATTTTATTATTATATTTTTTTAGACTATTATATAGTTTTGGAGTAATTTTTTTATTGGTATTTCTTTGTAATTGGCTAGAATATCTACTTTTATATTCTAAAAAATGTAAATGTTATAAAAGTGTAAATAAATGTAAAATTTAATAAATAAATGTAAAATAAATTAATTATTTTTCGTGTTTATTTTACAGATCCTGTGATACAGCTCGTTGTCACATCGACAACGCACCTTTGTATCTGCGTCTAAGGAGAATTGGTCCTGCCACAGAGGTGCTTTATCGCTATGCCTATAGCCCGTTGCCATGTCGACAACGCACCTTTGTCTCTACGTCTAAGGCGATTTGTTCCTGCATTAAGGGTGCTTTGTCGCTGTGTCTGTAGCACATTGTCACATCGACAACGCACCTTTGTCTCTACGTCTAAGGGGATTTGTTCCTGCATTAAGGGTACTTTGTCGCTGTGCCTGTAGCACATTGTCATATCGACAACGCACCTTTGTCTCTACGTCTAAGGAGATTTGTTCCTGTATTAAGGGTACTTTGTCGCTGTGCCTGTAGCACATTGTCACATTGACAACGCACCTATGTCTCTACGCCTAAGGGGATTTATTCCTGCCTGCTGCCATGTACGCGCTACAGGCTTGGCAACTATTGCAGGAATAAATCCCCTTAGGCGTAGAGACAAAGGTGCGTTGTCGATGTGACAATGTGCTACAGGCACAGCGACAAAGCACCCTTAACGCAGGAACAAATCCCCTTAGACGTAGAGACAAAGGTGCGTTGTCAATGTGACAATGTGCTACAGACACAGCGACAAAGCACCCTTAACGCAGGAACAAATCCCCTTAGACGTAGAGACAAAGGTGCGTTGTCAATGTGACAATGTGCTACAGGCACAGCGACAAAGTACCCTTAATGCAGGAACAAATCTCCTTAGACGTAGAGACAAAGGTGCGTTGTCAATGTGTCAATGTGCTACAGGCACAGCGACAAAGTACCCTTAATGCAGGAACAAATCCCCTTAGACGTAGAGACAAAGGTGCGTTGTCGATGTGACAATGTGCTACAGGCACAGCGACAAAGCCCCCTTAATGCAGGAACAAATCCCCTTAGACGTAGAGACAAAGGTGCGTTGTCAATGTGACAATGTGCTACAGACACAGCGACAAAGCACCCTTAACGCAGGAACAAATCCCCTTAGACGTAGAGACAAAGGTGCGTTGTCAATGTGACAATGTGCTACAGACACAGCGACAAAGCACCCTTAACGCAGGAACAAATCCCCTTAGACGTAGAGACAAAGGTGCGTTGTCGATGTGACAATGTGCTACAGACACAGCGACAAAGCACCCTTAATGCAGGAACAAATCCCCTTAGACGTAGAGACAAAGGTGCGTTGTCAATGTGACAATGTGCTACAGACACAGCGACAAAGCACCCTTAACGCAGGAACAAATCCCCTTAGACGTAGAGACAAAGGTGCGTTGTCGATGTGACAATGTGCTACAGACACAGCGACAAAGCACCCTTAATGCAGGAACAAATCCCCTTAGACGTAGAGACAAAGGTGCGTTGTCAATGTGACAATGTGCTACAGACACAGCGACAAAGCACCCTTAACGCAGGAACAAATCCCCTTAGACGTAGAGACAAAGGTGCGTTGTCAATGTGACAATGTGCTACAGACACAGCGACAAAGCACCCTTAACGCAGGAACAAATCCCCTTAGACGTAGAGACAAAGGTGCGTTGTCGATGTGACAATGTGCTACAGACACAGCGACAAAGCACCCTTAATGCAGGAACAAATCCCCTTAGACGTAGAGACAAAGGTGCGTTGTCAATGTGACAATGTGCTACAGGCACAGCGACAAAGCCCCCTTAATGCAGGAACAAATCCCCTTAGACGTAGAGACAAAGGTGCGTTGTCAATGTGACAATGTGCTACAGGCACAGCGACAAAGTACCCTTAATGCAGGAACAAATCCCCTTAGACGTAGAGACAAAGGTACGTTGTCAATGTGACAGACCTACATTATCATTGTTAACGATTTGACAAAGTACTATTTAAACGGGGCGTTAAAAAACCTTTAACAAATGGGAGCCATCAACGTTCCTTGAACACAGCGTCACAGCAAATTTTGTCGTTTGCAATAATTCTAAATACAAAGGCATATTGTCACTGCGTATTAGTGCACATGTACGCGGTGACAATGTGCCTTTGTATTATGTATTTTTGCAAACGACAAAATTTGCTGTGACGCTGTGTTCAAGGAACGTTGATGGCTCCCATTTGTTAAAGGTTTTTTAACGCCCCGTTCACAAATTTCTCTGAGTGTAGGTAGGTAGGTATATGAAATTAGTAGATATACACAATAAAGAGTTTATAAATGTATTTATTCATGAAGCTTTAAAACCATTTAGTATTTTGTAGACAGTCTGTAAACAAATATTATCTTACAACACAATAATATAAACACTACATTATACATTTCTTCATTTTCTCGCAGCATCTTTGCGAGTAAACGAAATTGCTTGGAAAGATTTCCCCTCAGAGACTTCAGACCATAGATATCTGAATTAGAAGTAGATCGGTCAAGTTGACCTCTTTTATTAAGGTATCTGAAAACCGTAAATAGTTAGGCTACATTTTATTACGAGAAAAAGAAGAAGAAGATATAGAAAAGAAAAAAATCGGTGATTATACTTACCCGGACAGACGGACAAGGAGATATAAGGGTTCCTTTTTTACCTTTTGAGGTACGAACTGAACCCTAAATGTAATCGAATTGAGTGCCTTCATAATAGAATAAAAGCAGAAAAACGCTAAGCATACCTTGATTATGCTTGCTAATGTGTGGCTCTCTCTCTATCTAAATAATTTGTTTTATAGCAAAAAGGTAACAAAGATACACACGAATCACTATCCCTATCACTACATAGTATAAAATAAAGTCACTTTTCGCCGGCCCTATATCCCTATGTCCCTTTGTATGCTTAGATCTTTAAAACTACGCAGCGGATTTTGATGCGGTTTTTTTAATAGATAGAGTGATTCAAGAGGAAGGTTTATATGTATAATAAATGCATAATATAGCCGTGCGAAGCCGGATCGGGTCGCTTACGATATAAGAGTCAGTTGTCCTCTCTCCAGTTTTCTATTCTCTAAGCTTCAGTCTCTTTAAAAATAGTTTTTCAACGTCTGAAGTTGCGCAAGCTCATTAAGCCTTCTTGTTTGGTAAACTGGTACTATTACAGTTACTGCTTTTTGTGGATAAATATTCATATTTTCTTTTAATTAGTGTTGTGAAGGAGTCTTTTGTGGAACTTTACTCTCTGTGCAAATATTTCATAAAAATACGATGGCTTTTGACAATTTTTTTGTTTTGCTTTTTATCTATACTCTATACTAATATTATAAAGCTGGAGAGTTTGTTTGTTTGTTTGTTTGTTTGAACGCGCTAATCTCAGGAACTGCTGGTTCGAATTGAAAAATTCTTTTTGTACTGGATAGTCCATTTATCGAGGAAGATTATAGGCTACTTTTTATCCCGATATTCCCACGGGATCGGGAGTTACGCGGGTGAATTTTATATAAAAGTATATGTTACACCGTGGAACAAATACTTTAAGAACTTGCTTTTTTTCTTCCGAGATGTTCCGGAATCGAAAATTGACAACAGTCTTTATTAAAACGTTTATACGCAGACAAAACAATTAATTAATTAAATGGCACAATACTAGTGCACGTACACCTACATTATAGAGTGGTGTTGGCCTAGTTGTTGATACCTCGACTTTTATCCTGAAGGTTTGGGGTTAGAATCCCGTTCGGCCGTGAACCAATCGATTTTCTTACGAAAAAATTAATTGGTTTAATTACCATTACTCTTACGGTGAAGAAAAACATCATGATGAAACTCGCAGCTTCGTTGGTTATAGACGACGACCTTCTTTTAGGCATAGTAGACTAAGCTGAGAGGGTAGTATAGTTGCTGGGTAAACCTACTTCCTTCTCTAGAACCCAACTAGTTACGGAAATCAGAACTCTGCTGTGGGTGGGTTCTACTTCTGTTACCTATGTAGGTATATAGTCAAAGTCATTTTTTTTTATTTCTTTGGATGTTTAATACATTAAAATTTGTATAAAGACCACATAAAATCGTCTTAAAAACTAAGTTAGGATGTGTGCCTTCGGAACGCGCCCACCAATGAGAAGAAGGCACAAGAAACTCATGGCGTTTTTTTTTTCATGTGATCACACTCACAAAAGTCAATATTACAAATATTTGAAAGTATTATTTGAAATGGAGCAACTAAAGTCACGTCCATGGGTTCTTATCATTAAGGTAAGACGAAGTATCATAGTACGCCTTACTGCACAATTTATGCTTTATAAAAGTGTTGAACCTGTTAATGGACATGACGTCATAAACATCTTTAGGTAATTTATTATAATAGAGCACACATGTACTATTAAACGACCTGTTTATTTTCCGGAGCCTACTACCGGCCACGGTATATAAATAAATACTCTATCTACTCGTATATATAAATCTTGCAGGTATATCACAGAAGCTCCGAGTCTCGAACTACTCTCAGACAATTAGTAGATAGTCAAGTACTAGTCAGGTTCCTTGTAAGATGGTATAGATAGAATATAGAGTAAGTACTCCTGGAAATAAGCTCTTTTAAGAGGAATCAGTACCGGATCGCCGAGATATTACATTTTTAGAGAACGCTATTTCATTCATTTATTTCATAAATAATAATTTACATTCAATTGGTTCCAATTTTTTTTAGCGATATTCCCACGGGATCGAAATCACGCGGGACGAACCACTGGGTACTTATTTATTTGGAAATCCAACAGCTATTATAAGAATTTAATAACAACAATATAACAATATAACAATAGAAAGCCAACTACAGGATCTCACTAATAAAAAATAGAATAATTTTATTAGATTATTCTATTATCTTATTAGATTATTCTATTTTCCTTATCTTATTAGATAAGGAGTGAGCGTATTGTTTTTAGTAGTGGTCGAATTAGAATAGACCTAATTCGAATTCCGAATTTAAAACCCAATATTAAAGCTGAAAATAAATTAATTGAATGGCTGAATAGAAATGAATATATAACATTTCATTTTCTGAGTCATCTACATTAATTTAAATTTTGCGGGCACCTAATATTCCATTCTTTTAAGTTGAGTTGTCTAGTTGGAGATTGTAAGGTGGATGTATCATAAGGTTTTTTTAATTTAAAAGTGTTTTGAGCCCTTGACAAACCGACATTATTAGCACCACGACACGACATGCGTCAATTTAAAAATAATTGCGTCGTGCTGCGTCTTGCATTTTTACCCTTGTAACTGCCTTACAGACAGACATACAGAGTAACTTTCATACTTATAATGTTAGCAGGGACAGGAATATTAGTTTCCTGTGCCTTGTTCTCATTGGTGGACGCGTTCCGAAGGCACACATTCTAAATTAATTTTTAAGACGTTTCAATGTTATGGCATGTTAAGTCATTTTGTCGTTAAAAAGATACGGCTATGGCAAAGATGCATCGCGCATCACACGTCGATGTCACATACATATTATGTAAAACAAATATGTATATAGAAAAAGAGGCGTATGCACATATTAAAAGATGCATCACTGAGATACATCGATGCAACCTTGGATCAATGAATAGATGAAACCTAATTATTTTGTTTATACATCACAAACCGTGGCGTTCATCGATAGTTCTGGTGCGTGATTTGTCGTGACCATAGACCCAAAGATTGTCGAAGCAGAAATAAAAGACGAAAGAAGATCCTGATCATGAATGGGTAGCGAAACTTAGCGACCTGAAGGGCAATGCTCGTAAATAATATTGTTTAAATTACATTTCAATATCATCCCGATTGCATTTCGATTGCAAAAGATATACCTTCAAAGTCAGTTTTTTTTGTACAAAAAGCTAACTTTGAGGGTATTTTGAGCTACTTTGAGGGTATTATTTGTGATCGAAATGCAATCGAAATGATATTGAAATGTAATTTGAACATTGTTATTTACGAGAATTGGCCTTCTGCTTTAATCAAAGCTGTATAAGCTTCATCTTTGTCATTTATTTTATAAACTTTATTTTCCGTAAACAAAAATGAACTAGAATAGTTACCCTTAAATCTAAAGATTTTCGGAAATGCGATAGAGCTGAAATTCCCTTATCTAGCAACTTAAGTGTTCATAAACTGTTCAGAAATCTACGATAGTCTAAAAACTAACTTCGTTCGGACCTTTTCTCTTGTTTTTACGAAGAAAATTCGTGTTTTTCCTTCGAATATTCGACTTGGAAGTTTTATCTTGAAATTATTTTTAGATAATATTATATTGAAGTTTTAATGTCAGTTGTTGAAGACGATAAAGTTTGGGGGGTAATTTGGAAATTGGTTTTTAAAATTGTTTCCTTCCTTTAGATAGAAAAGGATATTGTTTTTCCGAATTGAAAATCTAAATACATTTTCTTGTAAAATATTTTCACTGAAGGGAATTAAATTAACACATTTTCATTTAACTATTGCCTTTGTAATGAAAGTCAATGCCAACGTGGCTTGAAACGATATATCGAGTTCCATTAAGTAAAAACAAAAAACATGGTAAATATTGTAAAAACAAAACAAGGTAAAAAAGTAATGGTTTTTAAATGTGGCAAGTTTACGTTTTGTTCATCAGTCATATGTCATTATTACGTGAATTCTATCCATATGCTGCATGGTCATATGAGCGGAGACCCTCATAAACCGTTTATTCTAATTGGTCTCTCTCTCTGGGAAGACCAATTTTCGAGATAAATATAGTTGGAGGTGGAATGGACTCCCTAATTGTGGACCTCGTAATCCAAGACTTAGATAAGGCGACTGGACGCCTGTGCTAATTAACTTAGAATAAGCTTTGAATAGTTTTACTGTCTCCCTTAAAGCACAGGATTTGGTGGGTTCTGTCTGCGATACGTAGATGTTTAATAATGTAGATAAAAAAAAACACATGAATCAAATTTAATTATTAAACTATTAGATAGAATTCTAATTGGTAAGAAGAACACAATACATTTTGTATAATCAAACTACTAAACCGCGAATACGTACTTAGTAAATATTCAGTTTTAAAATTACTTTAATACTAAAAATAACCATGTTAGTTTAAAATTCAAACTGTTTTGTTATCAAGAGCGACTGATAGATCATGCCCCAAAGTTTCTACAAAGTTGAAATATAAAAAATTAGTATTATTTGTTACAAAACTTCTCGCTGTAAATCTTGCAATAATTGTAACCAATTTCTGTTAGGATAAACAAATAAAAATACCATTAATTAAAATAGCCTTCATGAATCGCAGCTCAAACAAGCTCTATCATATCATTCAAGTTATATTACAGTAATAACCTTTTGACAAATCACAAATATACCACCGAATATATCCATTCGAAAGCCACATACAAGGACATAAAGATTTTACGAGACGCATAGAGGTCGAATATTTACGTGTCTTCGACGTTTTGTGGTGGGCATAAATCGTCGTCTACAATCTATAGTGGTGGGTATTTGTAAAGATATTTAACATTACGGCAAAATAGAAGGAACATAACGAGCTGTGACCGTCGACTTTTGGACATTGATGTCACCTAGGTGTCAAACAAATGTATGAAAATATAGTCGCACGTACTTGTTGAAAGATGCTTCAGTGCGATACATCGATGAAGTTCATCCATGTGCTCTGGCACGTGATTGGTCGCAAGGTCACTGCGCCACATCTCGCACGGGCCGTACTGCATCGTATCTACTGGTACGTTGTCTATGTGCGATGCATCTTTGTCACAGCCGTAGCCTAAGCCACACAAACCAAAACAGGTTCTGTGAACATTTCTATAAATCACTTAACGTGAATAGACTGGTCTGCATGTTTTTTTCAGTCGCATAAAAACTGCTGAAAAATATTAAAAAAAAACTAAATAAACACAATAAATTTCAGCGCGAATCTGGTATCAAGTAAACGTAATTAATCGCCAAACATCGTATATTGAATAAAAAAACCGTTTGATGTTTCACATTTCCCTAAATAAGTACAATTTGTTCAATAAGTATTTCATTTCGATGATGCTTTTAAGTGATTACGGGGAAGTGACTATGAAATTGATACTCTCTCGAGACATCGAAGAATAAATATTGAAGCTAAGTAGGTATATGAGCATTAGGTCAGCGGTTCCCAATCTTTTCAAACTTGTCACCCCTGTGACTTAACTAGGGAAACTGATATACTTATTTATGATTAGAGTGTTTATTAACTTTCAATTCGTCTACGAAGTGAAACGTCTACACAGCAAATTACCTAATTTTTAAGTCGCCTAGAGATCAAAATGCTTAACAAGCAAAATGTCTTAATTGTAATATTTTAGTTTTAGAATTGCTAATAACGGAAGTTTTCTTCTACCAAGGTTTTAAACTAAAGTAAACTTACTTCATATTTTGTGTAACTTTTTATGTTTATTATTGATTAACTTTTCCGCGCTGCTTCTGCATTGAGTAATGAAATTTTTGTTGTCTTTTAACAGCTTGTTACTGTTACCCCCGTAGGATAGCAAGAATAGCAAACCTGGGGGTAATTACCCTCGGGGGTACAAATTACCCCCAGGTTTAGAACCGCGGCTCTAGGTACTCGATTTTCGTTTCATCTATCAATGAATATTATTAAAATAAATGAAGTAAAGCAAAGTATTTGACACAAGATATTCTACGAAAGTTGGTAAAAACAAAAATCTTTTGATATTTTTTCGCAGGTTAATATTCAAAGTCCTGACTGAATGATGAATCAACGTACTGCTTAAACTGCTGGTCCTAGTGACATGTTAGGACGGTGTGTTTTTGTAAAGTTATATTATAAATGTAAAAGTTTGTGTGTCACTGACACACATATACAAACATACACACAGCTTGTGTGTATGTTTGTATATTATTTGTTACTCCTTCACGCAAAAACTACTGAACCGATTGCATTGAAACGCTGTACGTGAATAGCTGGAGATCTGGATTAACATATAGGCTATACTTGTCATCCCGAAATTCCCACGGAAAAAGGACATAAGCGGGTGAAACCGCGGGACGCAGCTATTTTTTATTTCAGGGGACTATTAGCAATCTGCTATTTCACATAAAATAATATCCGTAACCGATCGGAGCAAGTAAGGGTACGTTATTGACTTTTCGCCTTTGGAAATAAGTATAGCGTCATTAACTTAATAAAAAAAACAGTGTGGCACTCGGGGACTGCCGCGGTAAAGCTATTGCATCGTGCGAGCTTTGGACAGTCGTACCATATACATACACGGTCAAGCTACATAGTAGGAGGAGTGGGGGGTGTTAGGTTTTATTTTCGTTATGGAATTTCTTAATTCGGTCGCCGCGCTCAAAGCCCGCGATAAAAGCTATGCAATAGCTTAAAAGTTATCACAAAGCCATATTACGTCGTATCAAGCAATAAATACACTACTTTACTCCCTTATTAGTTAATAACCATCCAACCGTAAAACTACCTAATTTTCCATCTCTAGTAAAACAATATCAGAAACCCCTAATGTATCCACGTTCAAGGTAAAATACACCTTTCTTCAATAAAATCAGGGTATAATTTGCATTAGTTGTATTAGCATCGTATTAGCAATTTCAGTATAATGGGTGAGTTCAAGTGGAAACGTTGGTACAATGATCGATTTAGTATTGTGACGTCACGTGTCTATCACATATCACATTCACCTAGCTACTTGATGTGCCGTTGGCATCAAGATGGCAGGTGAACAGTTCGCACAACCTATACCTAATAGAAACGTCCTAGTCTCCTAATCCCTACCAGCGTGTCCCCCCTGGTAGGGATAAGAAACCCTATAATCAAGGGACTTGACGGGAGAACTCCAGGATATAACTAAAAAAAAATGTCGTCTGAAAATAAAATACCTTATAAAGTAAAATACTTAACTAATAGTCGAAAAGTCTAAAATAAAATGCCTATTTTGATTTAGGGTTTTTGTTTATTAGTATTTATTTTGTAATGTAATTTAATTACTGTCCGTATGTGTTTATAATATTATTATGTAAATTACTTATGGTAGTTGAAAAAGAAAAAAACATTCAGTGTTTGGGAAAATTACTCAAAACTGAATTTTCAAGATCTGTAATTGGTCCTTTTTTACTATCTATAAGGTCTTTGTTTTATTTTTATAAGTTATTTGTAAAAGAGTTATCAATACAATGAACAATTTAGGTTGTGTATACATGCGTTATAATATTTGACATATTTTATTATCATCCTATAATAATTACCTAATAAATAATGTTAATTAAAACAGTAGTGTTAACTAAAAATAATTAATTAACACATCGAATTAACAACGAGTTAATACAGATAATTAATATACAAGGATATTGATAATTACTTTAGCCATACAACTAGATTCAGTTATAGGGATAGAAGATTTTAAACTAACAATGTTATATTTACTCCTAAATTATGTAAAACGGGTATGTTTTGTTTTTGGATTTTATGTTTTTGGATTTTATTTTATAGAGCTTCATAATTTGATGCTGTTGCAAGCATCATTTTCACGAGACATTTTTATTTTCTGCTTGTTTATCAAAGTAAAGAATTTACATGGTAAATATTCAGTTTTTATTAACTTTGGGTTATGTAGTAGATCTAAAACAACTTTTTTTTTTGTATGCTAACTTCGTTCTGCAACGCCAAATTGTGAACCATCAATCTACAAACACACACAAACAATTCTACTATACTTACTACGTATTATTAAAATAACTAATTATTAAAAATTCCCTGTGTGTGTTTGCCTCATTCACGCAAAAACTACTGAACCGATTGTGATAAAAGTTAGTATGTAGATAACTTGTGACTTGGACAATACAAGGGCTAGTTTTTATTCAGACATTCTCTCGAGATTGCGACTTACGTGAGTGAAACCGCGGGACGTCGCGTTGCTAGATTACATTTTGAATATTTTTATTAATGATTTCCCAACTGGCTATTAAATCGCCTTTAAGGATAATTATAAAACCTCAAGAGGATTTAAATATGGATATTTTTTTTTTCTTTAAATTTTATGATTAGCTAATCACAGGCTAAGCCAATATTATAAGTAAGAAGGTACCTTAAACCCCTGAATCCCAAGAACATAGAATCCATTTAGTAGATGAATAATTATTGAAACAATTTGGCTTGAATTGAAACGTTCAATCAATATTCATCAGCTGTTGGCTACCTAATAGATTATTGAGATATCTCGTCGCGGTTTTGGCCTGTATTGCATTAGATAGAGAGATAGATAGAATAATCGCAAGCGTTGACTTTACAAGTAAAAACTCTTCTGCTTACTTACTACTGGGTACTTGTTACTTTTAACCGACCAATGATGAAAAGGCGGTACCCACTAACCGCCATACTATAGTACGCTGGACAGACAACTGTCATTAATAAAATTCCTCCAATATATTGGTAAAATTAGTTTATACGTAGTTCCTAACTTATTTGTATTAATTTTAGGTCATTTTCTTCTTCCTTTCCTGATCCTAAGAAATAATTATATCGAGTTATTTCCGGTTTGGTTTTGTAGACATCCTACCATCTTAAACTAGTTTTAATAAAAAAAAGTGTCCCCCATTTCTTTGAATCTCTCCTAAAACTCAAGAAGACTTGCTATTTCTATGAATAAATCTTCTTTAAAAATCATTAAAATTTCATTGTTATAAAACCATTTTTGGTTTGTAAAGAATTCAACTTTGTTGAAATTAGTTTTAGCTTACGACACCCAGAATATTTATTTATAAATTATATAATAATGTTGCCAAAATATACTATTACCAAAATACCAAAATACCAAAATATACCATTGGATATGGTAAAACCATGGTAAAACTAATTTAAACATAGTATTTTCTAAGGTTTTCGCGACTTGAACTCATAATAATAAATTCAACAACGCAACCAACAAGCATCCCAACAACTTTAATAGAGAGGAGGGTTGGAGAGTACCACCGGTTTGGGACCCAGTACTGCATTTAGTTAAGTCTCAAGCCCCGCAAGCAAAAGCTACAATACCTCGGGACACCGTTAGTCATTTCTGCGTTGGATGAAACTTTTTTATTAATTTTAAGTAGACGGTAGTTTGACAGCATTTCACATAATATTTTTGTAAGACGAATGTCATCTCAGTCTGCCTGTGACCATGGGATCTGCAAAGTTCCCGAAACGTCAGGTTTAAAATAAAAATAAAAACGCGAAGATATCCGTTCAAATAAATTTATTTTTATAATTTAAACATAGTTTTAATAAAAAGTATTTAGTCACAGCGTCAAAGCGTGGAATATTTTAATTGTTATCATACTATTATACATTTTGTAGATTATGATATTCTTTATAAGTAATTTAGATTTTAATAAAATTACTTAAATGAAAATCTGTAATTAATTAAAAAATGGAGTACCTGTATTTTAGTCTTAGTTTATAAATTGTATTTTCTGGAAATGGTACATATGTGTATTAGGTATTATGTATTAGGTATACCTACTTACCAATGTTTTTTAAATACTTGAGTAGGTGCCTAATATTAACATAATAACGCATTGAACGCCATAAAAACATAATATTTCTATCAAGTTTATTTAATATGCATTGAAATAAACATAAATATTTGATAACTTGTTGTTGCGACTGTTGAAACGCTCTTATTCTTGTTTTATTGTCGGTCATTTTCAACTGTGCCTACAGTAAATAGATAAAATGAGTTATTTACACATTTATGAGTTATAAAAAAAGGAAAATATGTTGTATACGTGAACCACGTTAAGGCGCATTGTCAAAGAAAAATGTCATTCGCCTCCTACTGAAATTGTTAATTATTGCACAAAACATAAGTGTTCCTTGTGCGTTTATTGGTGAAATCTTTCGAACAATTTAGTATAATTTCAAGCAACAATTTCCTATGCCATAAATAACAGTTTTAGTTATCAGCAATAAGCATTTTGCATTCGTCCTATAAGTGCCATTTAAGTAGTCTCCCTGGCACCGAGGTCATTATCATCTGATCTACTATTTGTTATACCAATTGAACAAGTAAGAATAAAAAGTCCTTGTTTATCTTTTACTAGAATAAATACAAAAGAGTCCTGATTGTTCAACCTATAAAACAAGCACAAAATTAGAGTCCAACTTGTTCTACCAATACAATAATTTGTAGAAAAACTTCATCTTTTCTGTCAATAAGTAACTTATTACACGATTATGAAGCATGGATACTGGTACTAATTAGGTGTATTAAGTTTACCTTAACTAAATAATATAATTTAATATATTCAATTTACGCCTGTCTCCTTGAGAGCTAAAGATGGATGGCTGTAACTTCACTCACAATAATCCACTTGTTTCAAAGTAGATTGCATTATACTAGTTGTGTGTTTGTGGATAAGTTAATTTATTTATAACTAGCTGTCCCGGCAAACGTTGTTTTGCCATATAAAAAAAAACTAAATCAAAATCGGTTCAGCCGTTCGGGAGCTACGATGCCACAGACAGACACGTCAAACTTATAACACCCCGTCGTTTTTGCGTTGGGGGTTAAAAATCATACAAATCGGTTCAGCCGTTTTAGCAACTAACACCGCGACACGATTGACATCAATATTTATACGTCACTCAATTGTTTTGCCTTCCCGGCACCTCTCCATTAAAACTTTAACTTTATGTTATGGTATTAAAGTTCTTATTGACTTGTATTATTACGAATCGTTTGTATGGTATGGAGTATAGAAAAGTGTTGTTTTTAGACATTTTCAGGCAATTTTTTAATTTTTTCTCTCCGTAAGAACCATCCTCGTACCTTATGGAATATTCTAAAAAAAGAATTGGCCAAATTGGTCCAGGCGTTGTTGAGTTATGCGCTTACCAACACATTTTGCGATTCATTTTTATATATAAGATTGACTTCATCGCTACATCGTAGGATATTTTAGTATACCATAACCTTCGATTGGATTACTAATGGTAGGAAAATTGGAAATATTTGTACCGGTATAAATCGATGATTTTTACTACATCGTATAGTAAAAATCATCGGTTATGCTCGGCAATGACTCAAAGAGGTTGGATTAGCGACATCCGCTACATATGGTTTTTCCAAGTGACCCCCTTCTCTTCTAACCCAAATGTTGTTTCGAATTGCGAATAATCTAAATATTAAAGAAACTAGCGACCCGCTCCGGCTTCGCACGACTATATTATGCATGTATTATACATATAAACCTACCTCTTGAATCACTCTAACTATTAAAAAAAACCGCATCAAAATCCGTTGCGTAGTTTTAAAGATCTAAGCATACAAAGGAAAATAGGGACATAGGGACGGCGAAAAGTGACTTTACTTTATACTATGTAGTGATGATACAAGTCAACGTAGTCTCAGTATACCGAGTGTAAAGAAATAGCTATGTTAAATTCATGACAGTGAACTCCGTCCTGTCCTGTCTCGGATAATGGTCTATAACCTCTTGCACTTCCTAAAAGGAGGTTTTCTTGCGACTTACTAAACTAGAAAGGTTGAATATACGGCCGTATACGTCGAATTGTTTCATATAAATAAGGTTTAGAGAGAAAAATCAGATAATAAAAATACGATAAAAGTTGAGTCACATTGCTTGTGACTCAAATTTATCCAGCCAGATTGTACGGATCCTATATCAGGGTATCCAAAAGAGGTGAGGAGACTTTGAGGCTTAAAACACCCTGTCCCCCCGGATTTTGAACCATTCGCAGAACATCTGGTCTGCTGTGACCTATAGCTGGCGGACGCTTAATCGGTTCCGCTTCGGGGTTAGTTGCTGTAGATCGAACATTTTTAGATGAGGATTCTCGTCACAATCCGAATGCGACTACGGTGCTCCAAAAATGGCATGTACAAGATAGGACGCCACAGATGAAAGTCACAAACCCCGCCTTAAGTATGATTCCTAAGAAAGTCATATGGAAGAGTAACGGGATCACTTGCAGAAACCAAGAAACGGATGTCACATCATAGATTCGGCATAACTTGTAACGAATGTTGCTAATCAAACCTCTTTGGGTTAATACGTTTAGATAGATAACTTTATTTGTACAACACAAGAGTAAACAGGACACGATATACACAAAGTAAAGTATCATAGCTAGAACGTATAAGTTGCACAAATGGGCGGCCTTATCGCTGAAAGCGATTTCTTCCAGGCAACGTTTATTGATTTAAAATGAGAACTCAAATGTTGAAATTGATACACTTTACCTGATGTTTTTAGTGACGAATCAGCGCAGCCCGCTCGTTATTAAGGTCATGAGAAGTCGTTGGATGCAGAGAGCATGCAACCGATCGCTAAGGAAGTATTTGGGGGAGGCCTATGTTCCAATGGATTTGTTGTAGCTGTTATGATGATGATCAATCAGCTGAAACTACTGGACCGATTTTTATCAAACTTGGTGTGAGGATAAATTGAATCCCTAAATGTTACATTATAGGCTTTTGATCCCGATATTCACACGGTATCGGGACTTAAGATGAAACCATTCTACCTAATATATTTTTAGTTTCTTTCATGTTTGTTCAGTATAATGCAATACATAAAAGCTATCTTAATGTGAACAGACAGAGTTCGCGTGTCGCTTGATAAATTCTTTCTACACTTTAGTTTAAAAACGTTTGTAGTCACGCTACCAAAGTGTCTTTAAGTTTATCTTATAAATCCAAGGCTACATAAAAATATAATTATATAAGTATGCAGATAAGGTACCTTTTCAACACACAAAGATTTTGAGAAATTATGATATTTGTTATTTATGAGGGCTATGTTTTTGACCCGTATGTATGGGAAAACAAGAAAATATTCCTTGGATAGCCGTGGTCGTAAACCACCTTGCTTATGATATACTATCCACTGTTATATAATAACATACTAAACATAATCACTACATAGTATAAAACAAAGTCGCTTTCTCTGTCCCTATGTCCCTATATCCCTTTGTATGCGTAAATCTTTAAAACTACCCAACGGATTTTGATGCGGTTTTTTTAATAGATAAAGTGATTCAAGAGGAAGGTTTATATGTATAATGCATGCATAATAAAAATAAATAAATAAATATTGCAGGACATTCCACACATCGCCATCTAGCCCCAAGCTAAGTAACTAGACTTGTGTTATGGGTGCTAACCAATGGATATACTACATAAATACTTTTCTTTTGTAAATATATACTTAATATACATACAGACACCCAGACCACAGACAAATATCTAAGCATAAATAATTGTCTGAGGCGGGAATCGAACCCGCAACCCTGTGTTTGGCAGTCCGGCATGGTGACCATTGTGCCAACTGGATCGTCAAATATAGCCGTGCGAAGCCGGGGCGGGTCGCTAGTATTATCTTAAGAGGAAAGGGTACCGGGGGCTTTCTCCATACAAACTATTACAAACGTAGTCGACTGTTTTCTCCCTGGATAATGACACTAGAGCAAATATTTTTGTTGCATATAACTTATGACTGCCATGACCATGCCCCTATTTTTAGTTTTTTTTAATTTTTTAATTTTTTAAATTTTAATTTCTATGATAATTAGAAAATGAAAAAAACCAAAACATAGGGGCAGTGTCATTATCCAGGGAGGAAACAGTCGACTACGTTTGTATGGAGAGCGCGCAGGTACCCTTTCACCTTAATAATATATATAAATCTCGTGTCACAATGTTTGTCCTCAATGGACTCCTCAACCACTTAACCGATTATAATAAAATTCGCACACCATGTGCAGTTCGATCCAACTTGAGAGATAGGATAGCTTACATCCCGATATTCCCACGGGATCGGGAGTTACGCGGGTGAAACCGCGGAGGGCAGCTAGTATATGTTATAAAATAACAGTGGATACTGTTATTATAAGCGGTAAGAGATCTTTAGGGCAAGGTACCATATTTCCACATCTAGTTATCCGCTCTGGATTCAAAATAGCGCACTGGCGTAAAACAAAATTATTTTTACTAGTTATTATACAATCTATTATTTGTAGCGACCGACGCTTTGCCTCGTCATTAGCAAATAGCCCTGAGCCGACCTAGCGACGAAGTTTTTCTGAGAAAAGGCTCATTATACGAGTTCCAAGTACACATCGTTGGTCCTACCGGGTAAGTATTGCTCCTGCCCGGTGGATGATCTTCCCTTTGAAGGTACAGTAAGAGTCATAAGTAAATGATCAGTTTGCTACAATAATACTATCAACAAGTATTGGAGTTACGACCTTCTTCTAATAGACGTTACACACAAACCTAAAGACTTGAATTAAAAGTACTCAGTGTGATTATTATTTTCAACATGTTAGCTAAGTCTTAAGTTGGCCGAGTGGTATAAGCTGCCACCCGCTACACCAACCGACGTAGGTTCGATCCACAGGTTACGTTGTTATAACGTTCAAATAGTGCTGCACGGGATTGAAAACGTAACGGTGGGCAGAGACTTTTGACCGTGGATTGTACATACCAACTCGCACCTCTAGATAGTCACGAATATTATTCATCATTTAAATGTCCTGTCCTATTTTATCCATCTCGTATAACACTAGAGTTTGGAACATGTATCCGATACATTCCAATTTAGCTCATTCTATTTTATTTATGCGGAAAAAGCTTTCCTTAATTTACGTATTCCGTCGACGTTTCTAAATTGAGGCTCCCGAAAAGTCGATGTTACGTTGGTACCTATACGATGATACCTACTCGTTGTTTATGTACCTTTAAACAGCACACAGTGGCTTCGGCTTTATGCGACAGAAGATTACGTCACTCTATTTTTTTAGTAAATTAAATTGTCACACTGCTAGGGAATGACTTGTTTTATACTTTTCTAACTTACCTACCCCAGAACAAAAACCAAAATCGCAACAAGGGCTTACCCTTTTTAGACATATTGGCTTGAAAGGTTGCTTGTAACCACCTTAAAATACCTAAAGAAGTTTAACTCTGAGTTGCCCTAAAAACATAGTATTGTTGATTTTCGTATTTTTTTGATAGAGGTAAGCGTAAGTGTTGAATTTTTTTAAATAATTTCTTAACGGATGCCTAATAGTTATAGCAGCTATGCCACATAAAAGCCTATCTGTCCATTGGCTAACGCTATGCGTTTACTTAAATTAATTAGTCTTGTTCCGTAGAGGAACAGATTTTATTTGTTAGCTTATTTTATAATCAATGATTGAGGGTAGGTCTCGAAAGAAAACACAACTTGTGGGTATCTACACACAAGTTCATTAGTTTTTTCCTGTTTGAATTACGAACGTACCACGACCACCAGTTTTCGTCTCGCTACCTTCGAGTGAGCACATCTCGATCTTTTGGAGTACCTATCGGTCCGCGCCGCGCGTCAAGTGTAGACCTTTGATTCGTTTCTTCTTCCCCTACCTACCTACGACACATCTTCTGAGGTGGGAATCGAATAGCCAGCACCCTATGGACTAGATGCTCACGGATCGTCATCGGACACGTCTCCACCGACCAGAACACCCTCGAGAGCAAAGGTCAGTGATACAAAACCGTAACTCCCGTACAAGTCTGGATTCCTTTATATTTATTTTGTGTCGGAGTCGCAAAATATGTTGCATCACGATTATGTGTTGATTGTTCAGGTTTTCGGGGTCGAGGATTTTACTCAACAATCGGAAAGGGCAATGGTTGACTACGTGCTCTATAGGTATTTGTTTCCGGCGGCATTGTTCGCGGTCTAGTCAATACGGGTTACTTATCTGTGTTTGGATGAACTGAAGGTTTTGTATCTTGAGACGCTCTTCCTATTGTTACACGACGAGGGGGAGACAAATTAGCTCGAGTTTTTTTTATATAAACTTTTATTTTTAATATATTTTTTATATATAGTTCATGATATCTGCTGTTTTGATTAATAAAGATAGCGTTATAATAGGACTTTTGTTTACTGGTGCAGTGTTGTGGGTTTGGATCTCGGCAGGACGTGTTCAATGGACTTTTTATACGTAAAATTTAAGTGCAATAATTATCTTAGCTTTTACAGTTAAGGAAAACATCGTAAATATCTCGGAGGTGGCTCCAGACGTATTGACAAGTTATTTTCTCTGGCCACGGCTCTTGACTAAGCTGAGTGGTGGTTTAGGTTCTGGGCTAGCCTACTCCTACTGTTTGCCTGGCTTTAAGTTTCTGGCACTGTATAAATTGTCTAGATTAGATATACCTAAAGGCCAATATTATTATTCAATTTCAATTTTTAGTTTCATTGCAATCGGTTCAGTAGTTTCTGCGTGAAGTAGTAACAAACATACACATACGCATACTAACACACTCATATTAATAATACCTATAGATAGATGGATAGATAAATTATTTATTGCAAACACCAATTTCAAATAAAATTAATAATAAAAAACAAAGCTGAAGTCTAAGATTTACAAAGGGCGGCCTTATCGCTCAAAGTGATCTCTTCCAGGCAACATTTAGATAGACAAGAAGTTGAGGAAGGGGAAGAGTAGGATGTTCAAACTTACCTATTAAACCTATTAGAAGGAAGTAGGATAGTATTCTCCGAGTACTTAGTTTATCGTTTCATCGGCCGATAGTAGTAGATACTAATAGTTGTCTGTTGTCTACAAAGCTTCCCCACAAAGACAAACCCATTCCCACACACACACATCGATAAATATTCATAAAGTTGACAAAAGAAACAAATTACACTCATAAACATAAATTGGTGTTCATTTCGCGATGATGTATGCGTTTGCGGATATTTTAATGTTAGAGAAATGTATGGGGAATGGCTTCTTCGTAATGGCGGTATTTTTGAACCAACGACGCTGTTATTGTGTTTGTTTTGTTCAATTAAGCTTAAATAACTATGTAAAGGTAAATAGATGTGGACCAGTAGTGATGTAGAGTCAGCATCTTTAGTCAAAAACATTGTCATTTACTTGGAAATTATAACATAGGTTTTTTTTAACTAACAGGGTCACGAACTTACGTAAATCTAAACTTTTAACTAACAGGGTCACGAACTTACGTAAATCTAAACTTTTAACTAACAGGGTCACGAACTTACGTAAATCTAAACTTTTAACTAACAGGGTCACGAACTTACGTAAATCTAAACTTTTAACTAACAGGGTCACGAACTTACGTAAATCTAAACTTTTAACTAACAGGGTCACGAACTTACGTAAATCTAAACTTTTAACTAACAGGGTCACGAACTTACGTAAATCTAAACTTTTAACTAACAGGGTCACGAACTTACGTAAATCTAAACTTTTAACTAACAGGGTCACGAACTTACGTAAATCTAAACTTTTAACTAACAGGGTCACGAACTTACGTAAATCTAAACTTTTAACTAACAGGGTCACGAACTTACGTAAATCTAAACTTTTAACTAACAGGGTCACGAACTTACGTAAATCTAAACTTTTAACTAACAGGGTCACGAACTTACGTAAATCTAAACTTTTAACTAACAGGGTCACGAACTTACGTAAATCTAAACTTTTAACTAACAGGGTCACGAACTTACGTAAATCTAAACTTTTAACTAACAGGGTCACGAACTTACGTAAATCTAAACTTTTAACTAACAGGGTCACGAACTTACGTAAATCTAAACTTTTAACTAACAGGGTCACGAACTTACGTAAATCTAAACTTTTAACTAACAGGGTCACGAACTTACGTAAATCTAAACTTTTAACTAACAGGGTCACGAACTTACGTAAATCTAAACTTTTAACTAACAGGGTCACGAACTTACGTAAATCTAAACTTTTAACTAACAGGGTCACGAACTTACGTAAATCTAAACTTTTAACTAACAGGGTCACGAACTTACGTAAATCTAAACTTTTAACTAACAGGGTCACGAACTTACGTAAATCTAAACTTTTAACTAACAGGGTCACGAACTTACGTAAATCTAAACTTTTAACTAACAGGGTCACGAACTTACGTAAATCTAAACTTTTAACTAACAGGGTCACGAACTTACGTAAATCTAAACTTTTAACTAACAGGGTCACGAACTTACGTAAATCTAAACTTTTAACTAACAGGGTCACGAACTTACGTAAATCTAAACTTTTAACTAACAGGGTCACGAACTTACGTAAATCTAAACTTTTAACTAACAGGGTCACGAACTTACGTAAATCTAAACTTTTAACTAACAGGGTCACGAACTTACGTAAATCTAAACTTTTAACTAACAGGGTCACGAACTTACGTAAATCTAAACTTTTAACTAACAGGGTCACGAACTTACGTAAATCTAAACTTTTAACTAACAGGGTCACGAACTTACGTAAATCTAAACTTTTAACTAACAGGGTCACGAACTTACGTAAATCTAAACTTTTAACTAACAGGGTCACGAACTTACGTAAATCTAAACTTTTAACTAACAGGGTCACGAACTTACGTAAATCTAAACTTTTAACTAACAGGGTCACGAACTTACGTAAATCTAAACTTTTAACTAACAGGGTCACGAACTTACGTAAATCTAAACTTTTAACTAACAGGGTCACGAACTTACGTAAATCTAAACTTTTAACTAACAGGGTCACGAACTTACGTAAATCTAAACTTTTAACTAACAGGGTCACGAACTTACGTAAATCTAAACTTTTAACTAACAGGGTCACGAACTTACGTAAATCTAAACTTTTAACTAACAGGGTCACGAACTTACGTAAATCTAAACTTTTAACTAACAGGGTCACGAACTTACGTAAATCTAAACTTTTAACTAACAGGGTCACGAACTTACGTAAATCTAAACTTTTCGTAAATCTTCCTATCCTACTTCCTACTAATATTATAAATGTGAAAGTATGTGTGTGCGTGTGTGTGTGTGTGTATGTATGTTTGTTACTCCTTCACGCTAAAACCACTGGACCGATTGCGATGAAACTCTATATGTAGATAGTTGGAGACCTGGATTAACATTATAGGCTACTTTTTATCCCGATATTCCCACGGGATCGGGACTTACGCGGGTGAAACCGCGGGGTGCAGTTAGTAAATACATATATTTGAGGTGCTCGTTGATGGAAATAATTAATTTTATTTTTTATTTTGTTCAAAGATATTGACACTTATACCACATGCATGATGTAATGATATTTCCTATCCTTTTTTGGAACTATTCAAATATTTTTCTTGAATTCGGCTAATTTCGTCTAGCATTTCACTTATTTCAATTCAATCCAACAGGGACCTACGATTAGGAACAAGTAGCACCTTAATGTTCGTACTTAGAAAACCTTTTACTAATTCAACTTAGGTCCACAAACAAACCAGGCTCTACTTCACTAATTACTAAACCAGGATACCTAAGACGTTCCGTTTATACTCTAATTACAGACACTAATTGCCCTTTAATAGATATTTAGTCCATAACGTAGCAATTACTGGACTCTCTTGTAATTAAAGTGACCGCTATGTACAATGTGGTTATAGAATAGATCATATTACTATATACTAAGTGATTAGGGTGATTGGGTTAATCGCTGCAGTAATTATCTACCTATATATCTAGAATATTGGCCATTTACATGTAATTTAGATATTGTTTTAAGCAGCGCCAGCAACTTTAATCCATGTACAGTATGTGTCATAAGTCCACTATCAGTTTGCAACGACAATACTATAAACAAGTATTGGACTTACGACCTTCTTCTAATAGACGTTACACACAAATATAAATACTTGAATTAAAATTACTCAGTGTGATTATTATTTTCAACATGTTAGTTATGCATTTAGTTGTGTAAGTGGTATAAGCCGCCACCCGCTACACCAACAGACATGGGTTCGATCCACAGATTACGTTGTAATAATGTTCAAATAGTGCTGCACAGGATTGTAAACGGTGCCACTGAACTTTTGAACGTTGATTGTACGTCTCTCGAAGGCCCCTGTTTCTTCGGCATCTTTTCGACATGTGGGTGCAATATTTTTCCATACATTTGTTTAATACCGAGGTGACATCAATGAGCAACGTGCTATGTGCAATGCATCTTCGGCATAGCCGTACCCTAGTTTCTAGGTAACTTCTTAAAGAGTAGGTACCTACCTAACCAACTTACCATATAACGATGTAGGTATAGTTAGCTAAGATCCTTCGAACACTGACGAATACCTCCATTACTTTGATACTGACCCTTTCACGGAAGGCTTTCAACACGATTGATTGAATTTCTCAATGTTCCCACTGTTTGGAACGTAAGTTCTTAGCTGACTTTCTTAGGCAAAGTTTTGTGTTTAGGACGATATAAGTGGATATTATTGATTGCAATTTATCATTTTGTGATCGTGAAGAAACTAGCTTATTAAGTTAAGCTTAGTTTAAGTGAATTGCTGTTGGTTTTCTCAATAAATAAAAAAAAATAATAAATACAATAATATTGGCCTTTACATCTAATCTAAGATATTGACGACCCAGTTGGCACAATGGTCACCATGCCGGACTGCCAAACACAGGGTTGCGGGTTCAATTCCCGCAATTCAATTCTAGATATGTGTCTGTGGTCTGCTTGTTTATATGTATTATAAGTATATATTTACAAAAGAAAAGTATAATAGGTAGTAGGTATATCCGTTGCCTAGCACCCATAACACAAGTCTAGTTACTTAGCTTGGGGATAGATGGCGATGTGTGGAATGTCATGCAATATTTTTTATTATAGCAAACCTGGCCAATACCATGCCCAACATGGCCAATAGAGGGTGTCTGGCAACACATTGTGTTACTGCTAGTTATTTTATAAAATGGTAACACTGCGACGCGACGAGCTCATGGACTTGTTTCCGCTTCCTTCTTCGACAATCAGCTCTTGTCGCGCGCGCATTGTTACGGATCGTCTAACTAAATATTTCATCGTTTTTCCTTATTTATTGAACTTTTGTGAACCCTAAAAACACAATAAACTTAGTGTCCGAACTTAGTGCGTGTTTTCATCAACAACCCTCGAACGCGTACTAAATATTGGCTGCCCAACGTGAAAAAAGTTCGAAAAAAAATGGTGGACGCGTCTGTGTGAAAAACTGCCGCGCTGCAAACTTTTAACTTATATAAACTTTGTGTGTGAAGAAAAATGGTACTGGCAAGAAACTGCGGCTGAAAGGGGGGTGAAGAAGTCGATAACAGACTAGTTTTAAACCCACCCACCCCAAACCTCGACTTCGACGATGACGTTTCAGCACCGCCGCCGGCCGACCCTAAATCGGGCGCAAGCCGCGGAATTGGCTACTCAAACGTTTCTCACTCCGTCGGCGTCGAGGATATCACGCCACCTCCGGCCGACCCAAGACAGGGTATCAGCCGCGGCGGCGCAAGCGTCGATCTCTATACAGTCACCATCCTAATGACACACCTACAGAAGACACAAACCGAAGCAATAAAAGAGCTCCTAGACTCCGTTCTGAACCGTCAAACACATTTATCGACACCGGTGCCATCCTTTATCGATCCCACGATGGGAACCTTAGCTCGCTGCAAAGCTACGTTCGGCGGCGGTCCAGATGAGTCCATCGAAGCCTTCATCAATGCAGTAGAATCATACTGTGAATGCACACAAGTGCGAGACTCAAACATCATCCGAGGATTATCCATGCTTTTATGCAAAGAGGCAGGTACGTCGTGGCTTGGCTTAAAACATACCGTAACAAGTTGGGCACAAGCCAAAGATAATTTGATAAGTGCCTTTGGGGACCGCCGGCCGCCTCACCGAGTCTATCTAGATATTTTCTCCTCGCCACAGAACACAGAAAACACTGATATGTTTGTCGCACGGACGCGCTCTCTCCTAGCAAGGTTGCCGCCAGGTGATATATCACAAAAGGCCGAGCTAGATATTACTTTTGGCCTCTTACATGCTCACATCTGAGAACGTCTTCGAAGGGAGGAGTTTACTTCTTTTTCCCAGCTACTTCAACGTGCTAGAGCCATCGAAGACTCTTTGAACGAGAAGGAGACATCAATGCTTAGAGAGCCTACAGTGCCACCTCGCCCTACTGCCACTGCAGCCCGCGCTAAGCCGGTGCAGGCACAGGCCACGCCGCCGACCGCACCGCTCACCGTGCCAGCTGGCACGCAGCTCTTCGTGCCGTCTGCTGCACCACCTAGCGCGCCGCCGAAACAACAGCAGCAGACCGGCGCGGGCGCCGCTAAGAAGCCCCGCCTAGTTTGTTCATACTGCAAGTTCTATGGTCACTCAAGGGAACAATGTCGTAAGTTGGCAAGCCGAGGTGAGTCCAATGCCTATACTAACTTTGCTCAAGACTCAAGTGATAAAAGTGCTAAAGGTTTTTATAGTGTTGAACCTGTTAATTATGAATATTCTAAGTTTAACTCAAATTGTCATTTGAATGCTGAAAATTTGAATAATTTTCAATTTTCCAATAAAAATGTTGCATGCATGGATATAGCTGAGTTGCCAAATATTAATGAGCTTAACCCTAGCCTACATTATACCAAAAATAGCTGTGCATGCACCATTCAAAATAATAATTTTTGCTCTGTGTGTATTTCTCAAACGGAAACATGTTCTCAAAAACATAATTGCAAGTTACCTGTGTGCGATGAACCTAACTTAGCTTGCAATAATAGCTCAACTAACTCATGTTGCTGTATTCATAAGCGTTTTAGTCCTAAAGCATTAATTCAACCTGACAAAAATAATATTAAGTTTAATAATTGTACCACTGTACCGATAACTTGTGTTGATATTTGTAATAATGAAAACAAAACTTGTTTAAATTCACCTGTTAATAATTTGCAACATTTCTCTGAAGGAGTTAATAATAATACTAATGATACCTGCATGTCTAAAAATGTTAACCCTTTACTGCAGGGGAATGTTGACCAAATTAACCCCCGAGTACAGTCTGTAAAAAAAATTTTTACTAAAACCGAAAATGTTAACCCTTCAAAATGTGATGTGTTCAATGTTAACTCTTTATTACCTGAGGGGTCAAATACTTATAATGTGAATTCAGTAACAAAAAGTAATTCTGAAAATATTAATTATAAATGTTCTATATCTAAGTTGTCAAATAATACTTGCGGTAGTAACATGGCGTGTTGTTCGGGCGCTACCGTTAGAGGCCACGACCTACGCCCAATTTTTGAAATCGAAATTTTAGGGGTGAATGGTACAGCATTAATTGACACGGCCGCTAAACATTGTATTGCTGGGCACACGCTATATGCTCTACTTCTCCGTAAATAACACTCTCTCTCTCCGGCTACCAGAAAATTAAGTTAGCTGATGGCATCATTCGAGAGATGCAAGTGTTTTCTACTATGTTACAAGTAAACTTAAAAGGGGTTTTGATTAACACTCCGTTCCTTGTTTTTCCTCATTATAACAACAATGAAACACTACTAGGTATAGATTTTATTAAGGCTGCTGGAGTGGTTATCAACTTTTACCATGAAACATGGTATTTTAATAACAAACCTAAAATCAAATACAGGCTTTTGTTTGAACCGGCTTCTCGGGTAGTGTCCTGCGCTTCCACAGATATTCTTCGAGAGGATGAGGGTCCTCACCTTCAACCTGCAGAACGAGAAGCACTCACTGGTCGCCTCGTCCATGATTCGGACATTTTTATAGCAGGGGGAGGTTCTACGCCGTATGCAGAGCTTAGAATCGTCATTTGCAATCACCTGCCCATTGCTGTCCCTCCATATGGTCGTAACCCCCCGAAAAAGAAACTAAAGAAAACTAGAATCAACAAAATGCTTCAAGAATCAGCTTGGTGTTCCCCGGCATAACTGGTGCCGAAGTCCAATAATGGTGGTATCCGTCTTTGTGTCGCTTATCGACGCCTAAACGCTATTATCAAGTCTGATTCCTATCCGATGCCACGCATCGATGAGCTGTTGCAGAATACTAAGAGGAATCGCTCCATCAGTTCGTTTGACCCTTTTCGGCCTGTTTTCTGCTGGGAACCAGGGGGAGCAAAACAGAATTTTCATTCCTAAACGCGACAGTCAATACTATATTATCAAAAGGCAAGGCCTACTTTTATTCGAGATATTCATATCCTAGCATTCATATTTTTGATTTAACACCGCATCACATTGGTTTTTTTTATGACCCTTCAAACCCTGTTTTTGCTATGAGCGATCGAGGAAAGCTAGCCGACGTTGACAATAAGGTCCTAGTCCAGGTGCGAGGGCGTTCTCCAGGACTAGAGGGGGAGTATATAGCAAGCCTGGCCAATACCATGCCCAACATGGCCAATAGAGGGTGTCTGGCAACACATTGTGTTACTGCTAGTTATTTTATAAAATGGTAACACTGCGACGCGACGAGCTCATGGACTAGTTTCCGCTTCCTTCTTCGACAATCAGCTCTTGTCGCGCGCGCATTGTTACGGATCGTCTAACTAAATATTTCATCGTTTTTCCTTATTTATTGAACTTTTGTGAACCCTAAAAACACAATAAATTTTGTGTCCGAACTTAGTGCGTGTTTTCATCAACAACCCTCGAACGCGTACTAAATTATTTATTTAAGGCTAGCGACCCGTCCCGGCTTCGCACGGCTATATTATGCATGTATTATACATATAAATCTTCCTCTTGAAGCACTCTATCTGTTAAAAAAACCGCATCAAAATCCGTTGCGTAGTTTTAAAGATTTAAGCATACAAAGAGACATAGGGACAGAGAAAGCGACTTTATTTTATACTATGTAGTGAAGTGATGATGAACACAGCGCCTGAAACTTTAATCCTTTGGGGAGGCTTTTGTCTAGCAGGGGGACAATCCAGGCTATAAAAAATAACACTGTAAGGCAGATAGTCGTAATCCTATTTGTATAAAAATCCACAAAATGGTAGTCTATGGGATGGAGAAGGACAAATGATACTTTTGATCCCGAAATTCCCTCGTTATCGAGACGAACGCGGGTGGAGCCGCGGGGCGCAGCTAGTTATTTTATAATTCAGGATTTTTCTGTGACGTTATAGACATAATTATATCGTTACGTGTTCTTACGTCATAATTTCAACCTGATCACGTGACCTTGTAGACCTATGATTTATGGAAAACCAATAACGAAAGGGTGAGGAAGAAAATTTTATGAAGGAAGGGTTTTTATCTCAGAGAAACAGAATACTAGAGAGAGGTCAAGCCGCGCTTATTTGGTGCACAGTCAATGACTTTCTCTTATTCAGTTGGAATGATACGCATGACTTTACAATCATCTTAAAAAAACTAAGTTAGGATTTGTGGCTTTTGAATATGCCCACAAAGATCCGAACGACCCGTCCCCGATACTCCAATCCAAATTTCTAAATTCTCAATACCGTCCGTAAGAAACAAGGTACTTAACAATTTTTTAAATTTATTAGTGTATAATTGTGTGTTAAATTAATCGTGTTATTTAGCTTCTTGTTAATAATTAAAATACCTACTAATTTCTAATGAGAAGAACAATCAATTATTATTTTATCAGTAAATACTTACGTTTATCTTACAAGTAAATATTTACTTTATTCTTCATTACCTCCTGTCGTTTTAATACATACTCCTTTTTTCCTCCTTGCCTCCTTTAACGTTTACTTATTTCATCTATTTTGTGTTTGTTTTCCTTATTTTCTACGATGACAGCGCACGATAATGGGAACGACAGCCACAAGCGCTAATTCAGAGAATGTTATACACTAACAACGTCCCATGGTTTTACCCGCGTAAGTCCCCAATGAAACTATGTATCTATAAACCAAGTTTCATCAAAATCGATCCAGGAGTTTTGGAGCCTCATTGGTCTTTATCATCTTTGAGTTAGTCTCCGAGCGACCCGTCTTCGAGGTTCAGACTTTCTAAAATCTTGACAAATGACGACTAAAAATAAATCTATAATATAAAAATCAATTGCTGTTCGTTAGTCTGGCTAAAACTCGAGAACGGCTGGACCGATTTGGCCAATTCTTTTTTTGTTGTGTTTGTTGTAGTCCTGGGAAGGTTTAAACGGTGAGTACTTACGCGGGTGAAACCGCGGGGCGCAGCTAGTCTATAATATAAAAATCAATTGCTGTTCGTTAGTCTGGCTAAAACTCGAGAACGGCTGGACCGATTTGGCCAATTCTTTTTTGTTGTGTTTGTTGTAGTCCAGGGAAGGTTTAAACGGTGAGTACTTACGCGGGTGAAACCGCGGGGCGCAGCTAGTTTAGAATAAAAATACAGACAGCAAGAAAGTCCTTCATCAAATTATTAATCTATACTAATATTATAAAGCTGAAGAGTTTGTTTGTTTGAACGCGCTAATGTTAGGAACAACTGGTTCGAATTGAAATTTTGTGTTAGATAGTCCATTTGTCGAGGAGGCTATAGACTATTTTATATTTTGATATTTTCACGGGATCGGGAGTTACGCGGGTAAAACCGCGAAGCGCTGCTAGTTTGTTATTATAATTGAAGCTTGTTAAAAATATACTTGTTAGTATTTCACAGTGTCGTGAGTGACGGCATTTGTTTTCATGGCTCAAAGGCCTATACCAGAGAGACAGTGACGTCCGCCTATAGTTGGCTAATATGCAACTAATGTCTAATAGCATGTTTGTTCGCCAGATGCTTATCTAAGGCGATTCAGTAGATGAGATTAGCTGGTTCAAACAAAAAGACAAGTCTCTAAAAACTCCTATCGTGTTTAGCTAACGATTTTAAGACAACCTTTTCTGGATATTTTACAATTACAGATTTTTTACCTCTACAGATTTATTAGATAGATAACTCTCTATTGCATTTTAATTATTTTATATCTATGATCGAGATCTATTTAACTAGCAACAATAGTTAAACTGGGATTAACAGTTTCTTTGTGAAGAGTCTACGATTTGCGAGGATTATGTTCGAGCACGTTCAGAGAAACTGGGCTATTGTTTGATTCGAAACAGTTCGAACGAGTTCTGTTTGATTTCAAATTTCTATGGCGTTGAAGGAGATTTTCAGTTTGTTCAGCGGAAATTGTTGAATCCGCTCAAAGAGTCTTCTTGACTTTTAAGGCTTTGGCTTATTACGTATAAAGTGGCCAAGTGCGAGTCGGACTCACGCACGAAGGATTCCGTACCAAAATATTAGTTTTTTTAGTATTTGTTGTTATAGCGACAACAGAAATACATCGTCTGTGAAGATTGCAACGTCCAGCTATCACGGTCCATGAAATACAGCCTGGTGACAGATAGACAGACAGACAGTGGACTCTTAGTAAATGGGTCCCGTTTTTACTTTTTAGGTACGGAACCCTAAAAATATAGTCACCGTAAGTTCGTAAAAACGTTTTGTTAACCACTGATTTGCCAAAGTTTTTTTGATTGTGTAAGAATTGTTAAACGAAGGTCAATTCTCGTAAAAAATTATTTAAATCAAATTGCAATTGCATTTCGGTTGCAAAAAACATAACCCTTTCCTTGCAGTCGGGTAAAAATATCCTCAAAGTCAACATTATTATCTCAAAATAAAAGAGTTTGAGGTTATTTTGAGGTATTTTGAGAGTATTTTTTGTAATCGAAATGCAATTGGGATGATATCGAAATGTAATTTGAACAATGTTATTAACAAGAATTGACCTTTTGATCAAATTCAAGGAAGTCAACACAGTTGTTTTACATTTATTTTTCCGTTTTTTACAAATAATTGTCCACCTCAATTTCGAATCCCAACTAAAACTACGAGTAGCTTGCGTTTTATAGGTCAGCGGTTGGATAATTGAATCCGCAGACACCTTTCCGCTCGGCTTGACTGGACTGGAACGGTTTGGTCGGGTGGAGAGTGCTGGGGCACGAGGTATGCGATGCGACGTTCCAACATTCACAGGTCAATTCCAGCAGGGTTTATGTCAATACTATGGTATCTTGTTAGTGTCTTTCAATATTGGTTTCTGTCGTGTTAGATAAATGTTAGTATAGATAGATTCTTTATTGCAAACACCATAATAGGTAATCACTATCACTACCATAGTATAAAACAAAGTCGCTTTTTCTGTCCCTATATCCCTATGTATGCTTAAATCTTTAAAACTACGCAACGGATATTGATGCGGTTTTTTTAAAATAGATAGAGTGATTCAAGAGGAAGGTTTATATGTATAATACATGCATAATGTAGCCGTGCGAAGCCGGGGCGGGTCGCTAGTAGATATATGTCCTGAAATATTTATTTATTTATTTTATAATTTTACACAAAGACATAATAGATATTTAACATTTTAAATACAATAAAATTTTAACACTTAACCAAAAATTATTAAAAAAGAAATAACGCCATAATTACAATATAGAAATTAAAAAACAAAACGTAAGTCTCAGTGTTACAATAGGCAGCCTTATCGCTCAAAGCGATCTCTTTCAGACAGCCTTTGGATGGACAAGAAAAAAGGTGAACTACCCCACATGAACCCCACACTACCCTGTGGGGGATAGGGTAGTATTTGATAGCTCAAAGTTGATCTGCCCTTTCTGAAATAGGTATGCAAAGTAATAAAATATATCAACAATTCAACATATTATTTTATATTCGGTTCAGCCTGCCTAGCATGAAGACCAAAACACGATACGATAAAGCTATATCACGCGATATAACTACATCAACTCTCAAAATATGATAGATAAAGCCGCCATGTTGAATTTTTATTATAAATTGCGATAAAAATTATGATAAAAATTCAACATGGCGGCTTTATCTATCATATTTTAAGAGTTGATGTAGTTATATCGCTTTATCGTATCGTGTTTTGGCCTTCATGCTAGGCTAGCTGGTGTAATAAAAGCTCTCCATTGCTATTCAGCAGGGTAATGCAACCACAATTTGAGCAATAGGATAACACAAAGAAAACCTAAAAGGGTATTATAACAAACAAAAGCTAGCATTCAAAAGGAGGCTTCTGCTGCCCTAAATAGGACGATCTAATCCTAAACCACAGTCAAGCATTCTTGTAGTAAATTTATAAATCCACTTTACTAACATCAGCAGAAGGATAAATTATATAAACCACACATTAAGGCAAATATAAATAAATAAATAAACTTTTTTTTATCATTTAAAAAATACCTAATTTAATTTCTTTATTTTTACCAATTAAAAATGGTCACAAACATTTACCTTCCTTTGCGTCACGCAGTCGGATAAAAAAGAGCACAACGAGCACGTAATCCAATATCAGTTTTTTTCTTCGTATCTCGATAAAAGACACTTCACACATAGACTACAACTCTATGCAATTAACAGCTCGGACACGATAAAGTCTCGGATGCGTCTATTAATTCTAATTAGTTGAGGGAGACACGTTTTATTTGATTATCCTCTATATTTCTCAATAAGAATATTTAAATACAATGCCTTTTAGCGAGGGTTAAAATACAAATGAAGGTTGATCCAGATGTTTTGAAGATGATCTTGCTAGGGTCTAGAAAAAGGCAAAAATCTGAATCGAAATTTGTACGGTCGGCTGCATAATTGCAGACCCACCGTAGAGCTCCAAAACGGCTGTTATAAAAATCTTTTCAACATGAGCAAGATTCTAGACACCTGCTTTAGGTGAAGTTTAAAGTCTTCTAACTCATCAATTAATCAAACAATTTTTTTTAGAATGCAATCACTCCAATAATAGTAATTTTCGAACTCTACCGAAGGCTGCAATTATGCAGCCGACTGTACCTATTGGAATATTTATCGAGTTTTCTTACAGGTAGAACTTTGGGAATTTGAATTGTAACTGTATATCAGAATTAGATTATTTAACTTTTAACTAACTTATATCCGCGGCTTCCCCCGCCATTTGACTTTCTTAGATGTGGAAATTCGAAGAAACCCTTTCATAGATACCTACACGTCATAAAGAATACACCCTTCAAAATGTCATGTTTCTAATACTAGCTTCTTAAGCTGTGCTGTGGTATATCAATCAGTCACTCAGGACTTTTATATTCATAGATGAATTCGATTTATAGAAGACCAGCTGTGCCCCGCGATTTCACCCGTGAAAATATGGGGATAAAAAGTTGTTTTATCGCAATCAGTTAAGTAGTTTTTGCGTGAAGGAGTAACAAATATACATACAAACACACATACTCGTACTAACACACAAATATTCACATTTATAATATTAGTAGGATAGGATCGAAAGTATAGGATTTTGTCTACAGGTGGTTATTTACTCTGTTCGAAAGAGATTGTATTACGTTATCATCGTTATCAAGTATTATCAAGTAAACGCAGACGTGTTGATAAAATGGTCGGGTTATGGACGCGAGCGCTGTAGTTATTTAGATTTTTGTTGATTGTGACGGGTTGTGGACACTCTTTAATAACGCACCTTTGTACATTCATTGTTTAATGAAACAGTTTCTTGTATAATAAGGTTAGATTCCTATCACCATGGGAGCTGATCAATCTAATTTAGAACGAGAACGGAAATATGCAAGGTATGCAATTGCTATAATAATCACCTGCCATGGATGCGGAACGTTAGCGATGAGTTGGCCCTCTCGCTTTAACTACAAGTGATAGTTTAACATCAAATAAAGCCTCTCCATTCTTCAGCCGCTCACATTACTCCCTTGCTGAGATTTTCTCGAATCTCCGCCTGTCTGTTTTCTAGGAAGTGGGATTCCTTCCACATCAATTTTGGTTAGTTAGGACATTGCGTATGAAGTGTTTTGGACCACGAAAATGTTAAAGTTCCATATTGTTTAGTCCCATAAGTACCCATAGTCCCCCTAATATCGACTACCACCAAAAGCACCCATGAAGTGTGGTTTTGGTGGGTTTCGGGTTCCTTACCTAAAAAGGTAAAAAAAGGAACCCTTATTCACTCTCTTGTCCATCTGTCCGTGTGTCACCACCGATTTTCTCAGGAACTAAAAGTTGATATTAATTTTTTGCCGCTATGGATATTCCGAAGTTCCGCTTGCTTAATCATGTGTCCCGATTTTTCACCAACTTGAACTGGCAATGGCTGGAAATGAAAACTGACCTACCTATACGTTCTTCGCAGGTCAGTCGCAGAGCGAGAAAACCTCCGTCACGCTCGTGAAGTACAACTTCAAGAAACGTTAAGGCTAGAGAGAGAAAGAAATCGTCGCGCGCATGAAGAATTGTATTTAAAGTCTTTAGAAGCCCAACAACTTCAAGAAGCATTAAGAAGATCCACCGCTGAAACCCAGGGCCAAGTTGGGTATTCCAACTTGAACAATCACCCTGAATTATCAATACACGATATTTACCAGACTTCTGCTGCTCCAAATTTGGTTGTAAATCATGACCACAAAAGGTAATTCATGTAAAATAACTAGAGTTAATGTAGTTGTAAGTGTAAATATTTTAGAAGAAAGATGTATAGATCGCGCAAAATAAGTTAACTCAAGATGGCAGTAGGTGCTGCGTATACTTTTTTTAAGGAAAATCATCATGCGCACACTGCCTTCTTGTACCCGATCAAGCAGGTAGATCTATAGAGGGCAGCTAAGACTTTTTAAATGTAAAGGTTCAGTAACTTTTTGATCTTAATTCATAATTTCATCTATTTCAACATTTTTCATCATTCGGTCCTCCCTACACCCCTAACCCCCACGAAATGTCAGCTGCCGTCGGAGACTCGTCCACCAGCATCACAGTCTCGTCCAATTCCACCCATTATTAATAAGTCAGCAATGGAGACAATGGAGTAAGTGTAAATATTTTAGAAGAAAGATGTATAGATCGCGCAAAATAAGTTAACTCAAGATGGCAGTAGGTGCTGCGTATACTTTTTTTAAGGAAAATCATCATGCGCACACTGCCTTCTTGTACCCGATCAAGCAGATAGATCTATAGAGGGCAGCTAAGACTTTTTAAATGTAAAGGTTCAGTAACTTTTTGATCTTAATTCATAATTTCATCTATTTCAACAGTTTTCATCATTCGGTCCTCCCAACACCCCTAACCCCCACGAAATGTCAGCTGCCGTCGGAGACTCGTCCACCAGCATCACAGTCTCGTCCAATTCCACCCATTATTAATAAGTCAGCAATGGAGACTGGTACAGCAGCGCTCCAAGCGAATATAGTTCATGGGGCAGTGGCAGCTCCCCAAGCAGTCAGGATCGGTGGTGCAGTGACAGGGCCTCAATCGGCTGGGGTCGGTGGGACAGTGACAGCTCCCCAAGCAGTCAGGATCGGTGGTGCAGTGACAGGGCCTCAATCGGGTGGGGTCGGTGGAGCAGTGACAGTTCCCCAAGCAGTCAGGATCGGTGGTGCAGTGACAGGGCCTCAATCGGCTGGGGTCGGTGGGGCAGTGACAGGGCCTCAATCGGCTGGGGTCGGTGGGACAGTGACAGCTCCCCAAGCAGTCAGGATCGGTGGTGCAGTGACAGGGCCTCAATCGGCTGGGGTCGGTGGGGCAGTGGCAGCTCTCCAAGCAGTCAGGATCGGTGGTGCAGTGACAGGGCCCCAATCGGCTGGGGTCGGTGGGGCAATGGCAGCTCCCCAAGTAGTCAGGATCAGTAGTGCAGTGACAAGGCCCCAAGCAGCCAGGGTCGGTGGGGCAGTGACAGCTCCCCAAACAGTCAGGATTGGTGGTGCAGTTACAGGGCCCCAAGCGGTCAGTACTGGCGCGGCGGTGATAGCGGCCCAAGTGGTTAAGGTCGGTGGGGCAGTGACTATGCCTCAAACAGCCACAGTACGTACGGCAGTGACAGCACCCCAAGCAGCCACAGTCCGTGCGGCAATAACAGCACCCCAAGCATCCAGTACCGGTGCGGCAGTGAAAGCGCCCCAAGTGGTCGGTGGTACAGTGACTGTGCCTCAAACAGTCACAGTACGTACGGCAGTGACAGCACCCCAAGTGGCCACAGTCCGTGCGGCATTAACAGCACCCCAATCATCCAGTACCGGTGCGGCGGTGAAAGCGCCCCAAGTGGTCGGTGGGACAGTGACTATGATTCAAACAGCCACAGTACGTACGGCAGTGAAAGCACCCCAAGCGGCCACAGTCCGTGCGGGATTAACAGCACCCCAATCATCCAGTACCGGTGCGGCGGTGAAAGCGCCCCAAGTGGTCGGTGGGACAGTGACTATGATTCAAACAGCCACAGTACGTACGGCAGTGAAAGCACCCCAAGCGGCCACAGTCCGTGCGGGATTAACAGCACCCCAATCATCCAGTACCGGTGCGGCGGTGAAAGCGCCCCAAGTGGTCGGTGGGACAGTGACTATGATTCAAACAGCCACAGTACGTACGGCAGTGAAAGCACCCCAAGCGGCCACAGTCCGTGCGGGATTAACAGTACCCCAATCATCCAGTACCGGTGCGGCGGTGAAAACGCCCCAAGTGGTCGGTGGGACAGTGACTACGCCTCAAACAGCTACGGTCCATGCGGCAGTGACAGCACCCCAAGCGGCTACAGTCTGTGCAGCAGTAACAGCGTCCCATAAGAAAAAAGTATTAGCAAAGTAAGTAAAACTCAAAAATTAATTTATATTATAAACACTTGCTATACACATCGCGGTTTCACTTCCGTAAGTCTATTTCAAGGGATAAAAGTTGCCTATGTTTCTCCCAAGGATTTAATGTTTCTTTGTATCAAGTTAATTCAAAATAGGTCGGTCGGTATTCGAGTCTTTTCGGATAAAAGTAAAATATATTTCTTCTTCATAAATTATCTAGATTATTTTAATTTTTTTAATCTAATCTATACATTAATAAATATAAATCGATAACTACCTTTATAGATTGAATTCTCTACCCATTTCTGTATAAAGACCTATGTAATTATTTGTGTTTTCTCTACTGTTTGAGGCTTAACCCTAAATTATCTTAGGTAACCGATTTAGTTTAATACCTACCATTTGTGGTTTCAAGGAATAATTAGGGAGACGGTCGAAAATTATGCTCCTTAAAAATTGTCCGGGAAGAAATTTTTCATTTTGATCTGTAAAGACATATTTCACCATGCAGGCTGCCAAACACAGTGTTGTGGGTTCGATTCTCGCCTCATACAAGTATTTATGTTAGATATTTGTCTGTGGTCTGGTTGTTTCTATGTATTATCTATACTTTCTATACTGATATTATAAAGCTGAAGAGTTTGTTTGTTTGTTTGTTTGAATGCGTACCAACTGGTTCGAATTGAAAAATTCTTTTTTGTGTTGGATAGTCCATTAATCGAGGAAGGCTATAGGCTACTTTCTATTCCGATATTCCCACGGGATCGGGAGTTACGCGAGTGAAACCGTGGGACTCTGCTAGTAAGTATATATTTAAGTAGTATATCTGTTGTCTAGCCCATGGTAATATATCTGTTGTCTAGCCCATAGACCCATAACACAAGTCTAGTTACTTAGCTTGGAGCTAGATGGCGATGTGTAGAATGTCCTGCAATATGTATATTTATATTTTGCTTCGTAAAAGAACCCGGCGCGCGGCGAATGGACGATGTTTGAACTTCTCAATCCTGCCGCGACCATACTTGGGGCTGAATTAAACATACAAAAATCGATCAATTCTCAATCACAAGTTTGACACCAAGTTTTTAAATACCTAAGTATTTTTTGAACTGAAATAAAATACTTGGATAGTACCAGTGACGAGGAGTGAAATGTTTTAAAAGTAAACCAAAAAGCCCCAAATATTTATTTCCAGTAGAACCCATCTGAATCCGTAAAGGTAAATCGATAGAAATCGGGTTGTATGGATCCCTCGCTACTGGTACCTTACTTCGTACTACTACTAAATTCATTTATTAAAAAAAAACTCATGATACTATTATATTCTACCCTAAACAATCATTGTTTCAGGAAAGATGATAGCATGCTCTGTAAATCCTGTAAGGAACCCTATGGTGATAAGATATTCCAATGCAAAGATGGGCACAGTTCCTGCGAAGCATGTTGGACCTTGAGTTTGCCCTGTGGACTATGCAGATGTCCTATTACAAACACGCGGAACTTTGACCTTGAGAATTATTTGGCGGCTAATGTAAGTGTTGTTTTACTACCTTTGTATTATATTCAAAGTCCTAACTGACTGACTGACATCATAATATAAACGCACAGCTACAAGCTAATGCAAAAATTGTACTAAAAGGTACACAGCTATTAGGACGTTATTTTGAGAAATTATTATTACTAATAAATTATTTTGGAAATTCAGCCCTTAGACTGTCCGTTCGCAGAAGGGAAGAGGAAAAAAGAGCAGAGCGGTTTCCACCAATAGAATTGCATAAAAGCTCAGCACGTTGAGTTTTAGCGCAGCGCTATTGGTGGAAACGCCGCTCTGCTTCTGTGGACAGGCAGCCTTATGCGTAAAAATTCGCGAGTAAAAGATAATTCAATACAAAATCAGATTTAAGATTTTTCTTTAATTATTTAATTTTACAGCAACAAGTTAAATGTGCAAACGCAGAGGAAGGCTGTATTTTGTCGTTAAAAAAGTCTGAAATATCAAAACACGAGAAAGAATGTCCATTTAAAGAACTGAAGTGTCCTGCTCTTGTAGATTGCAATTGGAGAGGTAGGTATCTATTTCACTTAGAAATCAATCTATCTAGACATGAGAGAGATGAATGTGAACGATTAGATGATGTCTAATAGGAGTGAATTGAAGAAGAAGACATACTGCGCTGATCACAAATAAATTGGGATGAGGGCAGGAAGAAGACGAGTATGGTTTTGACAAAAATAAAACATATGAAACAAGAAAAATATATTATGTAGGTATACTTACAACAGCTACAAAACGCGGTATGCTGTTGGACACAGAGGGGTCAGAAAAAGACACAGAAGTCTTTGGGGTCTATGTTTAGCAGTACCTAGACAAGTTGTAGCTGATGAATCACAAATTACAGAACAGAACAAGTCTTGTGAAATCATAACTTTTCAATATATTTTTGTTAACTATCTATACTAATATTACAAAGCTGAAGGGTTTGTTTGTTTGTTTGAAAGCGCTTATCTCAAGAATTACTGGTTCGTTTTTTGTGTTGGATACTCCATTTATCGAGGAGGCAATTTTTTATTTTGATATTCCCAAGGGATCGGGACTTACGCGGGTGAAACCGTAGGGCGCAGTATAAAATAGATTGTTAGGCATAGAAAAGCTACGGACAATCAGGAAGTCGCGAAGGATGAGATGTTATTCGAATGCTGCTAATAGACAGATTTGTGTGCTGATTGTAACTAACGATTACCTAAATACAAAATTAAATTGATATTTTATATAAGGCGTTCTAGCATCATACGCAGTAGGACACGTTTGAACGTTATTATCATGTTTGTTCATGTAAAATAACTTGTATTTTTTGTATGTCTAGATTCAAATAATTCTAAGGTGCCACTAGTGATAAGCATCTTTCCTCCCGCAAATTGAATCCACTAGAAAGCGTATTTAAAAATGATTCTTGTTATTGTTTTCAGGTAAGATTTCCCAACTATCTATTCATTTCGACGAGGAGCACCCGTACAGCAGGCAAGCCAACGTTAATACCGAGATGTTCCTACCGAACATCTGCAACGAATACAGTTCACTGCAACTTATCAATATGGGAAACATCAACTTCCTGTTCTACTTAAAAGTATCAGAAATAGAACGCAGAATCTACATGGATACACAATTAATTGGGCCTAAAGCAACCGCCTCGAAATGGTACTATGAAATACATGTTTACAATAAAAGGGAACCTCATAGGAAGTACCAATATATTGATAGTTGCCGGTCTACACAAGAAACACCCGTCGATATAACTCTTCATAACTGTGCTATATTGCCACTGTCATATGCAATGACTTTAATTAATGAAGGTATCTTGACTTACCAGATATATATAAAGAGTGCAGGTCGAAAACGCCGCCGGCGAAAGTAAGTGTTAATTTCTGAAATGTCCTGCACACACATGGGTGTGCGCATATATTATGACTAATGAGATACGTGTACGCGCAAAGAGTTAAACCTATTTTCGACTAAATATATTTTAAGAATTTTAATTTTAATAGAGAGGATGGTTGGAGAGTACCACCGGTTTGGGACCCAGTACTGCATTTAGTTAGGTCTCAAGCCCCGCAAGCAACAGCTACAATACCTCGGGACACCGTTATTCAATTCTGCGTTAGATGAAACCTTTTTATTAATTTTAAGTAGACGGTTGTTTGACAGCATTTCACATAATATTTTTGTAAGACGAATGTCATCTTAGTCTGCCTGTGACCATGGGATCTGCAAAGTTCCTGAAACGTCAGGTTTAAAACAAAAATAAAAACACGAATATATCCGTTAAAATAAAAATTATGAGTTTAAGTCACCAAAATCTTAGAAATACTAGGTATATTTTAAAAATGATTGCATTAAACATTATTGTTTATAACAAAAAATTATCTATAATTTATGGGGTGTTAGATTTAATTTGGCTAACTAATATTACCCAAATTAAATCTAACGACCTAGTTTAAAGAAAATTCCTTTTTGTTTCGAAGCTTATACGAATTTAATCCAAATTTTAGTAAAAAAATGTATTGTCGTCAACACAACGGTACATTCAACATAGATCACTACATAGTATAAAACAAAGTCGCTTTTTCTGTCCCTATTTCCCTAAGTATGCTTAAATCTTTAAAACTACGCAACGGAATTCGATGTGGTTTTTTTAATAGATAGAGTGATTCAAGAGGAAGGTTAATATGTATAATACATGCATAATATAGCCGTGCGAAGCCGGGGCGGGTCGCTAGTGTATATATAACCAAGGTAAATTTGTTAATTCTCTTCAGATAAAATTTAATTATTCGTACATTCGTCAAGATGAAAATGAAACATTATTTGCCGTCTAAGAGGAAATTAAAATCTTCCAGTTAATTAATACTAGTTATCGAGTGCTCGATGCTTGTTAATAGCTGAACCTGTTTCATGGATGATTTCACTCAGAGGATACCTATTATAGATTTAAGAGTATCACATACCTTTTTAATCACATCGTCACGTCTTATAAATCGATGAATACCGGCAGCACTCACAAAAAAGTGTGACTTTATCGCTCACGTTCCGTTATTGACGAGGTGACCATTTTAGACCGTTTTTTGATAGAATTTGTCCGTAATTCTGTAAGCCCACTTGACGTGTGTCATGGTAAAATATTTTCCTGAATAAGACTATTGAAAAATGACACAAACTATAAAGAAACATTAATCCATGAGTGGATTCCATTCATATTTTTTAAGTAATTTTGAAGTATTATTTCACGGTCGAAATATAATAAATACATTCAGAATCTTAGCCCAGGTCATACATGTTTTCATTTGCAAAAAATGTTATTTTATTGATGTTTAATAATGTGTATACCTACTATAGGCTAACAATCATATATTTAAGTATTTTAAGAAGTATATAACTTAAACCTAAAACTTTAAGAAATTTAGATATTTAAGAAAAGATGAAATACAAGCCTAGTTCATAATAACTATTATAAATACCGAAATCGGACAATTTAAGGGAAGAAAAGAGCTATTTTTGTATGGATAAGTACGTGGTATGTAACCCTCTTAACACGTAGAGTTAGAGGAGATAGTAAATGGAAATATTCGATTTTATGGTTTAATAAAGTTGGAAGGTTTCTTGGAAAATATACGGTCGGCATAGCACTATAAGGTGAGTAAAATGGATGGATGGGTCGTTATCTTGCTTAGGTTCTTTTTAGGGTTCCGTACCCAAAGGGTAAAAACCCCTATTACCCTATACCCTATTACTAAGACTTCACTGTTCGTCTGTCCGTCCGTTTGTCTATCACCAGGCTGTATATCATGAACCGCGATAGCTAAACAGTTTTACACATGATGTATTTATATTGTCGGTATCTACATCAATACGAGAAAAACAGAAAATAAATAAATGGAGTCTCCATACAATATGGTACGGAACCTTTCGTGTGCGAGTCCGACTTGCACTTGACCGGTTTTTATTTAATTTTTATTTGAAAGAATGCAAAGTTATTGGTATGGGAAAGCGGTCGAAGGTTACTTTTGTGCACCCTAACAATCAGCTTTTGTTCTACGACTTGGAAATTCCGTTTTTTAGGGTTCCGTAGCCAAATGGCAAAAAACGGAACTTTAAACTTGGTAAGAAGATGTATTCTGTATACCGCATTAAGATTTTCATACAAAAATAGAAAAAAAAACAATACATTTTAGGGTTCCCCATACTTAGAACAGAAACTAAAAAAAAAAAATTTCATCAAACCTATACGTGTCGTATCTATGGATAGGTCTTCAAAAATTATATTGGGGTTTCTAGAAAAAAAAATTCTAGACTGAGTAGGTTACGTGAGAGACATTTCCAAAGTGGTAAAAAGTGTGTCCCCCTCCCTGTAACATCTAAAATAAGAGAATGATGAAACTAAAAAAAATATATGATATACATTACCATGCAAACTTGCATTGGTTTGAACGAGATCTGGTAAGTATTTTTTTGTAATACTTCGTAAACCGTAAACCGCCATTTCCCCTTCATTCATAATAGCTTGTTTTTGCGTCGGGGGTTAAACAGAATATAATGGTACGGAACCCTTCGTGCGCGAGTCCGACTCGCACTTGGCCGGTTTTTTTATTTAAGCTTAAGGTTCCCTGAAAATCAGCTGTTACACGGAGAGGTCATTATATTATAATTATTTTTAAGTTTTATTGTTAAGTGGTGCTACCACCACCATAAAAATTATAAGAAAGTGCCTACGCACTTTTTTATAATTACCAGTAGGTTCTCACGTAGCTATAGCGGTTCTAGAACTTGCTCTTACTGACCCACTCAAATTAACCACCCTCTCAGCTTAGTCTAGTCTGGAACTTTAAAGTCATGCTATTTAGGACGCAGTAAAATATTTCCCCTTTATATTATTAGTGTAGATAAAATACAGCACCTTTTTCTTTCTTTCTTTCACCAATCACCAGAGTAAACAAGCAATAAAACATAGACGTGTCACGTCATAACCAGATTGTGACGTCACCTAGTCTAGTTCTATTCTGGGATGTGTACACTCGATTAGGTTATCGACTATCGGTTCGGGTTAGGGCTCATTCACACACAAGATCCGTATGTAGTTGTAGAACCGGTTTTAACGGATCCATCTTTACTGGTAAGTAATGTTCACGCCACCAACAGAATACAGTGGAATTGGTGGCATCCGTGTTCTACCTAAAACAAAATAATATAAAGAAAGAAAGAAAAATCATTTATTGAGTACAATCACACAATAAACACAGGAATAAAGAAAGGATCAGAACATGATAATGAAAATTAATTAAATAAACAACAAAAAATGACTAAGAAAAAACAACATAAATGAGGAGTCGTGTGCTGACCCAAATGGGTCCACCTCAGCTAAAAACTGGAGCCAAACATGCTTAGCTGCAGCGGTGGTCTTCCGGCCAGACCCATCTAGCTGCTATTATAGATCTTACTAGCTGTAAACTAGATTTAAATAATAATGTAACGTATCGGCTTGCATATTTACCGGATCCAGAATACTGTCGTGTGTGTGTTCTAGATTGTGACGTCATCTAGTCTCGTTCTATTCTGGGATGTGTACACTCGATTATCGACTATCGGTTCGGGTTAGGACTCATTTACACACAAGTCCCGTATTTATTGAACCGGTTTTTAACACCAACCGCCATACAGAATATAGTTAAAATAACGTCTCGGTTTGTATATTTAACCGACTTCAAAAAAGGATGAGGTTCTCAATTCGTCGCGTATTTTTTTTATGTATGTTCGCCGATTACTGGAAAACGCCTGGACCGATTTTGAATAGTTTTTTTTATGAAAGGGGATAACTCTCAGGTGGTTCCATAAAAATTGGATAACGATCTGATTACCGGATAGTGTCGCGTCTAAGAACAAGCTCATACTGATACATACGCCATCACCGAATAAATTCGTATACTATTAATTTAGACCTGTAGACCGGGTCGTCAGTTTTTACCGGTTCGAAAATACTGCCGCGTATGTAAACACGCTTACACCTACGCCTTTACCGATACGATAAAACGGAATGTGTGTATGAGCCCTTATAGACCTCATGTAACCAGGGATAGGTGCTTACCTATCCCTGGCCGTCCTTTATGAACTTTTTCCTTCAGTTTGCTTTAATTCAAACATAATGATACGCAGAGAAATAACAACGTGTCTTGTTTGAATGATTTTGAACTGATTATGATGTAAAATTAAAATATAAATAAAATCTGGAAACAAAATGGAGGGTAACTGTATAGTTTATAAAGGACTTTCATTTTAGGTCGAAAAAATCGGTTGACAAAGAACTCCGTACTTTGAAATAAAACTTACCAAAAAAAGCAAAATCAAAACTTACCAGAAAAAGCATAATCTAAAAGTAAGTAAGTGGGTGAAAGTAAAGTAAGTACAACTTCAATTTCCTACTAATATTATAAATGTGAAAGTTTGTGTGTGTGTGTGTGTGTGTATGTATGTTTGTTACTCCTTCACGCTAAAACCACTGGACCGATCGCAATGAAACTCGGTATGTAGATAGCTGTAGACCTGGATTAACACAAAGGCTACTTTTATCCCGATATTCCCTCGGCATCGGGACTTTCGCGGGTGAAACCGCGGGCCGCAGCTATAGTAATTTATATAGATAAATAAAGATATAATTTATATAGATACATTTGTAGTTTGGTTTTTAAATCAAAATAACTCTAAAAATATATGCAATTTAAGTTTAATTTCCCATAATCAAGGTAAAAACAATCAACACAACAATTTACAAAATAATAAAAACTAAGAGAAACAAATGAAACATTGTCGTGTTGCAGTAAAACCTCGAACGCTATAAATTGTAACCTGGTAATTACGGAAAGTGTACGATTCACCGGAACGGTAACAACGTCGCCGCAGAGAGAAAATGTTGCAGCTCAAGTAGGAACCAACTGTTATTGGTTCCGGGATTAGCTATAAACTCCGAACAAACCATTCATAATGGAGTGAAGACAACTGCGGTCACTTACTAGACGCGAAGTCTAGGCACTGAACATCCCAATCAAATCACCCTAAAAGAGCCCCTAGAGAAGCCCCTAGAGGACCCGTTGGGTTCCGCGGAAGACTCGTGTCGTCCCAGTAATATGGACACTAAGGCGAGTGAGGAACCAACTTGGTCGCATTCCATCTTCAGACCAGAGAGAGCCGCTGCTCCCGGGGGGATGAGGCATCAGGGCATGCACATTTTCTCCACCTAAAAAAAGAGTCCCTAGAGGAAGACCACTGGTGGAAAATTTTGGAAAAATTGATGAAGTCGCAGAACCTAAACAACTATGCCACACAACATAACATAACACTAAACTGTTACAAATCAAAACAAGTTCAAGTTCATATCTCAATTATTTTATGCCGTGGCTGTCGCAGCAACCGCTGCTTACTCTATTGTGTTCAATTAGAAATACCAGGATGGCACTTCGAATTGCTAGAGAGTGGTATGTTTAATGAATTTCGTTAATTTTGTGTGTTTACCGAGAGCTTTGGTTTAGGAATGGTGCCTCGGAATAGAACGTTGGAGTGGTCAATCTAATATTGGATTTAGTTTTGCTTGGTAACTGATTTTTATGGATGTATTTCTTTTCGCTTATTTGGGGGTCGTTGAGTCACGAGCGTATAGGTTCTAGGTGCTACATCTTAGACCGCATCGTCATTTACCATCGTGTAAGGTAGTGGTCAAATGCTGATCTTATTTAATTTTATTGTACAAAAAATCTTTACAGTTCAGCGCTTAATATCTCTTCTAGGGGAACATAGAGAATCCGCGAGATCCTCCGATCTTACTTTAAATTAGAGCGGATCGTTTAGCGCAAACAAAAAAAAATCTGTTTTCATTATGATAAAGTACTTCAAAAGGAAATCAATAACAATGTACATCTGAAGGTCCCAAGTGAAGTAAAAACGTCAACAGTTAACAAAGGCCGTGCCTTATCCTCTCATCCGAATTATAATATCGTCAAGATATTCATTGAAATTCAAATTTGAATGATCGTTTAAAGGAGTTAATCCGAAGAACCTTTGTGTTTTAAATTAAATTGATAAAAAATTCTTGAGTTAAGGCTGAGACGAGCGGTCGGAATTGAAATGTTGATTAAAATTGTTACTAGATAAAAATTTAAGGCATCTGCCTTGTTGCTGTGCAGTGATTTTTCAAGATTTTATGTTGTTCTAGATATTGAGATGAATGTTTTTGTATGCTAATCTAACGTCATCTAATGAGGAGAAAGTTATTTGTGTATAAACCAAATTCTATAATATTAATTTGGGAGTAAATCCTAATTACCTACTGTGTGATAGTGGTCAAACGCTGACCTATCATTTTCTAAAAATAAATTGACTTTTTAAATATAGGTTTAATAAAGGTTGGTTATTGTGTAATAAATCTTTAACAAACGCTTTCATGGACTCTTTTAAAACAGTTTTTAGAGTGAACTAGCTGCTGCCCCGCGGTTTCACCCGCGTAATAATTTTCTACTCAATTTTCTTAATTTTTTCTGTCATAAAAACCTTCTCCTGACATTAACAAACACAACAAATAATAAGCAAAATCGGTTCAGCTGTTCTCGAGATTTGCGTTTAGCAACACATTCAGTTATTCATTTTTATTTAATAGATAGAAGATAAAAGTTTGCAAAAAAGTCTACAATTATGTTCCTGTCAAAGCACTTTGTTACTGGTTCCGAGCTGTGGTTCAAAGTAACCGAATAATTTGTACCCAATCCCGCTGACATCAAAATTCAAGCCCTCATCCGAATTTCAATGCAGGCTTGCTTTAACACTTTAAACCTATTACGTATTCTGTAAGTTACCACGGTTGTCATGGTTACCGCGTTTCCAGCGGTTCAGCCGAAATTGGAGCTGACTATAACTAGGGCGTGAAAATTTAACACTTTGTCATAGATATAGAGTATACTTACTTAATATAATAGAGCGCATAATATTACAAATAATTATAGATAGTAATGTTAAAATAACTTAGATCTGCATTTTTGCATTCTTAGACTGGAGGTTAACGCATTAGGAGAACACAAATCTGCGTTCCAGAACTTGCATTGCTAACTTCTTACAGAAAGCTGCACGGCAAAGCTTATGTACGACTGGGCAGGTCGTGATTACGCTGGAAGAGCCACAGGGATAAAAGCCGGCGATGGTGGGATGATTTTGATTCCTACATTTAATTGAAGGAAGTTAAAAAGGTGCCTTATGGTGAGACAGTGTAAGCTTTTAAAAAAATAAATATTTTAACTTTGCCGTGAAATGCCTGAATTAAGTTGATCTTAATTCAGGCATTTCACGGCAAAGTTTGCCAAGAAAATGCAGAAAAAGACTATCTCTATGCTTTAAATTCAACACTTTGTATTCTTCAAATATGTGTATATTTTGGTACACACTATCACTAACACAAGATTTTTCTGTAAATTAGTAACGAAAATTTTGACATTATTCCTTCGAAAATTGAAATCAAAAGGACTACTATTTTCAAGTAAAGCCTCAGGCAGTGAGAATGAATAGGTAAGTATGTGTTTTAAAAAGAAATGGTTATTTTTTACTTTTGAGTCTAAGGTATCGGTATTCTTCAAAGGCCACTTTGAGCTAACCTAAGTATCAAAGCACATCTCTCTCTCTTCCTATCTTATAGGTATATTTCATCTCAACATATTAGAAATGAAAATACGCCAACATTCAATTTACCATTTAAACAGTAACACATTTCCAGTGGAAATTCACGCACAATATTTCCCTCCAATTTTAGGCTTTAGAATATTATCTGTTCTTGAATATTCCTATCCTAAAAGCGAACGCAAACGACAGACTCTTTGATCGGGCGATAACTCACATGTAGAGGCAATTAAAATAAAATCTAGCGAACGATTTAGAAAGTTTCAGATTGATAGAGACTACGTCCCAGAAAACGCAGCAAGGGACACCCTCTAGCTACAAAGTAAGACGACCTATTTAAGGTAGCGGGAAGCCATTGGACGCTGATTGCATGCGACCGATTTCTCTGGAAGTCTTTAAGGGTGGCCTATGTTCAGCAGTGGACGTGCTATTGCTGATAATGATGATGATAAACTATATACATAATAATATAATATATATATATAATATATACATACTAATATTATAGTTTTGAAACTTGAAACCATACAAGCCGCTAATCAACAACATCACACACATGACCTCTTAGCTAAATGTCTGAAAACAAGACAGATCGCAAGATAAAGGGAGATTCCAAAAAAAAAAAGTTTTGACACTATTTCCAAAAATCTTTGTTAAAAATCAACAAATTCAGCAGACAAATATAGTAAAACAAAAAAAAATGATGAAAAAACTCCTAAACATAAAAAAATATAAGTATACAATAAACAACTATCAACTGCGCCCTGTTGTTCCACTGTAAGAATAAATAGCCTATATGTTAGTCTAGGTTTCCAGATGTCTAAGTACCGAGTTCCAACTCAATCGGATTAATAGTTTCTGCGTGAAGAAGTAACAAACACACAAACTCAGATTCAAACTTTCACATTTATAATATCAGTAAGATATGGAAATAGGTATCTAATAAGTTGTTTCATATTAACAACTATCGACCGATTTCAAATCTAAAGTATGCTTTTCCTTTTGATATAACTAGCGCCCTTTGCAATGCTTGTTCAATATCAGATGTAGTAGGTATAAAGTTATCCTTGGGGTGTTTTCGGCATTCGTATTTACCTAGCTATTTCAGAAACAAGTTAATTGCTAGAAAAATTATAACCAAACTTCTAACACCCCTTTTTGCGTCTGGGTTTAAAATTCGAAACGTTAATTATTGCTTTTAACTTTGGAACAGCTAAATTTTGATGAAACAAGCTAAGAACACTCAAAGAACACTGTATTTTGTAGAAGTTCATGTGATACGGATTCAACGCAAATCGTCCCAATCACAACTCGTCAAAATCGCACCCCATCCCATTCACAGTTCCTTCCAATTTTTCGTCCCATTCGTCAATTGACTCCAAGTGTGGCGATTTGTGATGTTCCATATTACAGTAATCTGTTAAATCCTCATACGCAAATAGCTTGTTTACAGTGAAAGATAGATAGATAACTTTTTTTGTACAACAAGGGAAGGAACAAAACACGACATACACAAAGTAAATTAGTATAGCTAGAAAGTATAAGTTGCACAAATGGGCGGCCTTATCGCTGAAAGCGATTACTTTTATTCGATTAAGTGAAACTGAACGATAAAAATATATTAATATACAATCGAATTTTGAAAACCTCCTCATTATTTGAAGTCTGCTATCCGTATTTAGTTTTCGCAAATGATACATTTTTCAGATCAAATAAGAAAGAACTGAGGTTAGTTAAGAACAATAATAATTGTATGTTACAATGAAAATTCATTAATTAAAGTTTAACGAAAACACTTCCTAACATAATAATATCTACTAATACACACCAAACTCGAACAATACAAAATCTTCATCAACCTTGTGTTAACTTGTTCACTATAGAGTTGACAATGAATAGACGCGACCAATTTTATTTCAATGAATATAGGTCAAGTGGAAATAACCCATGGGTGTTGGGTCAAAAATCAACAGGATGTTTCCCGTTAATCTCAGATTACCGTTGACCTAATAATTTGGCAAGGAATACAGCAGGTCTTACAGCATAATAGTAAGAAATTTCCATAACTTTTCCCTACGTTGATAGTGTTGATAATGCTTATCCAACTTTCGTAATTGGAAATTTTATGTAATTTCATAAAAAAAAATTTGATTAATTTACATATTGAAACATCGTTAAAATTAAGCTATGTTTGGAATTTAATTTATACTATTATGATACTTCAGCGAAGTCAATAATTTCAAACTACCGACTTCAACAAACAACGACACTATGTGTTGGGAAACGGTACTTATGATTGGTTGCTCATGTGAGTGACTTAAGTGGTAATAAGCGGAGATTGGTTATTCATGAAGTGACCATACAGGAAGGCCGTATGGGAGCAATAATTGGCAATATAAGATAAGTTACTTACAAAGGCAATAATAATATAATTGATTTTCAGATCATCGGCATTGCATCGGACCAAATTAAGGAAATAATAATTATGAGGGTAGCTGTAATGTATCACTAATTAGTGATTTGACAATCGACATAATCACTTGTCGATTTTTGTCGCCTCTATCCGTTCTAAACTCAATCATTCACCCACTCATTCAGAAATTATCACGCAAGTAATTAATTATAATCAACATCGTGAATCTACGCCCCTATACAAGTGAACCACATTACTATGGAAACAGAAATTAGACTTTAGTTTCGTAATGTTCCATTTTCAAATTATTTTGTGCGAAAATGGAGTGGAGATTCAACGTGTGGTCCAATGGTGTGGGTAACATAGCAGCTAGTTTCGACTTGCATTAGTTACACATCCAAATATATTTTCTGTCTTTAGCTGTATTTTCTGAGGTAACTACATAGTAAGTATTTAATGAAAAATTCAAACTTAAATGATCGAAACAATGATGAAACTTCTAACGTGTCTTTTTTGTTCCACTCCCGTCTTCTTACATTTACAAGCGTATCTCGAAAAGCCCCGCTTATTTTGGGGTTTTCAAGTCACGAGAGTTTAGGAGTTTAGGCTACATTTTGCATCGTCACTTACCATCGAGATATTGGTCAAACGCTGACCAATGGCCTATTTAAAAAACTCAATTTTTCCGCGTATCTATCTTTCTCCTGTGCAGTCAATAATTCCATCTGATGGTAGGATTTAGCTTTCTGGTCTCTTCTCCCCCAGGTTGCAATATCTGACGCATCGTCTGGGGAAAATTTGCAATCTAGGTATCATTTGTTTTTTTTTCGTCTTACAAAAACTAATTAATAAAGAAAGCAATTTTGTTCGTAATTGATTTCTAATGTTTGTTTTACGACTCTATGTCAAGGTTATAACAGGTGGGGAAAGATACACGAGTAGTTAAATAAAACTTAAGGGAATGTCATACCGGAGGCTCGCTAAATTCGGATTTTTTATTATAAAAATGAAATTTATTGAAGGGCGTGTGCAATAGAACTACACGACGTAATTTTGCCATCTCCATTATTTCGTCACGCAACCAGGCAAACTAACATGCGACTACGATTGACACCATCAATCGTAGTCTTCCAGACACCTTCACTAAGCGTTTTGCTTCGTCGTACCGCAAGGGAATGAAAATCAGTTCCCTGCGTCTATCTTTCATGATGGGTACAATTTGGGGGGTCTTCAAGTCACAATTGAACAGGCTATTTTATATCTACCATAAGGCAGGTGTTAAAGCGGTCAAACGAGACCTATCATTTTGTAAAAATAAGAAAAAATAATCAGTTAGAATCGAAATGTGACTTTATTTCGAGTAACCCTTAGACGAATTCGAGGGATCAAAATTAATATTATTTCTATCCTAGAACTCATCCCATATTTTTTTGTATAGCATTTAAAAGACAATTACCTACTGTGTCGTCAAGAAAAGGGCTCCATAGGTATTTTGTTAATGGAATTAATTTTAAATAGGTTTTTAAGGAACTTTATCATAGTGTATAATTTCAGAAAATTTCAAAGATTTTTATTAGTAATTGTAGTGTGCTACTCTTGAACATAATTTCCTAACTACTTAATCCATTATCAGGTTTTGAAACTATCCTATACATCAAATGAGAATTCCATTTACAATAATTAATGTGATCTACATTTTTTATTTAAAAAGGTTCTTGAAAAGACTAATCAAGGTTTTAGTAGTTGAAAAAATCTAGAGTTGCAGATTTCATTGTTTCTAATTGAGTCATTTTTACGAAAAACCTAAAATGAAGTTTTTGTGGACCTCTGGCATCCAATCCCCTTAAATAAAACTTTTATTGATCAAATTTATGAGTTATTAAGTTTGTTTACAAGCTTACATGTGTTGTTGTGAATGGTAGCCTACAAACTTCAAGTCGACCGATAGTTGATTATTAGCACGTCACAAAAAAATCATGGTATCACTTTTTATCTTCTACTAGCTTCTGCCGCTGCATCGTCCGCTTCAACAACTAAATATCGTTGACCGGTTACATTTTCACTGAAGCGAAAAAACTCCAAGGCGTGGTTTCGTTTAAGATTGTCATATAGCGTTGAAGCAAGAAGAAAGACTGAAGATATTAGAAACATTGATTTTTACCTTATTACAAGTTTAAAGAATGAGGCTCTTTTAGCAAAGAGATTAGATTAGCTACATCCTCTTCCCTCAAATAATAATTATATCCATTACAAATTATGACGTATTCATGAAGATACATTCGTTTGGTTTTTACAAATGACTCCCAACTCCTTCGACCAATTACAAAGACTTCAAAACAAGCAACAGTTACAAAATAAATATAGAATTAGCTACCTAACTCACTCGGCGTTGTATCAAAATTGATGTATGCGTGCTATTAGCATAATAATAAAGTATTATGAATGAAGCGGAACAGGGTTTTAATATTGGCTTTACGTTTATTTTGATTTATGAACCTGGATTTAGGGTGTTCGGTAAATATAGCATTTTGTGATTTTACAAAAATGAATGGTGAAATAGTATTTGATTTGCTAATAATGAGTTAGCTTAGTTATTTTATATTTATACTAGCGACCGGCCCCGGCTTCGCACGGCTATATTATGCATGTATAAACCTTCCTCTTGAATCACTCTATCTATTAAAGAAAACCGCATCAAAATCCGTTGCGTAGTTTTAAAGATTTAAGCATACAAAGGGAAATAGGGACAGAGAAACCGACTTTGTTTTATACTATGTAGTGATAGTGATAGATGCCTATCTTTACCTACTAATTTATTTAAAAAACAATTTTTCGTAATTTTCGTGAACCTTCATTATAATTGTTATACACTTTTTTATTTGAGGGTAGAAATACTACGCTTGGTCAATTACATAGAATTGGTCGAGCACTCGCGTCATCGACGTCAGATGAGACATACGCTAAACGCTTACGTGTCTTGTCGCCGGGAGTCTTACCGGGATATTCGTGGACCTTTATCGCGATATATGTTGGAAAAACCGTGTCATTGCAAGTTGTGTTAATTGTTAACTTTGGAGGGCGGCGGCGCATCGTATGTGCTGTACTTCCACCGGACTCCTTACCCTGTCGCGTGTGATGCATTAGTACTTATAGTGTGTATACAGCTAGTGACAATTATTATCATCGTTTATCTTAAATACTATACGTGCAGAGAATCCTGAACTACCAAGAGGAAAGACGGTGCCGATTGAACTAGGTAAGTGGCCATCGTTTTGTTTCACCCTTTTAAATGTGTAGGCGTATTTAAATTACTCATAATCTTATTCTGGCAGAAGCCAATAGTCCTTCTTATTATCTTAAAATTCCAACGACCTTTCCAACTACAAAAAAACTCCACAATAATATTAGTTCCCGTTTAATTAAAGAAGTCGGGAAAACAAGCTTCGAGCACATTTGCTCGAAGCTTGTTTTCCCGACTTCTTTAAACACATGTAATTACATGTGTAGATAAATTAAACCATTGCATTAATAACTTTAGAGAAAAATGAATAAGCTTTGTAATGTTATTTGTTGTCAAAGAATCCATCTTCTAGACAATAAAGGCCCATCGCGTTTGGACTCTTTAAATTAGTCATGGCGAAGAATCAGCGTATATATCTGGTGTCTGTTAATAGAGATGGAATAAGGTTGTAGGAAATTATCTTCTAGGCAAGATAGGGATATCGCTTCTGGACTTGTAATTGAAGTTTATGAGAAACTGAATCAGCATTATTTTACATTTTGACCAATTGGCATCTTTTGCGGGACGATCATAGCTCGCGTCCGTAGGAGTAGCCTAACCAAACATAACCTTGCACGTGTACCCTGGGCATTGCTAAACGAGCCCAAAATTTACCAATAGAAATTATTAGAAATATCATAATAATATGATGAAATAAAACATGGCCTCGAAACATTTTAGTATTCGCCTCAGTATCAGGACAAACGCAAGTAAAAGCGCTGTTTCTAGTCTTTTTGTTACCCGACTGCAAGAAAAGGGTTTTGTTTTTCGCGTCTTACTTTGTTTGTTTGTAATATTCTTTATTTCCTCATAATCTTCCAAACTACTCGGTGAGTTTCTTTGATTAAGGAATCGTTAGATTCATCTCATTAGTCCAAGTGTTCTTAAATAGTTGACATAAAACAATGAGGGCTGCTACATTTCATTTTCTAAGGTGAAAAAATATATATATTTCAAATGCACATTTCTGGAATCAAACCAAGCTAAACAGTAAGCAAGAAAGGGTACTCGGGGAGCCCGTTATTTGCGTGCATCAATCAGACTTAGCATCTAACCAGCAAGTTTGACGTATAATTGCCTTCTGCGGTGATCGAGCCCATTCATTTCCGATCTTCAAGGGGTACCTATTGATGCTAGAAAGGTATTAGTTCCATGTTAGAGATAAAATACTTACACTATTGTTAAAGCTGTTGCTGTTGTTGTAATTATGTTGGTTGTAGCTGTTTTTTGCTGGCTTGGTTTTACTGGCGAGAGCATTTCGTTACAGAGCAGAGCATTTTTCTTGGTAAAGTTTTGATGAAAATTGGCTCCAATCAGTTACGGATAATTTTTTTGTTATTTTTATGTCTCTATTGGCAGTGCTCCTCGGTTTCACCCTCGTAACTCAAGATCCCGTGGAAATATCGGAATAAAAAGTAGGCTATTTTCAAATGATTGAATTAATGTATCCTCCATACCTACCAAGTTTCATCTAAATCGGTTCAGTAGTTTTGGAGCCTATTCAATGCAAACAAACAAACAATCGAATCTTTCCTCTTTATAATATCAGTATAAATTAAAGCTACGATCCGAATTCACCTAACAGCGCTTAAGCCTAGTTCGCATTAAGCTAGTATTTTAGTCGAGTAGCGAGTAATTTAATAGCTTAAATACTCGCTACTGCCCAAAACCCGTTCGCACTTTGCTTGAGTACAGGTTACAAGTGAGTGGTGTATTGCAAAATAAACTTCCTACAAAACAATGCAACGATGAGGCGGCAACTAATCAACTCGACTAATTCGACAGGTTGTGACTTGTTTAGCCGGTGAGCCAGTGAGCAGGGACGCGTGGGGGGAGGGGTGCTACTCGCCATGCGCCTATTGAAATAGAATAAAATGGATCGACTCGGACTAAATTACTTACTTACCTCTACTCTCGACTAAATTTTTGGTGTTAGGACACGTTTAGCTACTAAATTACTCGCTACTTGACTAAAATACTAGCTTAATGCGAACAAGGCTTTAGAGTACTAAAGATTAATAGTCTGAAATCGTGAGCGTACTGAAAATACTTTCAGCGCAATAAGGGTGTATGAAGCGCGCTGTATCCATTTCGAACCTAAGTCTAGGCCCCAACCACGAAGGCAGCGGCGCGGTAGCGGCGCGATAGCGGCGCGGCGAGCGGCGCGATTCAATGCATGGATTTAGACGGAACCGGCCACGATGGCAGCGGCGCGACGAGCGGGGCGGGCGCGGCGAACGAGCGGCGAGCGGTGCCGCGTCAACTGCATTGACGTAGTGTTGTGCTTTTCATTTTACTCGATAACTATCGGTTTTCAATTGATTTATTGGTGGAAAATCAGGTGCTTTAAAGTGTAGAAAATTAACAATTAGGTAGTTTAATTATTTAATCTAGGAATGGATCGAATTACAGAGTTTGTCATTGTTTTTAATTTATGTAAAATAGCTGTTGCCCGCGACTTCGTACGCGTGGTAGTTTTGTTTTATATACTAAAACCTTCCTCTTGAATCATTCTATCTATTAACCATTAGAACCGCATCAAAATCCGTTGTATAGTTTGAAAGATCTGACCATACATACAGACAGCGGGATGCAATTTTGTTTTATACTTTGTAGTACATAATACATTTTTTTTTTCTTCTCAAACAAAATATCTTTATTATAAACATTCGTCATTGTGTATCGTTACACACTACAGACCGACTGACGAAGAAATTGGTATCAAAAAAAATTGTCGTCGCCGTTGAGACATTTCGGTCGCGACCAAGACATTAAATTTCTCCTAACACAACACGTGACAACACTACGCCACTCGCCGCGCCGCTCCCGCCCCGCTGGCTTCGTGGCCGGGTCTGCGACACCGCGCCGCTCGCCACGCCGCTGACCGCACCGCTCCCCGCGCCGCCGCCGCGCCGCTGCCTTCGTGGCCGGGGCCATGACAAAAACGAAATCCGTAACCGATTGGAGCAAGTTATGTTACGTTATTGATTTTTTATCACAGTTGCTCATAAAGTGGATCTTATTAAACCGCTTTTAGGCTCATAATGCAACGTATTATACACGCGTGCGATAAAAAAAAATCCAACTAGTGCTAAAATAATACGTAATCCCGATAAGTCAAATACGTATCTTACTGCTAATGACATATTAGGTAGATGAAACATTCTTAATTTATCTGGGTTATACTGTTTTGATGTATAGAAAAAAGGTACCATCAAAAAGTTTTTAAGCCTTGCTGGCTTAAACCTCTTTGGTGGTACCTTTTTTCTTCTTTTCAAAAGGTTGTCTCTAAAGTCTGATAACGAACGATAATTTTACGTGATTACGTCTTTGAAAATAATTAAAAATTGAGTTTTGTTTTTATTTTGTTTTTTCTTTAGGTACATAAATATTTTTTTTCCTTACCATTATTATTCTGTTTTTAACCGCCGACGCAAAAACAAATGAAAAAAACCCTAAAAAAATATTGTACGTCAGACGAGGCTGTATAGGTTAAAAGTCTTTTGCGTAGCCTTTCGGAAGTGTAATTAACAAAAAAAAGTAAACATAACCTAAAATTCTTAAAAACTTTTAATTATTTTAACAAGTCTTTTTTTTTATTCGCAACTGTGATAAAAAACGTCGTACGATACAGGTGTGGGAAGCTGATCATTCCATCTCGGCTATTGCCACGCTCGCGTTCCGCTCGCGCGTCATATACCCGCCTCTATGGAATGATCAGCTTTCCACACTTGTATCGCAATGTACTATTACGCCTTTAATAAAGTCTGGAGATAATATAACAATTCCATAGTGATGCTATGATATAATTACAGTGAACTACACTCTATTATAGTATATTTTTTGTATCTCTATAATATGGAAGCGTTCGACTGATGGAACCGGCTTGAAGTTTGATCGTTTAAAGGGTGTTTGCTGTTGTTTATGATCTTAGTCATTTTGAATTGGTAAGGGTGGGTAAATGGTAGGTTAATTTAAACGTTTCAATAATTAATTTTACTTATATATCACTAATTTGCAGCTTCCGCGTTTTTGTCCTCTTTAGCCCGTTCCTTTCGGAATAAAAATTGATTATGTTACGTTCAAAGATTCGATGTTTTTTTGTACTATTTTTTAACAAAATCGGTTCAGTAATTTTTTAAATATTCCATCTCTAGAGGTACCTATAAAAATATATTTTTCCTTTAGTCATGTCATAACAAGAGAACGACTTTATCAATTCTATCTATCTTTTTTTAAAGTTTTCTAATACTTTGGAGAAGGTGTTACTGAAAAAAAAAAAAGAAAACTTGCAATGATAATTACTTATTACGCGGGTTTAATGAGTTGACATAGTATTCGTATTTAGCAACCCAGAAACCTCCAAAATTACGTATTTATTTTAACACCAACTTTTTTACTTACAAAGAAAGACAACAAATAAAAATAATTATTGTTGTTAGAGTTTCGTATCTTTGTCAAGAAAAGTTTATAAGAAACATTTGGAGAGAAATAAACTCATTTATTTGTTCTTGAAGGAATTTCGAACTAAGTTCATATTAGCCCAGTTGAAATAGCAGAATTTTAGGGGTAAGCTTACTATAATTCGCAGGTCGCCGAAACTTTGTACGAATGTTTGGAACACCATTATAAAAGAAATGTTAAAAGTCCCCATCGATCCGACATTTGTTAAAAAGTTATACGAGGTCAAAGGTCGAAAATATGTTTTTTTTTTGCGTTTTTCAGCCAAACGGTAAGTTTTATCATAAAAATATGTTAGACACGATTGTATATCATGTAATTATCTATAAATATTGTCTAAAAATTTTCTCCTCAGAGTCACCGTTCCTGAGATATAATGGTTCAAAAAGTTGAAAAAAGTTGTGTTCTTCAAGTACGCCGCGTATGCAGGGTATTTGATAGATGCTTGATTAATAAAAACTTCATTAATGGTGTACTAAACATTCGTAAAAAATTTCAGCGACCTGCGAATTATTGTAAGCTTAAAAGTTATTTTGAGTGGGGTATATAGGTACTTAAAAATATGGAAGTCTATATCGTATCGGATTATTCTTAAAATGGCCCAGTTAGAGTATGAACAGAAAAACATTGATTATTTTTATTCCCGACGTAGGTAACCCCTTTTTTAACCTGACCCTAAATTGTATTCTTAACTTAAACGAGGTCAAGGAGGAACAAAAAACGATCAAAATAGTAACAAAAGAGTATCGACATGGAAACAAAGGGGGATCAAAGTGGTAACATCGACTTAAGTGAGTTTTGAATGACGTGATCTTATAGAAAAGAAAAAGAAAAGTAGACAGTAAAAAAAATCATTATTATTCGCATTCGTGCTGTTTGAAAAATTCGGCATAAATTCTAAGTAGATTTAAAGTAGTTACATAATAGATATTATAAAGAAGTGTCTCATAGGCACTTAATTTCCAAAAATGGCCATTAACGTAACGAAATCCCTGTTCAATCTCCTAATGAAACGTTAGAATGTTTTGTTGAATAAAATACTAACACCGTAAATCCAGCCTATTCAAGATTAGGTATAGAGAGTAGGTATCGCTTGGTATACATAAATTTATTCTACAAGGGATTATAAAAACAAACTGCTTTGAGATGTGCTGATCTTATGATCTATTAGATCTTCAAAGATGTGTATCCGATGCGATGGGATACGCGCTTGGTTATATCAATAGGGAAATTACAGAGAGACGTTTCGATAAAAATATTACCCTCCCATGAGAGTTGATGTCTCAACAAGTCAGATACGTATTATTTAAACAAATTGCTACAAAAATAAAAGAGAGTTTTTTTGTTTATAAAATTACTAAAACGAGCTAATAATAAAGTAAATATAGTGAGTACAGATAAATGTTTGTTGTAATAGCTAGGTATAGGTATTAGTAAAATATGAAAATAAATATGTAGTGTTTACTTATGAAAAGAATAATTTAAATAAAATACTTATCTGTATTCTATTCATTGTCTGACCACCATAGCACAAGCATGTTTTTATTTGGTTTAAATTTTTCTCAATTTAAGCTAGAGGACCTCATTTCGTCCGACTCAAGAGCAAAAGTATAATAATACCTCTAAGTATTTAATAATACCTCTTAGTATTTAATAATACCTCTAAGTATTTAATAATACCTCTTAGAATATGTTTTTTTGGCAAATAAGAATTATTTATTTATTTCTGCTATACATTTCTTCCTATTACTGTATTTCATCTCACCACGCTATAAATAAGTTAGATAACTTTTATTCAACTGATACATATTTATTTTATATCGTTTCACTGATATATTTTGCACATCTCTAAAACGGCGCTCCGAGTTTTTTACCTACCCACTTAATTTTCTTAAAGGCCGAAAAGCCGGAATGTTACCTACATTTAGGTAAACAACATCGTTTGAGTATTTTACATCAATTGAACTTTGGGTGAATTTGCTTACAAGTTATTTTAGGGTACGAAGTAAACAATCTTTTTAAGTGTTTATTACTGTTCATTTAAATTAACATCGCTGACGCGTGAAATACAACACTTACACTTTCTCTCACGATTTGCTAGCTTATTTTTAGCCGACTTCATAAACAGGAGGAGGTTTTCAATTCTTCGTTTAAAACCCTATATTTTTTAATGTAAGCATATTCACCTACCTATAAATATTTATAGAATATTACAAAGATAGGCGCTAAAAACATAATCTTTTCCTTACAATCGGGTTAAAAGAATCTGATAAGCTTTTGAAAAGCTTTAGTTTTCATGTGTTTAACAGAATTGCAGACCAACCGTAAAGTTCTATAAAAAGTACACAAAAGTGCGGGTATTAAGGGGCAACTTTAATAATATAAGCATCATATAAGTGACAAAATAACAAGAAAATAAACAAACGAATTCCTTTTCAGATTGACAATGCAAATAACCTAATGACCTGTTTTAAATAGATTCTCTATTTTTACGAAATATTTAGTATTTAATTAAGGTGTTAGGTGGCCCTTCTTAGCCGCAGGTACCTTAATATTAGATTTTTTTTATTATAATGAAAACATTGACGACCCGGCAACCCACCCAACACACATGAGTAACATTGGCAACTGGGTTTTAACGACCTAGTTGGGACAATGGTCACTATTGGTCACCATGCCGGACTGTCAAACACAGGGTTGCGAGTTCGATTACCTCTTCAAACAAGTATTTATGCTTAGATATTTGTCTGTGCTCTGGTTGTTTCTACGTATTATAAGTATTTTACAAAAGATAATTATATAAGTAGTCTAGCTAGCACCCATGACGCAAGTCTAGTTTCTTATCTTGGGGCTAGATGGCGATGTGTGAAATGTCTTGCAATATTTATTTATTTATCATATAGGGTATTAACAATAAATGTACTTGTGACAAATAATATTGTTTGTCTAGTAAATTCTTGAGTTTACATTTTAAACTTAAACTGACGCAGGACCTTAGAATCTTGCTTGAGCTGAAAATATTCTAATAATAACAGTTTTGGAGCTTTACAGTGGGTTAGATTGTACATCTGCGTCCCCAACAATGGTCCCCAATGGACCCAATTTATCCTAGAACCAAATTAATCACGTAAAATGACGTACCTACAGTCCTTCGCGTCAAAATTAAAATTTCCCAACAAAATCCCTGTTCAACTTAATATCCACCCCAGACAATTTCGCTTTGAATCCCACTTTTTCATATTACAAAATTCGGCTTTACGTACCTACATGTAATCAGAGAAGGATGACACTCTAAAATGGAGCCTAAAGTTGAAAGCATGGGGTAGGTTTTTTGATGGCAAATTTAAAATTTTGCTGATGTATTTTTTTTTTGGGACTAATACAACATTAGGTCCAATTTGACACGCTTTTTAGTATTTTTCTGAGATAATTCTAGAATAATAGAATTAATTCATTTTTACCCAGGGACCTACAATAGTTATTGTAAGTACTAATCACTACATAGTATAAAACAAAGTCGCTTTCTCTGTCCCTATTTCCCTTTGACTGCTTAAATCTTTAAAACTACGCAACGGATTTTGATGCGGTTTTTTAAATAGATGGAGTGATTCAAGAGGAAGGTTTATATGTATAATACATGCATAATATAGCCGTGCGAAGCCGGAGCGGGTCGCTAGTTAATCATAGTTCATAGTTGTTTATTTTTATTTACCTAGACGTTTTCTTAAAAATTGAGATAAATATTTTGAGTTTTAATAGATATGTTTCCAATTTACGGTATTTTTGCGTTCTACAAAATTAAATCATTGAGCGTATTTGTTTACCTACGATTTATTTCATTTCATTAAATGAATTGCATTACTGAATTACACGGAAAATTAAGCGTTAATAACCAGAAGCATTCGTGAAATGATCAATAATAATTAACATAATTGCAAACTTTCTGTGAATATAATATCAGTTCAACCATGATATTAAATGTCGTGGTTGAATGCCAATTAAAATAGCTGTCGATGCATAAATCATCGAAATTAGATGTAAATGCCAACATTATTATTATTATCACTACATAGTATAAAACAAAGTCGCTTTCTCTATCCCTATATCCCTATGTATGCTTAAATCTTTAAAACTACGCAACGGATTTTGATGCGGTTTTTTTAATGAATAGAGTGATTCAAGAGGAAGGTTTATATGTAAAATACATGCATAATATAGCCGTGCGAAGCCGGGACGGGTCACTAGTAAAATATATAATTTTTATCTATTTTTTAATATTTGTTATTCAGAGTGCTACTGTAGTGACTAGGATATGTATTAAAGTAGGCTTGCCCTGAAACAATACGACCTTAACTTAGTCAACTGTACCAGAGAAAATAATTCGTATGTCTAGAGGCAACGGAGCCGCTGTGTTTTCCTATATCATAAAAATTATATGTCAATTAGCGTACATAAATGTTTATGAGAAAAAAATCATTGGTGCAAACACAACCCGTAATTCGAACGCACGACCTACGTTATGAAAGTCTAGGTATCTACCAGTAGGCCAACACCGCTCTAAATAAGTAACTAACGCGGGTGAAACCGCGTGTTTTAACTAGACTATAATATGTACCTATAAGCAGTAAGACTGTAGAATTTTCCAAGCCATCACTTCCCTTATTACAAACAAAGTAAATACGTTCACCGTCAAACAATACAAAATTTAACAATACGTACAGAAACAATAGCGAGCGCTGATAATAATAAGGATAGCCGCACAAGTCGCACAACTGAACCAGCAAAACTACCAAGACCGGGACCACGAATATGCACAAAAATACCTAATTGAATGATCGGAGTCAACGAATCAACCTGACTTACGAATACAGATATTTTCTATTTCTGAAAAGAGTCTTAAGCCATAAATTTTACTAAATAAATCTTAAATTATTCAGTACTAGCAATGCTCCACGGTTTTGTCCGTAATTTACTGCGATAACTGGAGTTTATCCCATACCCGAACTTACGCGCGGAACGAACAATATATATATTTTCTCTACACAAAAATAGGCTTGCATTTGACCTCATTTCACCTGATGCGAATCGACGATGAGGTCGAGGATGGAGCATGCTCCACCTTATATTGACTGAGTCCTTTTAAGTAAAACGACTCGGTCCTCAAGTATGTGCCGCCCTTATTCTCGAAGACATTCCGCTCCGGTACTCCTCGCTCCTACGAAAATATGCTAATATTGAAGTGCAGGGCACCTACCGTAATGGTTCTACAAACATCCACACTCGACTTGCGAGGATAAAACGATGTTTTTTTAGCTTTAGCTTTAAACTACTTTGTTTTTATAGTCAGTGCACAAATACGGGTCTTTGAACGTCATGACTCTCAGGTTTAAAAGTTTGAAAAAAGATAAGAGTAAAATAAGAAAATATTTGTTGAGTGGGTTATTGCTATAATATTTGGTTTTTTCGTCGAAGCTTAGAGCTTTTCTCAAAAAGGTAATTTCTTCAAAAGTTCGACAAAAACTTGAATAAACTTCAAAAAGGCAAAGAATTTTTGGTATTATTACTAAAGAAAAATATTACAACTACAAACGATACAAAATAATAAAGGTTAACAAAAAAACTATACCTATTTTTTCACGCAACTATATTTTTTTAAGTCCTGCTTAACTGACTGATATATCAACGCACAACTTAAACCAAAAGACGGATCGGCCTAAAATTTAGCTTTTATATTTTGGAAAATTCAACTCCTACGTGTCTGAAGTCACTAGGTATAGGTAAACGGCATTTTGCTTTTGACATATAAATGCACCTTTTAACCTAAATGCCTTTCTATTGTAGCTTGAGAAAATTTCCGTCCTACCTATTGCCAGACTGTAATTACCAAACTGACATTAATCAAATGCTCCACAATGAAACTATCTTATCACCACATTATTTCAGTACGAAGGTGATAATTAATAGCAGGCACGTTCAACGTTCAAACGTTCATCTTTAGAGTTATCTAGGGCAACACTTTATCGTCAACAAGTTTGCACTTAATTACAAACCACCCTGTAGATACAATCTTCTATAATCTTCGTAGGGCGATAGGTTGTGTAGGTTTACTATCTCGTTTAGGATGGTCGATAATTTAAATGCAAAATCATGACACTATTTGTGAATTTAACAAAATGCAAAATAATGACTACTTTTGAATTGACCAAACTGTCGAAATGTGACAACTTGTGAATAGAACTAAATGCAATAGTGTGACTACTTTTGAATTGAACAAACTGTCAAAGTGTAACAAGTTGTGATTTAACAAAATGTTAAAGCATGACAATTTGTGAATTGAACAAAATGTGATAACACGCCCACTTGTGATTGGTATTAATTCGTGTACGCTCATGTAATCGCGAAAAATATCATTATGTCGCACCGTAATCTGTTGTTCTTTTTGTGAATGGTTCCCTAGGTCGAATTCCTTTAAGTCGTTATTATAATACTTCATCAAATTTAGGACCTCTTTCGACAAGATACAATCGAGTTCAGAAAAAGTTTTCTAAAGCTTTTAAATATTGATTTACTATAAAACTCTGATAACTTCAGATCATTTCTTTTAGATGTATTATCCGGAAGTTATTGAATTAAATTCTAATCGTAGTTGTAATTTGTTGAGCATATATAGATAATTATTGTTGTTAAAATTCGCCAAGTGTTGAATGTTATAATGAAATGTGTATATTTATAGCTAACACTTTAGCTATGGCCATCAAAATATTTCATTTGGCAACTAAACTAAGATAATATCAAAATTGATGAAAGTTTATGAGTATGCGAGCTCTTGAACAAATGTTTAGCTATTAATACTAACGATGTAATTTTCTGTTACCGAGCCTCCTTCTGATTGGTGCAAGTTGTAAGCTAAGAGCGTTCCTGGTCGTTATTAAATAAAAACTAATTAGGGTCACAACATACGTAGCCATAATTAAATGCTCTATAAATAAAGTCAAAGTCAAATTTCTTTATTTCTTTCGATGCTTATGTATATATAGTGATGACTTGAAATCGTCTTAAAAACTAAGTTAGGATGTGTGCCTTCGGAACGCGCCCACCAATGAGAAGAAGGCACAAGAAACTCATGGGGTTTTTTTTTATGTGATCACGCTCACAAAGGTCAATATTACAAATATTTGAAGGTATTATTTGAAATGGAGCAATTAAAGTCACATCCATGGATTCTTATCATTAAGGTACGAAGAGGTATCATAGTATGCCTTACCGCACAATTTATGCTTTATAAAAGTTTTAAATTTGTTAATGGACATGTCATATACATCTTTAGGTAATTTATTATAATAGAGCACACATGTACTATTAAACGACCTGCTCATTTTCCGGAGCCTACTACCGGGCAAGGTCAGCTCATCCCTATTTCTTAAGTTGAAATTATGAATATCGCGTTATAATACGTTATCTTTGCTTATTGTCTTTGGTGACATTTGATCATTTGTCAAGTTTTCGTAATACGATTTTATTTTTGGTTATTATACTATCAGCGACCTGTTTTAACCGCGTAAGTTTCAATCCTGTGGGAATATCGGGATAGACTATAATACTTTTCGATAACTTAACTTGATTTTATCTGTAAAATAATTATCAAAATCATCTTAGCAGTTCCAAAGACTACCATCTAAAATAGTTTATTTTCTTATTTTTATTCCGATGTTCGCATGGGATCGGGACTCTTGCGAGTGAAACCAGGGAACGCAGCTCAGTTATTAAATAATTATTGAGAGAGACACAACAGAGACACGACAGTTACAATCAGACAACAAAAGTGGAGGCTTACCGTAGAGTTTAAAGGTCTATAACTCTAGCAGGATTTTAAAATCCTTCTGTAGTTGAAAACATCATAATAATAGCAAATTCAGAACTCTACGGTGGGTCTCTACTTTTGTTACCGACTACGACATATAAAACCGTATCAAATAATTGACATTCTTTAGTGCAAACAGTAATCACGGCTACAGTTTATCACTTGGACTCCACACTAACTAGGGAAAATTAATGAGTACCGAGATGGCCCCGACTCGGACCATCCTGTTTACAGATACCTACCTAGAGCTAGCTGTCAAATGTTGCCTTAACTTATAGCTGTACAACTGTTTACATTTTTAATTTAAACTGTTTAAGAAAAGGATTTTGCTTATTTATATTCCTTTTAATCGCTCAGCTGTCTTCTCAGTGGTTAAGAATGAAAAAATCTTTTTAGTAGTTTTTGAAGCTTCTCTGGCAGCTCAGCCTTAGGGCTTGCACCAGACGGCTCTTCTTCTGCGCCTTTTGAGTTCACAAATTGTTTGAAATAAATAAGTTGAGGTTACACGCTTTTTGACAAAGTGAGTGACTTGAATTTTGACTCAGACTTAAATTTACTGAAAAATTTTTTTTGTATAATAATTGGATTTAGCGTTTTGCCAATTATTTTTGTGGATTTAATCTGTGGCAAGTAGGTATGTATACCTATTTATTAGCTGAGAAGTTAAATGCAAACAGTTAGTAGCATTTTAAGTTGTTAAAATGTATAATAATAAGTTTATAAATGAATAAAAACAAAATATGTTTTACTTGGCACCTCTATTTGCATTCAAGGGCCAAGACCTTCGTATCTTGGCAGTACATGGCAATTTGGCAGCCTAGCTTTCCAAAACGGATTTCCCAATACCTAATTGCGTGAATAAATAAAGAAAACCACCATATATTTCCCAATTTATTTATTAAAATGTGTCTGTATTTATTAATTTACTTTATTTATATTAAAGTCTCCTCACAGACATACAGTACACCTAAAATTTACACTAAAATGTTTAACAAAATTAGTGCACCGTTCATTCTGTAAACAATTTTCAATTTCATTGGAATAATTTTTCTGTAATAATAAACCTACTACTTTTAGGCTAAAAAATAATTTAGCTATAATTTAAAAACAAAATTAGTAAGTTTTTGTTTTTAGGGGTAATGTAGACTGCAAACTTTTAGATCGACAATTATTATTAAAGAAGGCAGACGTTCTATTTTAATAAGCTACGTTTTCCTAATATTCAAATATAATAAAAAACCGCAAATGAAGTAGGAGCGGAAAAGCATAAAAACCATAACCGGTAAACTATTAAACTTTTTAAACTCACACGATTTGTATTCATAGTAATTGTTTTTCCGGGTCTTAATCGCGTTTTTTTTTTTTTTGTTTTTTATTTCTCTTACCTCGACGTTTCGACTATGTTACAATAGTCATGGTCGCGAGGAGACTGGAGCAGCGGCGAGCGTTGTCCTCTCATGTTGATAGTTGAGGGTAGTAACCGAGGGTAGGTCGAGTACCGACACTCGATTTTATAAACAGTTTGTCAACAGTCATAAGGACCGCGGCACACTACACTCACTATATCCGAAGATATATCCGGAGATATCTCGCGACACTTGCACATTTTTATCACTGGATTCCACGTAGATGAAAGCTTGTATCCACTTTCCCGGTTGAAATTGACATGTTTCTTAATTTCAACCATTATTATTTATTTTCATTTTTCATTGTTTTCGGTAAACTATTATTTTACCGGTCAACCCTAAGAAAAGAATAGAATATTATGGGTTTTCATTTGAAAAACAGGTATTGAGCGAAATAGATTCGTTATATTTCATGCAAAGTGATACGTACGAAGAGGGCGCAAGGCGCACGAAGCGGATGTATTCCCCTCGCGGTAGATATTGGATAAATATCACTCAGTATAGGTTATTATTAAGGTTTGAATTTCGTTATTGATCCGCGAGCTGCATATACCGGTAAAAACCGGTAAACACACCGTTGGTTATAAAGACTCATCCGGCAACTATACAAAACTTGACACTCCCTCCTCCTGCGATGACGTCATATACCGTAAAGAAGCGAGCACTAAACATGTTAAACTATTGATAGATCGAAAGGTCTGCAGTCTACCTTGACCCTAATATACATGCTTATAAATTGATTAAGTACAAAAAGTTAGTAATATGCAAGTAAATCAAGTCATAATCAAATCCAATTAATAAATAACTAACACGATAGAGTGATTGGTAAATCTGTCCCTACCGGTAATGTCACACGACTGTATATCGCTCTGTGTTGTCAGTGTGTGAACAGCCTTATAAAAAACATGGATAAATCTTTGTAAAAGTAAATAAAAATCAATTTGTGAAAGTAAATTGAAAATTTCAATCGAAAGGGTCAGTCGTGGTTTTCATTGAAATAAACAACCTGTCAAACCGTACCTAACTTTATATTACATATTTACAATCTCTATTGGTCCTTCTATGTTAAAAATTAAAGATTTCTCTCATTTGAACTAAAGAAACGTAAAATTGTGGAACATTCTTTAATGGAAGACTATTCTTTATATGAAATAGTTAATCAATTTTCTGCATAAATAATAATGTTGCTAAAGGGGTAGAAACATAATTAGAGACTAGCATATAGTACGTCACCTTTCTAACCTATAGCAATGTACGTACAAATGTTATTTAATACAAACAACATAAACCAGTAAATCTTGTAAAGTGTTAGGATTTCCTGTTATTTGATGGTAAAAATTATTTAAGAATATATTTTATATTTTGTACATAACTGGAAAACCTGACAGATTTTATTATATGGCAGTTGTTGTTTGTATTGATGTATTTTATACATTGCCCTAAGATTGAAAGATGGCCGCACAACTGAAGAAAATGGTTGATCGTTTACTATGCCAAAATGTTTAGTTCCCTTTCATAAATGTCGTCATATTGTTGGAAAGTTTGTTGTTATTTTGTGAAATATTATGTCCGTAGTAGGGCGTTCTTGAAATAAATAATGACAGTGATTTCACAAAACGGCTTTGGAGAAGTAGATAAAACTACATACAAAATAGTTTGAATTCTTGTGCGTTTGATTCAGTTTCAATTCATGATTATAACGATAAAAAAGTTGTAGACGTAAATCATTAGGTATTTTAAAAGCTTGAAACAAAAAATCTGTCAAAATCTTCATTAGTATAATATGTTTATATGCTACAGATTTCTTTAAAATAAAACTTATTTCTTTAGTTCAAATTGTAATTAAAATAAATTACATGAAAACCATTATTGCTCAACAATTTGGTTTAAATTGGTATCAATATCATTACCTTGGTGTTAAATCTAAATACCTATTCATAATACTACTAGCATTAAGTAGATACAAATGGTTTACGAAACTCCTAACCAAGAAACTCTCTGAACTTTAGAGCTTATTCCTTATTATAATAATGTAACAAAAAACCAAAAAAACATAAATGAAATATTTAATTTTAACGTATTTATATTTACTTTACGTTTTTCATTTTTACAACGACTTTAACGACCCATCACAAATTTACTTTAATATATTTGAGATTATAATTGTATTAGGATGGATATGCGGCTGAGCTGCTTTTATTTACATTATCTTAACAATATTTACATGAATTTACATTAATTTACTTAATATTACGAGTATAACATGTCTCGCCATTCCTTACTGAAGATATGATTATATTATTAGAGTCACTTTCTTAAATTATATCAGAATTTTTATTAGTTACTACTTCTTCATAGTCAATTCACTTATCGAAAACACTTAATGTTCTCACTTATTCACTTGTTCTCTCTCACTTATTTCCAAAATCACTAAAATCTAAAGCAGTTCAAACCTTCCTCAAATAAAGTCGTCAGACTGAAGTCCATACAATGATCACTAAACTTTATACCAAGCGAACAACAAACGAAGTTATAAACCCTATTTTCTAAGAAAGATTTATTCTCCTAAACGTAGAGTTATTAACTTTTAAATCGCTAAGTCATAAATGGTATCCCATAGTGTTATCTCTGTCGAATGCTCACACAGTCTTTTAAAAGTATTGGCTTTTGTTCCTTTAAAGCATTTTTTGAATGGTTTACTAGAGAATTTCACTTGAATTTATCATTGTGTATTTTTAAAGTTTTGGAGTTCTGTTAGGACTTAATTAAAGTTTCGTTCGCTTGTTTGTGTTAAGTAGTTAGTAATCCATGGCTTCTATATGTAGTCTGTGACGCACTTGAGAAGGTCTGGCTCGAGTCACACGATCTCGTCGTGATGCACCATGTCACTGCAGCTCCCGGCCCTCTGCAGTCAGGCCCTCTGACGTCACACTCTCAACTCCTCCATCGTCACATTCGATTTCGCGTTCAGTTGCGTATTCTTCTTTGTCAACGTATTAGTGTTGATCATCTGCATTTGATGAGCTGATAGCAAGGGTTGGTTCTCTTGTAACTGCCCACTTGCAAGGGTGTTTATTGGTTTCCCTATTTTGGGAGGGGGTGGTGCTCTTGGTAAAGTTGCCATGCTTGCAACGTTATTGCTAGGTAGATCAGCAAATTCTGGAGGCGGTAGCTGATGGTGAGAATGGTGATGATGACTCAATATTGTGGCTGGATCATTTTTTAGACTTGTCTGGTAAGTTAAAGCACCTTCAAGATCTCCACAGATATTGTTCGGCATCTGCCCGTTTTCAGCTCTCTTTTTTAAATGAGTGCCATTATTATGACCGTCTTGGCCGTTCATTCTCGTTTTATCTCTCTGGTAGTAAACTCCAGCAAATATTAGAACGTTAAGGATTAAAAGAGAACACCCAATAGCAATTGTGACGCTTAGTGCTGTGGAATACGCTGCGAAGCCATCTTCTGGCGCACTTGTAGTAGTTGTTTCAGATTTATGTACTTCAGCTCCAACAGTACTTTGAGTAGCAGTATTTAAACCAACTATATTAAAGTTCAAAGGAGATGTTATATTCAAGACACTGATCATGGGTATCTTGGTAGCGACACCAGTATCAGTGATCATGATGTCAGTTGTTTTTTTGAAAGATGGACTTAAGGTTTTTATTGTTGGTTGGATGGAGACAGCTTCCTCGTTCTCAAGCTGATGATGAGACGGTGGAACGTCATCGCCACCTGGACGGTGCAGATCTGGCACTAGATTCAGCCAGAACGATAACCTGATAAACAAAAAGAAACGATATAGGGAAGGACGCAATTTAAAATTTTGCTAGGACAAATTTTCAGAAATAGGTATAGATATTTTAAAAACAGAAAGCCACAAAGTCTACTAAAGATACGACTAAAATTCTTACATTTCTTTTAAGCAATAAAGTATAGCACATTCTATAAATTTTTCCTCATACTTCGCAAAGAAAATGTAGTTTCCTTTTCAGAAATGTGTGAAATGAGAAATAAATTGTTGGAATATGACGGAACAACTCTTTTTTTCGTACCACGGAGTCTGATAAATTTTAATGCTGAATTTTTCAAAACTTTATGATAAACTTCTGGGAAATATTTTTAAGTTTAGTAAGTTTCGACTTGGAACAACATTTTAAAAGGACTTCAATAAAATCTTAACAAAATCACTTAAACTACCGACATGAGACTTTAAATCAATATGTAGGGCTATCTATCCAGCCAAAGATTTAAAGATTCACCATTCATTAGAAAGGTTCTTTGGTGCAACAGCAGGCGTGTTAGGGCTCTACTTGATTATAAAAAATATAGAAAATATTTCCAACCTGGAGTTTTAAAGAAGTTAGCTGAATGTAATCTCTTACCTATGCGCCCTGTAATGATTCTTCAGTTTGGATTTAGTATCAATGTTCAAGTACTTCTTATGAACAGCTTCGTATGCCGTCCATTCAATGTTCTTCATTCTAACACGTTCTTGTCTACCAGCTCTGATTGGGTCGCTTTCTTGAGCTTCATTTGGGTTACTAGGGATTTAAAAAAATTATAAATTTATGGCTTTGACGAAACGTTTCATGCTTTGGCTATGCTAATAGAAATAAACCATTTTTAACTATTCTTGTTTTTTTTTGTAATTTTTATTTAGGCCTAATTGCGACATCACAATCAGAATGCAGTTTTATTGAGGTTTTTTGGTGTGCCAACAGATGCTACGAACCCATTCCTAACAATTGTAAAAAAATTTCAAACATAAAATCAATTGATCCGGGCAAGGCAAGAAAAACTATGTAGGATAATGTTCCAACTTACCCAGTCTTAGCAAAGTTTCCCCAATACAGCATCACTGATTCTGACAGTGCCACTTCAGCCTTCGTGTAGTTACGAGGGAAATGCGCCAGTCCGCCAACTAGAGGAGCTCCGAAGATATACGGCAACTCTTCACCGTGGATACAACCTTGTCTCTGTTGAAATATAAGAGTTGTCACACAATGACGCAATTTAGCGGCCGACAGACACGGCACTATATATTTTATGCGCGTCAGAGAAGCATTATTGCCGCGCTAGCGTCCTTCGCTCTGTCTCAGAATGTGAGGGCTTAGTATAATATGTGGGGTTGTTTAAAAAGGTCACATAATATAGTCACTGATGAATTACAAAATCGACTTACGATTACGCTCTCAGTGTAATACTAATATAATTCGCGTATATGTGATATGCGTCGAAAGGATAAACTTGCCTTTACGTCTAATCTAGATGACTTATATACCGCAACCAAAGACATGCATTAGGTGAAGTAGACTTGCCCAGAACAGTACGTGTCCAGAGCAATAACACGTCAATACGTCTGAATACAACTTAGCTGCAGATTTCATCACGATGTTTTCCTTAGAGTAAAATTTTTCTATTAAAAAATCCTTGGTGTACCCCTAGCCGGAATTTGAACCTACGACCTTAGGAATGAAAGTCCGGGTATCTACCACTATGCCAATACTGACCTAATACTAAAGGTTTATTAAATTAATATTGTACCAAATGGACTTTTCTAACGAATAAGTATATAGGTTATGTGTGCTAATTAACATTGCTCTAACTTTAAAGGAAAACATCGTGATGAAGTCTGTGGCTTAGTTTTCTCCTGGAAATAGTTAAATAGTTGACTAAGCTGAGAGTATGGTTTAAGTGTTCGACAAGCCTTATCCATCTAACACATGTCCCAGGCGACGAATAGTATGGATCAAAAGTTGTATAAAAAGGTCAATTTTATTATTGTTTTCAGCTCCCAAAATACTAATAATTGTCACTAAAACCCAATTAATTAAAATGTCAGTAGGTACTCTCCCATAAAATACGAGTCTTTTGCGTATTGAATCCCAAATTAATAATTTCAGTATCTCCATTGAGTGTTCAACGTTATTATTTTGTAAATGAATGTTGGATATCGGTAAATTAATATTTTGTTATGTGAAATTTAACGTTTATTAATAGCTACCAACAGTAATTTTCGAGTGAGATATTTGTTGGAGAAAAGTGAAATTAAGTCAGTAACTGACCACTCTGATTATTTGCGTTAATTCTCACTCTGACATAAATTAGAAATCTATTGGCGAAAACGTATAGGTTATCTATCTTTCTATCTATATAAATAAAAATCAATTGCTGTTCGTTAGTCTGGCTAAAACTCTAGAATGGCTGAACCGATTTGGCTAACTTTGGTCTTGAATTATTTGTGGGTAAGGCCAGGGAAGGTTTAAACGGTGAGAAATATCGGATTTACGCTGGTGAAACCGCGGGGCGCAGCTAGTCAATAATAAATATGTCAGCGTTTGACCACTATCTCACACGGTGCTAAGTGACGATGTGGCCTAAGATGTAGCACGCTATCCAATAGAATAATATGCTCGTGACTGAAAGACTACCAAACGCTACAGCGCGGCGTGAAGTGAGAGTGAAGGTAAGAAGTACGGTAGTGAAACAAATCACAAAGTCTTTCTTTTTAGTTTTATTTTATTTGTTTTAAACTGTTGGTTTTCCAATAAAAAGTTTTTTTTTTTTTTTTTTTTTTTTTTTTTTTTTTTTTTTTTTTTTTTTTTTTTTTTTAACGAGGGGAAATGCAGCCTTATGCACCGTCCTGCCGCTTCGGGGGAAGCGACAGGGATGTGTGGGGCTCCCACTGGCCTGTGGTGGTGGGCGGCCAGAGGTTTACCCACTAAAACCCCTCGGTGTCCTCTTTCCGCCGTGAGTGCCGGGGACGCAGGAGCGCTTACACATTTCATCTGCTGCCCCACGGCGGCGGCTGGTCTCGTCAGACCCCATCTCTTAAAAACCCGTATCACGGGAAAAACTCTCTCGAGAGGCAGCGTAGGACACGCCGCCGCCTTCTCGGGCCTATAATCTAGAGACGAACCCCCCCGAGTCCGCCTCCACAGGCCAGTTTAGGGTGGCAGGTGGTCATTGCGGACCACTCGCCTCACCTTAACCCGTAGTAAGTGCGTGTAACCTTTACGCGCGATTGAAGTAAAACTTCTTTTCAAAGCGTAATTTTGAAGGAAACAAAATAAATAATAGATTTTTGCAAAAATATCTAGTATTTTCAAAGGTTTCCGCTACTCTAACTTATAATCAAACTATCTAATTAGAGATAGAAGAATAACATCGCGGACAGTCACTAACTTCTTAATACTAATGAAGGTCTTCAGTAAAGGTGTAGTACCTCAATGCACCAACCTTTTTTTTAATTTCACAAAATAGGTATGCAACCTATTCAATAAAATAAAATAGATAAAACATTAAGTGACGATACGGACTAAAGTATCACATGTTTGTTTAAAGGATACTCTGACTAGTAGGTCAACGTTAGAGATAGGAAAAAAATTCAATCTTACCCACCAAAGGGGATAAGTTGATAAGAACTAGTACACTAACCCGTTGATTAGACCCTTAAGCAGCACAGAAGGAACAAAACATTAAAATTACCGACAGTTGCCAATGCACCCTGTTGGCACAATGGTCACCATGCCGGACTGCCAAACACAGGGTTGCGGGTTCGATTCCCGCCTCAGACATGTATTTATGCTTAGATATTTGTCTGTGGTCTGGTTGTTTCTATGTATTATAAGTATATATTTACAAAAGAAAAGTATATATGTAGCATATCCGTTGTTTAGCACCCATAACACAAGTCTAGTTACTTAGCTTGGGGCTAGATGGCGATGTGTGGAATGTCCTGCAATATTTATATATTTAATGCAGCGCCGATCACTAAATAAAATTAATAAATACTGCAGGACAATCTACACAGCGTCATCTAGCCCCAAGCTAAACAACTATGCTTGTGTTATGGTAGCTAGACGACGGATAGAATACTTATATATTTTTTTGTTTTGTAAAGCCAATCCGAAACACCCAGACCAGCAACAAATAATTTACATAAGTACTAGTGTGAGGCAGGAATCGAATCCGCAACCTTTTGCGATGCAGGCTTTCACTCCTATCGGATGGTCCATAATTCACTTCACACTATTACCTAATGCATCGCTGGAATTATTGTATTGGAATTCACACTCCGCTTTAGAGATAGACATTCTCTTGAACGCATGGCCAGCTATGTAGTCCGATCATGCTTTAATATTCTCTCAGATTTGTCTCGCTTTGGGCCTTTGTCTTAAGGCTTACTGTGTCATAGAATAGCCTAGGTCTGGTATCCTTTGAGACTGGAAGGCTTGACAATCTAAAATAGACTATTAAAGAGAAGTGTTTTACTTAGGGCACAAGAGCGGTGGCCTAGTGACAGATACTTAGAATTTCCACTGGACATGGTCGACTAAGCTGATGGTGAAAAGTAGCCTGCTAAAAGAGGTCTAGTTCCGGAAAACAGCTCGTATACAAATACAAGTAGGACACGTAGTGCTGCTTAAGTTTTTTTTTTACTTATTTTAGCGCGTTATAAGTTCGCTTTTACACTCATAAGCTGACAGACTGATGCTCTGTCGTGTTTGTTCATTTGTGCTTAGAGAAAGTATAATGACTAGAGTGCTCGCAACGAATTATGAACGTTTGCACTTGTATGAATTCTGCGACATTTCGGACGCTTCCTTCCCTAAAAATTGTCAGACTTCTTTGCAAAAATAATTTACTTTATTGTGATATGCAGTTCTAACTTACAAACATGTTTAAAAATACAAAAATAATAAGGATTTTTTAGGAAAATTTGATTTGTAACAAATGGTTACAACCTGCGTAATTCATGGTTAGAGTTTTACTCTAAATTATGTATTATTGACAAATAACATCTTTTTGTGAAATGATCACTTTTTACTAAAAAGATCAAAGAAAATTGCAAAACAAAAAGTAATACATAGAGATGATTAAAAATAAAATATTATAAAACAATACAATGGCTAATTAAAAAATACTATTTTAACAATTACTGCTTATGATTATAGCCTAATGAATGTCATTATCTCTCTGAAATTATTACTCAAAGATTCAGTTTAACAAAATTAAATCTTTTTGCGAAAGCTCGTCACAAAAAACGGTTAAAGAAAATTGTAAAACAAAAACGATACCTATAGATGATTAAAAACAAATAAAAGAACACAATGGCTAATTGAAAATTATTTAATAAAAAAAAACATCCCGATTCTTTTCAATCGTACGTTATCAGTCGCACCTTTTGTTCTTTATCGTTCACACGAACATTATTTTACGAAATTAATTAACATTTTCCAATCAATCGTGCCTTAATTTAAAATTTCCATTTGTTTGATTTCAATATTAACACGATATGTTTGTGTTTGTCTTGTTTTTTGTACGTTGTTTGTGTTTTTAATTCGATTTTGCCAATATTCTATCTACTGCAACAAAGCTAACGAACTACTTGAATTGGGATAGTCGTGACAGTCGAAAAAGAGAGAATGGTTTTTAAAATGATAAATACATTTTAAAAAACAAATATCTATAGGTTCACAAATATTTGTTTGATTTGGAAATATAACTGACAACCTTCTGCGTCGCAGGCGGTCGTTCGCCCGCCACGCCACAGAGGTCGAATACGATCTGTCGATAGTTTTACAGTTCAGTAAATTTTGAACAGACAAGTTGTATTCACTATTCAGTAAGAGGACATTACTTTATACGAAGCAACTATAAAATACGAAACTCCGCTGTAAAAGTGAGCAATTGAAGTTCTAGGTATATCTCAAACGATCTAGAAAGTTCTCGATTCGCTGAATCGAACAATCCTTTATTGAGGGCTCTATTGCACTGTTATTTGAAAACTCATAACTGTGTATCTCGACATTTATGATACCTTTATTTGATAGTAGCTGTTTACTTGCAAGTTTACTAGCTTCTATTCATGCTGTTTCCGCCTTAGGCCCTATGCGACACTATTGCTTTTAAGGCCCTTAGGCGATAAGGCCTCTCTTGGAGCTTTGTCTATTTTTAAGTTTCCTGTTTTTGTTTATGTATATTTTATTTTTTCGTCCATTTTTTATGTTTTATGTTTATGGTGCATAAAAGGTCTGTTTGGGTCGTTGTAGTGCCTTAAACATGTACTATTAGATGGCAATAGTAGGCCCAAAACCTATGTGACCCTCTTAACTTAGTCGACCATGTAAGAAGAAACCACTTCAAGATTAGATTGTAAGGCCAATATTACTTTTACTAGCGTATATTAAAATTCTATGGATTCCAAATTCACGTATTAGACGTAAATTGACGTTTTCAGACTCAACCTTGATATTTTTAAATTATTATTTTACTGTGTGATATGAAAAGTGAAAATCATCGAACATTTTTATCTAGACGACAAATTCTATACCATGGAATTTTTAACAATATCTTTTTTTAGTTAGAATGCAAAATTAGACCCGAATCGCTGGGTTTATGACGATAAACAATTTAAAATATTTTATTTTCAGCGATCAGATCAAAGTATCTTGCGGCCAAGTTCATGTTAAACTAAAAAAACTATCATTTCTTTTCTAGTGTTCATAATAATAAATGATATTTTAGTAATCTGAAGGCCGCCTTTCGTATATCCTTCAATTTAGGTACTTTGTAATCGGGAAGTTAAAATTGTCTGTTCATAGACAAATTTCAGTTTTTTTTTTCAATCTATCAACGCATAAAGGTACTTCTTTAGAACCCCTCATGCCTGAATACATTTTACAACCGAATATAAAGTCTCCTTATTTTTTACAGCTCAATTTAACTTCGCGTTTTACGTATCGGTCAGAAGTCAAACATTAATTCCGAGGGAACAAAGCGTCGAATATTTACCAACCAAAACCACATACATAAAAGGGTCCAAATAATGTTGAACAAATACCCATTTGTGGTACAGAGTTAATGATTGGGTTAATTTCGACATAATTAGATACCAGTACTAGTCGATCAGGTGCAAAGAGATTTAAAGTGAAATAGAGGGACCATCAATCTAAGTGAAAAGAATAACCTATGTATTTTAGAATATTATTAGGTCCCTACCTTAGTTTTTACAATGCTTACTAAAATGTATTTACCTAAAAGAACTCTGTAACACTTACCAAGGAAATAAACTATAGAAGTCTAATTTGGTAGATCTGTTTAGTGTTTCTGATACCAAGTTGCATCGCAACCTATTCCTTACTTTTTGCATCAAATAATAGGTGACAAACGTACACAATTACGTAGATACTCAAAGCATCACATTTATAATATTAGTTGGAAAGTATAGGCCTTCATGGAAAATATGGCATCAAAATTGTAATCCCAAATGCAGCGTCAGTGGCGTTTTAAATGGGTAGCAAAGATCTTAGAAACTCCATACGGAAAGGACTGGTTGTACCTACAGCAAGCTTTCAGAAGTTTGAGCCATACCAGAAAAATTGGGACTTTTATGTTTTTGACAGTTGACTGTCATTAACAACACAAAAACTTGAGTCAATTTAATGGTGAATCTGTAGTAACAAATGTTGTTAAAACATGATAATGGGGCGCCTTCTTGTAGTCACTTATTAACATAATTCAACCAACATTAATGTTCTTTCTATTTTTACTAAATCATTAAATTTCTTTGTACAGGTATGATTCTGGTGGTAATTATTTCAGAAATTACATTCCCTTTTATAAATAGGATTGTTTTTGATGCGGTAAATTGCGACGTTAAGTTGTCGTGGATGTGTTAGTATCAAAATAATTTTTAATCCCCGACGAAAAAAAACGATTTATGGTGTGTCAAAAATTGAATTTAAATTCAATTTTTTTGAATTTTTTTTTGAATTTAAATTCATTTTTTTTCAACTAAAGAGGTCTTAAGTTGTTGAAAAAAGTCCGTATATAAGACAGGAACGCTAAATGCTCTTAGTAGCAAACGACTGGATCTTAAAATATCGTTATTCAAAATATTCAAGTAGCAAATCGTCTTTATTTAAAATTACCATTTACTTGTTTGATTTACTGAATTAATTTAGAATAATATTCAAAATTAATCTAATAAATCAAAGTCCTAACAACTAACTAACACTTGGAAGTTTCGATCGTAATTATTATACGGTCGATTACTTCAATCTAGATCCCTAACAAGTCTTTGTTAACTTTAAGAATTCAACGTATTCTGAAACTTCGAGTATAATATTCTATGGAATATTCTGACTCATTAGTTCTGGTCTAGTCTTTGGTCTTTGTGTTGAGTTCGTTAGACGTAGATTAGTGAAATATATTTTAGTCGTAGTCTCGATAATCAGTCTCTATGGATTTTAGTTAGAAAAGATTTGGGTTTATTTTTTTCGGTAAGCAAGCAAATAATAATGTTTTGTTTAATAGACTTAATATGGTACGGTATGTTGCAGCAATCTTAATTTAGTCAGTTTTGACGTGATAATGTCTTTAAGTTCAATAGGTAAAGTATAAGATCACTTGCAAATACCGAATGTAGCTAATCCAAACTCTTTGTGTTATTAAGTTTATTGCATTCTTCTTCTTCGTCGTATCAGTTGTACAATTTAACTAATTAGGGTCAACATAGTATTTTCTAAGGTTTTCGCGACTTGAACTCATAATTATAAATATATTTGAACGGATATATAGTACAGTCTGCTTGTGACCATGGGATCCGCAAAGTTCCCGAAACGTCAGGTTTAAAACAAAAATAAAAAAACGCGAATATGTCCGTTCAAATATATTTATAATTATAATTAGGGTCAGATCCGTACACAGCATGTTGTAGATGGATCTGTTTAAGGTCTTTGACATTGTTATTGACTGACATTAGTTTAGCCAGCGTACAACTACTAGAGCTTGGTTGGCTCGGGTGCCCCAGCAGACCCACTGAACCTGGCATGGATCAATCATGCCCTATCTACCTAGATTTACCCTGCTGCGACCAATCTGATTCCTCAGTCTATTAACCATTAAAAAAAGAATGCAGTTCTAAATTCGACTATGTATAATATTAATAAACAGTTGAATATAGAACTGCATTCTTTTTTTAAATCAGTTAAAACGACTTTTTGTTATGTACATTAAATTAAGAATAGAATGGAACAGACACTTCTTAGAAGAGCACACGGATAAGAAAAAAGTAAAATAAAATAGGTACATAATAATTTAAAAGACGTTTCCTTCCACGTAGAGCACTATTGTTGTTTTTTGTTGTTTTTCCTTACCTGAGGATAATCTCCATACTTGGTCTGGTAGTCGAACACGTACAAGTATGAGTTTCTTCTCAGAGCTGAATGTGTGTCAGCTGTCAGCACAATTGGCGCCACCACTTGCGCGTCGCTTAGCGCTTCTAATGTTTCATCCCTGGGTAAAGAAAATATGTCTTAAACAAAAACTTTAAATAAACGTGTTTGGTAGGTAGTAGGGCAACTTGACGTGTGTGACAAGGGAGTCTGTCTCCTACCTGCTGGTCTTGTTTAAGTTAGGATTTGACTGTTGGGTGCGGACTTATGGCATGTTGATTTTTGTTTTATTTTCCAGAATCTCGTTCTCAAAGTAAAATAAAACAAAAACGGACCGTTCTTTTAGCAAATTTCTTTCGAATATCTGATCATGGATATTGTGGTCATCTAATAATTTTAAAGAAAGGCCACGTTTCGCACTTTAAAAAATATATTGTGGTCATGCAAAGCTACAAAACCAGAAATAAATATTCTTAGTTGTATTTCATACTAAAAAATTAAAAGAAGTAAACGAAGATCGGCTATTTCTGATTTCTTTAAAAAAATCTTTAGTTCAAGACCTTTTTGATGGTATGACATAATCTGACTTCTAACATTTTCTCCTTAAAGTAGGTTTTTAAAAACGAATAGAGTGCATCCTCATTTTTTTGAAGTCGGTAAAATTAGGCTCTAAAATAAACAAACGCCTCCTTAAAATCATGTTTCGACCCAAATTTTCCCGAAAATATTTACAATAAAGTGTTTATATCAAGTTTAGTATCCTTAAAACAAAGAATAACACTTTCATGTTAAACAAAGTACTTCACAGTTCAGATTTATAAAGGAGAAACAAGTTATTCTGAGAAGAGAGAGAGTTCGTATAATGCGAAAAGTTTAACGAAAAATGTTACAGCTTTTCTGACAGCAAATTTTATTTATCCATAAACATATAGTTTAATTTAAAAAGTGAGAATTTTATTCGAGTTTTATGAAAGTTTTCTGGTTATTGTTGAGCATAAAGATAGCTATTAAAAGTTTATGGTTTGATTTAATAAGCTGGATGAAGAGACTGGTGCATAAAATTTTAATAATTTTGCCTTTAGTTAACCTTGAGACTTAATAGGGAGTAATACCTATCGCCTATAGAATACAAAATCGAATCATCTCAAAAATAAGGAATGACGAGTAAAAATCGTAGAGAAATTAAATCATCTTCATTGTATAGAAAGGATCTCGGATACGTAGTAGCTGAGGACCTCCTGTCGCCTTTAATATAAAATAACTAACTATATATTAGTAAAATCTTGCATAAGCCTCTCATAATTTATTTGGGTACTCATTGATAATCGTAGTCAGGACCTTGGACTGGTGATAACGTAGGGAGCATGCTACGAATAACTTGAGGATCTCTAGTCTCCTATCTGCTTCAATACAACACAACTAACCTTATGTTAATAGCATGTTGTAGGTACAGGCCGCTCCCAATCAGTATACTCATTGATAATCGTAGCTAGGATCTCGGACAGGTGGTAGTTACATGTGTTTCTAATGAAATACTTGAGGACCTCCTGTCGGTTTCAATACTACACAACTAACCTTATGTTAATAGGATGTTCTATACGTCGCTTCCAATCTGCATACTGATTGATGATCGTAGCCAGGATCTCGGACAGGTGGTAGTTAGATGTGTTCCTAACGAAAGACTTGAGGACCTCCTGTCGGCTTCAATACTACACAACTAACCTTATGTTAATAGGATGTTGTACAGGCCGCTCCCAATCTGTATACTCATTGATGATCGTAGCCAGGATCTCGGACAGGTGGTAGCTGTACGTGTTCCTGACGAACGACTTGAGGATCTTCGACCTCCTGTCCGCTTCGATGCCGTATTGCACGTCATCGCCGCTGAATGCGAAATACGCTTCCGCTTTTGTCACGCCTAACATTAGGTCGTATCTGTTGACAATAATTTTAAATAAAGATTCTAAATACAGGAACTTTTAAACAGAATCTGTCAGTCTTATATGAAGTACCTAATCAATGCTTAACTTCTAAACAAATACGTGAATTACTTAATCTTACTTTTGCCATTTCAATTTAATTCAAAGTTATTACTTAAGATTTTATCAGGTATAAATAGTTGAAAGAAGAGATATTATCAACAATAATGTTTTAAATTCAAAGTAACTAAGCAGGATCGCTTAGATATTTTTTCAGAGATAATGCTGTTAAACGAAAAATGTAGTATTTAAAATTAAATGGAATACCCTTAAGATAAAATAAAATGACCAACTCGTTCGGTATTTGTGAAATTCGATTTAGATTGTATCTTTCGCTTGATTTGATCGGACATTTACAATGGATGCAATTTTAGCAGCGATGTTTTTGAACGAAACGCTCGCTCGTTCTTGTGTAAAAGCAAGTAAGTAGGTAAACTGTTTTTTTTTATAAGGAAGAAGTTGAAAGAAAATATAAAATTATGTTCTTAATGCTGCAACGTGTTTATAGATATACGTTACAACACGTAACGGAAGGATAGAAGATGTAGCTTGTCGAACCCTTGTATGCTACTTCCGTCAGAATTGTGTCGATTTGATGTAAGATGAGAAGTTTTACGAACTCCACTGCGGCTGCATCCTTAAACCACTACTTAATATGTATTTTTGTCTGAATCACCATCATATTTTACAAGTTAAAATAAACTTAGTAGGTTGGGTATGTCTAATTGTACAAACATATTATAATGTACGTACTTAGTAAGTTGAGCAATAGCACTCTTTCTCATCAGCACTGCATTGATGATATTAATAGCGTTCTGGGTTTGCTTCCCCAGCAGTGGTCTGGCTATAGCCTGGCCTCCCCACTGGTACTCGTTCTCTGGGTTTATTAGTAGATCGCCTGTGTCTGTTGACAAATAAAAACATATAAAACTATGATAAGACCTTGTTAAGAATAGTATAGGTATGCTAAAACCTGGGCTAAAATATCGGTGTGTTACGTCACAGCGTCGTCGTTACAAAACCAACAAATAAATATCGTGGAACACTTCATAGAACCATCTAGCCCAAACTAAGGAGCTAAGCTTTTCTTATAGTGGCCAGACGACGAATAGAATACTCACCTAAAGAAATACCTAGATCAGAAACAAATATCTGTACATAAACTTTGATTTTAGGCGGGAATCGAACGCCTATGTGCCTGAGGTTCAAAGTTCGATAAACAGCGTGAAATAGCATGTGTTTGCACGCTGCAAAGCTAATTCAGTAACTCTTCACATGCTACATACAACAGAATAGAATAAACACAATTTTCATTTTTAAATCCACCGAGGAACTTCACACTAAAAAGATATCATAATTTTTAATTGTTAAGAAAGAAGAAAGGAATAAGCCCAAATCTTACAACCTTTACTATAAAATAAAGAATAGAACAGTTTATTTGAGACGAAGCACACGAAAACATAATTACAAAAGAACACAAAAATTAAGAGATTAAGGGCATAAAATAAACTTACGAAACACCTTTCGACGGACAATATCATGAAAGAAAAATACTAACTGATCGTTTACTGAACTTAAATTGTCAAAATTCTGATATCATCTTTGTAAATCATCAACTTCGCAAAACACAAAAGTTCTTTCAAAAGTTCACAATTTTCTCGTACATGGCTTCTCAAAACCCCCGTGTGAAGATAAACATACGAAGCAAACCAAAGTTGCTGCATACTGTAAAAACCGTGAGCCCAGAATAGCTAGATTTTAACATGAGCTTCATTTTATAACGACCTCTAATAGTTGGATTGGACTGTAGAATATTCAATCTGTTGTTTAGTTAATTCGTTTTTACTGATTTTATATAGCTTTTAATGTACTTTCTGCTAATATTAATATTATAAATACGATCTTTGTTTGCTTCGGTTTTTTATTTGTTATCTCTTCGTACGAAAAGTACTAAACCTATTTCAATTCTTCAATCTTGGTATGATGATGCACTGAAAATTTGGGAGCAACACGCTACTGTTAACCTTGATATTCCCACGGTATTGGAACTTACCCGGATATAACTGCAAGATGCTAGTTTTCTTTAAGCTAAGGCTGTTATTGCAAATAAATATTATGTAAAAACATCTAACCTGGGGCCTAAGTCTGCTAACACAATTGTATTTCAATAGTGTGTCGATATAATCGTAATAGAAATTTAATGTCAAAAATATGACATTACATGTCAAATTGGTATTCTCCTAACGTTGACTATTCTATCGAGACACCACTGACACACCACTGACTCACTTTTGTGTTCTGCTCTACAATCGTGGCTTAATGGAATCTCGATAGTTGTCAAAACAGTATATTGCTTAGCAACATATACCATGTTGCTAGGCAACACCTGCAAGGTAAATATTACCATACCATTGAGACTCCATAGAGATTATATTGCGATGTTATTAAAACTTTAGCAGAATACCAAATAAAGTCACAATCTCGATATAATATCTATAGAGTCTCGATATAATGACAATGGTTGGCCAAATAGCAGAATAAGGCCCCAGAACGTTATTTTTAAAATGTTGTAATGACTAAGGGGTTATTATAAGGTTTTCAAAAATACTTAAAAAAATTATGCGCCAGTTGGGGTACAAACCCACGACCTTCGCTTAACCGTATCGGTGCTCTAACCAACCGAGCTACATGAGTACGTACACCACCATTCTCAAATTTTAAAGGTTGTCTTAAATTTTCTTATAAACATAATTTAACGTAGTTAAGATACGTCTAAACTCGCGGTAGGTATACACTGCACCGAGAAAATCAAAAGCATTTCAGACAGCGACCGGCTAAGCTAAGTGAAACCGTTGACACAAGAGATGAGAAAACTTCAGCGAAATTTAATAACGTCTCGGACGAACATAAAGACTTGGTAAAGACATGTTCCTGTTCGGTAACTACGAACCAGTAAATATTATATTTAGAAAACTTGCTATTGCCTGTGAATTCGTTTGCTTTTACATCCTCTTAAAAATCTCTTTTTTATTATATACATTTCTACACTTCACAAACAACACACTTTCCAAATTTCATGTCTTTAGGACCAGCGCGGCAGCGGCTTAAGATCAATTCCTGGAAACAAACATAGTCTGGCAAATTAAAGGAAATAGCTCATTTTAGTAATCTTCTGTAATTTTCATACAACCATCCCTGAAAAAAATACAGTGAGGAGGTATGGCCAATGACGTAACAAACTACTGCACTAAAAATATGAACTGTTTTTACAAATTTTATGTAAAGAACTTCATTTAGAACTTATTTTATAATATTTAGAATAATACCACTTGTCTTCTATGTCTCACACTATTGTTTTGCCAGAGAACCAAAGGTGAAAATTACAGAAAACTACAAAATTCAGTCATTTCTTTTGTTTTGCCATACTATGTTTGTTTCCAGGAATTGATCTCTATTAGCACCACTATCGATTGGTATAAAAATATAGGATTATTATTTTTTTGCGATATCAACAGGTTCCCGGCTAAGGGAAATGACTTTTTCAAAAATCTAATGATGCAGTTTTAGTTTTTTGTCAAAATCGGGCACGCAACTCCTTTCAGCATTTTTTGCTGAAAGGAGTTGCGTGCCCTCAAATCTTTAGTGCAAAAAGTCTTTATTGTTTTTTATATTACACCACTTAAACCACTTTCAAATAGGAAAGTTCCTCCTTTCAGAAAACAGAGAATTAGTTTTGCTTCTGTCTTTGAGAAATTTAAGTTAGGAGTTCTGAAGGTAGGACTTGTTTACTTTAGAATTTGTGTTTAGAGTTTTAGTTAACAATGGTTTACTGACAGTTAATTGATTTTGGTGGCTTTGACTGTTTGTATTGGACGTCTGAATTATGTAATTATAATTTTAAGTAAAACAATAAATGCAAATATTGGTTTTTACCTAACTTAAGTACTTAGTTATAGTTTGTATCAAATAGACGTCATTAATATTCAAGATGGCATTGTAACTTTGTTTTCTAAGATTTAATTGTTCATTATACGAAAAGCAGTGTGTTAATTTTATTTGTTGTCGCCATATCACATTTTCTGATCATGAAAATTGTTCAATCCTCAAGCACATAAACTTCTCTGTCAATTCCACCGAACAGAATCGTAAAACAGAATTTCTATTTCAAAAATGGAACACTTCTACAATTTTTCCAAGAGTGACCTGAATGCTACATCGAATATGATATGGTTCGTTCCATAACATATCTAGATATTATGTCAATTGTTTCGATTTCTGTTTATCGCTTTCTCGTAGAGTTTTGTACTTTGTTGTTGTGTGACCACATAAGGTAAGCAGATCTCTTGGTGTAAGGAAACCCCGGAACACAGCAGTTCAAGGCCTCACTGATTGAGCTCAAACATAGGTTTGGTGGTTGTATTAATTTCTTAGGAAAGATAATATACTCTACATGCTTCTGCCGCTATAAAATGTAGCTACCATCTCGATCGTTCGGAACACAAGCAGGGCATTGCTAAATCGGCCAAATTATGTATCGAAAGGAAAAACCGATACAAATGTTATAGCTGACAAGTTTTCTCGTTACGATAGGATAAAACTTTGTGTTTTCGCGCAATGTTTTTAATAGTTTTCGGTGTGAAGTATTGAATTTGTTTCGTTTCCAGGAAATATTTTGTGTAAAAAAACTGGTTGCCTGTAAAGTCGGTATACGGGCGAAAGTTTTACGTGACAACAACTGTGCTCGAGTGGAAGGGACGCGTGCCTTTCACTTTTTATGTCTGTCTCTCTCGCTCTTAGGCGGGCTAACCATGCCCGCGTGCCTCTCACTCGCTCTCATTGTGAGCGCATAACGTCAGCGGAGCGTAACGCAGTTTCTTGAAGTGTCAACCGGCAAACCAATTTATAAAACGTTGTCACGTCAAAACCTTCTTCATCGTAATATCATTTTAGTAGTAGAATATATGTGTTTTTAACCACAGTTGCTCATAAAGTGGATCTTATTAAACCACTTTTAGGCTCATACTACAACGTATTATGCACGCGTGAGTTATATATAACCAACTAGTGCTATAATGTTATCCCGATAAGTTAAATACGTATCTTACTGCTAATTACATGTTAGGTAGATGAAACATTCTTAATTTATCTGGGTTATACCGTTGTTGATGTATAAAAAAGGTAGGTACCATCACAGAGTTTTTAACCTAGCAAAAATAGTTGTCTCTAAAGTCGGTTTATGAACGAAAATTTTACGTGATAACGTCAGAAAACAATTAAAAATTGAGTTTTGTTTTTATTTTGTTTTTCTTTACATTTTATTTTTTTCTTACCATTATAAGTACCTATTCTCTGTACTGACGACCTCTGTGGCGCGTCGGGCGAACACCCGACTGCGACGCAGAAGGTTGCGGCTTCGATTCCCGCCGGGAACAAGTATTTATGCTGACCATAAATTCTTGTTTCTGGTTCTGGGTGTTTCCTATATGTATAATATGTATATATTTACAAAAAAAAAGTATATAAGTAGTTTATCCGTTATCTGGCACCCATAACACAAGCATTAAGTTGCTTAGCTTGGGGCTGGATGGCGATGTGTAATATGTCCTGAAATATTTATTTATTTTATTTTTATTCTGTTTTTAACCCCCGACGCAAAAACAAATGGAAAAACCCTTAAAATATTGTATGTCAGACGACGCTGTATAGGTTAAAAGTCTTTTGCCTGGCCTTCCGAGAATATAATTAACAAAAAAATATTGCCTAAAAAAATTGTAAACATAGACTTATCACAAATATTTTGTTATATTTATTATTTTCTTTTCAAGTATTTTCTTTTATTCGCAACTGTGATAAAAAACGTCGTACGATACGCGTGTGGAATTGATCTTTGCATCTCGGCTTCTAACACGCTCGCGTGTTTAAACCGCCTCTATGCAAAGGTCGATTGTCAACACTTTTATCGTAATTATTATGTCATTTGAATACCCCGCTACCCCCCACACCCCGCTGTTTCCGACCAATATTCTGAATTTAACATATTTCCGATTGCAGTTTAGGAAATATATAGAATTCCTAGGATACATTTCCAGTAACAGTAACAGATTTATTACAAGGTGCATGTTTGCAAGTGATAGGATATTCGCGTCATTGATCATTAGGCGCGATAATTGCTGATAGAAATATTGAATTAATTATGACATGCGTGTTGAAATGATCTATAGGTATTTCAGTTTTTTGTCTTTATTTTCAATCTTGAAAGACAGAAAATTGCGAAAACACTTTGATCGAAACCCCGAGTCCGAAATACAGTAACTCGAAAAACAAATCAATCAGTCGTTAGATTCGAAACGAAATATTGTAACAGCGAGTCGAAGTGGCGTCTATAACCTAGTTACGTATCGAGAACAAAGTTACACCCGTTGAGTTTTGTCGGTCGATAACTCTCGTCTCTGCGGATACGCTTCTGTTCAAATGTTATTCGGAGTTTAGAATTACCGTAGTTGTTCGATTGGGAGAAGAAAATTCAGAATTACTTTCTGAGTAATCAGAGTAATAAACCTATTGAGTTATTTACTCGGATGATCTTGTGAAAGGATTTTTATTTCGGCTGAAAAGAGGGAGATCTAATAAGAAAAAGAGGATGTAGGGGAAAATGGAATAAAGGTGGACTTGATAGGGAATAAAAATTAGTAAAGAAAGATGACATGACACGAACACCTTCTTTAATTTAACTTTAACTATAATGTTTGTACTATGATGATTCTAGTATATTGTTGAAAATAAATTCAAACGACTCGTAGTGACATCTGTCGGCCATGAAAGGCTACCTACTGCTATAATGATTTTACCGAATGTCTTATCGCTAAGTTTCGTCTGTTTTATTTTTAGAAAATAGTTGTTATTGGTCAATTATTATCCAATCATATTTGATTTCTTGATTTTCATCTACTTGCAGCGCCCCGCATTTTCACTTTTATAAGTTTGACTCCTTGGCAATATCTACTTCCAATGATTTAATGCATTCTCATCACAAATACTAAATCCAGATGAGTAGTTTCAAAGTAAATTCATTACAAACAAACAAAAAAACAAATCATTTATCTTTATAGTATTAGTTTAGTACAGATTAATGCTTAAGCATAGTCTTAATAAAAGAATTTATCTTATAGCATTCGATTCGATTCCGAACCTCATCAATGAGATGTCATAATTTGTGAAATATACAATTTATCATAATATAACTAGCTATATAATATTACTGAATGTTTTTCTTTTACCCATATAATTGGGAGTTGTTATTGGTATCGGGTGATAGTAGCTGGCTCTTTGCCAATCGGAACAGTATAAATTTGAAGCCTTCATGTCTCTGCTCCATGGCCTGAATATTTTTTGTCACTGATTTAATGTTGTTACTTATTTTCGGTTTATTTCGAGTTGTGACAGTATTTATTCGAGTGTGCAAAAAGTTTTGTATTTAAATTGGACGGTTGGAACTCTTTGGAATATTTTTTCAGATTATTTTAGAAAGTTATTCTTTTGAAAACCTACTTTATTGGATAGAATATTCAGTTTAATTTAATGCTTCGTTAAATCGCTTTAAGCTTTGAACGAACCGACACTGTTAGTCGTACGCGACCTGTACAGTGTAGAAAGTGACAAAAACATTCTAAAATGTCATCATCCAGGCTATTACTTATCGAGAATTTAGCACCGCGGCGAGATTTGAACTCGCAACCTCCCGCAAAATATTGAAGATGCATTTTTCCTTAAAAATATTTCTAGATATGCCTAGGGCTGGCTGAAGCACTTTAAATAATAAATTCATTGATATTGTATCTATGTGTACAAAACTTTATAAAAACAGTTTCAGCTTTTGTGATGATTATATTAAAATTTCTAACCAAGTTTGAATAAATAAAATAATAACAATACGAACATTTGTTTTTGTATGAAAACATAAAACGTTTATTTTTGCTCATCTGCTGTTTTATTAACTTTAACATCTCGATTCGTATTATGTTATTTCCATTCTGATAATTTTATTATCTTACGTACGTGTGTTGAATTTTACTTTCTTTGAGCGCTATAGTAATAATATTATGATGGTATGCCGTTCAAAACGTGACAAATCTCTGGCCCATTGACTAATAAAGTTATGACCACCCCAAGAATTGTGAGGTACGAACGTTAAATTTTATGGACCACCCTTATTCATCTTATAAACATTAATTGATATGCATTCTATAGTAAACACCTAAACTTGCCTAACCTAACGTAACTATAGTATAAAAATAACCTTGCCTGACCTAATCTAACAATAGTTAAAACCTTAAAAAATATGGTTTGTCATTTTTGCATTTATCCAGACGACAGATGTATGACTACGGCGACTTGCATAAAACACGTTTTAACTAACAGAGAGCTTTGTTAAGTGTGTTTTGAATAGAGGGTTTAGTTTTTATATATGACGGAGGAGGTGTTCCATGGACTTAAAGAATATCGGTGACATCAGCAAAGCTGACGTCACCAATCTCATCGTCCACTTGACGACTCTTCGGTTAGTAGTTTTTGTAAGTGGTTTTTGGTTAGAAATATTAATGACGTCAGTGAAGCCGACGTCATCAGGTAGACCAATCTTCGATTAGGAGCTTCGTCTTCAAAAAGTAGCTTCGATGGTGCTGAGTAGAAACCGCAGGTTGTAGGGAGGTCCGCTCGGTCTGAAGTCTGGCGCTGGAATGGCTTTCCTACTGTTTTGCGGCTGTATTTATAGTGATTTTGTGTTTAAGTCAATTGAATGTTTTTCAAACACTAGAATCTTGTTTTTAATAGTTAAATTCAATGTAAATCGATCTATCAATTAAATTCTTAACTGTTTATTATTGTAGTTTAAATTAACCGTTAGTTTCAAGAATTATTACAACGAAATGAAAACATGTTATTGCAAAACAACAATATTGTTTTGAATAATCAATAATTTCATGAATTCTAGATGAAAGTTAGTTTTACCAATCAAAGTTTAGGTCAATAATCATAATTGCGCCGATAAGCCATAATAATATGATTTTTCAGAACCAATGCTAAATTGTCAAAATGAAAAGACAGACAGACAGCTAGTTGGTATACTGTAATACGTTACCTATAACAACTCCGTCGACACTAGGTCCAAACGCGTAGGCAAAGTCTGGAGCCTGGACAGGTGCAGACAGCAGTGCTTCTAATGGCCTCTCTCGAAGACACCGGAGCAGTGCAGGTGGAGTCAGTTCTACGAGGGAAACATTAAACAGAACAGTTAATAATTCATTCTTAACCTATATCAATACTGTCATCTTTTTAACAGTTTTGCTACAGGAAAATTTTGAGTAAAATATCATTTTAACCTTTGGTCGCTGATACTTAGATTATTGATAACAAAAATTATTATAGTGTAAAAAATTTATAATATGTATGTACGCAAAATAACAAAATTTTCGTTGAGTAACATAATATATGCAACTTTTCTATTTTGATAATATATCCATAAGATCGGGACTTAAGCGCATCATACCATGCAGCTTGATATTTAATAAAAGCTCACGTAGTCTAAAAAAGAGATATTCTACCGTGGCGCGGGCGATCAAGGGTGACACGTCAAAAACTCAATACCTTGCATAAATGGCTGTGATACGTCAGTCTCCCACCGATCAATGTATGAATAATCACCAGCGATTTTTCACTAGCTCTCATTTATCTTGGCTTGACGTGGTGGAAACCAGCTTTTTAACCCTCTGAGGGAAGGGAGGTTGACATTATCTTCGTCGGTAGATGTAGGTCTCTATTTGAGACAATGTCGTCTTTGTAATGCTTTAGATAATCATTGGAATTTTACTAAGGAGAGTTTGCCTTTATTGTTTTTGCACGACCAAACTAATAAATTAGTTGTTGAATACTAATCACAAGTACACACAGTTGGCATAATGGTCACCATGCCGGACTGCCAAACACACACGAACCCGCAAGTTCCATTCCCGCCACAGACAAGTATTTATGCGTAGATATTTGTCTGTGGTCTGGTTGTTTTAAGTATATATTTACAAAAGAAAAGTAAATAAGTAGTATATCCGTTGTCTATCACCCATAACCCAAGTCTAGTTACTTAGCTTGAGGCTAGATGGCAATTTGTGGAATGTCCTGCAATATTTATTTATTAATGTCAAAACTCAGTCGGGGCGTAGTTATTTTGCAAAATAGAGTATGTAACTCATATACCAAAATATAAATTTTAAAATTGACATATTTGCACCCCGACTTAATTTAGGTATGATACCCCCCACCCCCTTATTGTTGGTTCGAGTATCCTGCAATTAATTTATTAGGTTTGGTGAACCAGAAAGCAGAAAGGATTTTCGGATGTTCAATTCAGATGATTAAATAAGTCTGCGAAAATATTTCCTTTTTTTTTAAGTGATCTATTTTAGACCACAATCACACAGTTAACACGGTTTCCTAGAATATACCTGTTCATTCGCTACTTCAAAACCTTCAAATTGTACGCGTTAGAAAAGACAGACTCAGGCAACTGATTCTTGTTTAACAAACCATATTTTTATATGGTATCGAATCGATATAGACCGGGATGTTTGGGGGGTGCAAGGGGTGCATTTGTTTACAAGTGGGGCAAAAATTGCCTATTAATAATAATATAATTTCTTAATTTGACTTGCGTCATTCAAAAGGCATTTTTTGACGTGACAACGTCTTATAAATTGGTTTGCCGGGCACTTCAAGAAACTGCGTTACGCTCCGCTGACGTTATGCGCTCACAATGAGAGCGAGTGAGAGGCACGCGGGCATGGTTAGCCCGCCTAAGAGCGAGAGAGACAGACATAAAAAGTGAAAGGCACGCGTCCCTTCCACTCGAGCACAGTTGTTGTCACGTAAAACTTTCGCCCGTATATTTCTAATAAATCTTACCTGGCGAACAATTGGCATGCGTTGCAACTATGGCCGCGTACTTATTAGGGTCTGCTACCAGCGACCACGGACTGAGACCAGAACCTGACATCAGGACGGCTCGGTGGAACAGCAGGCCTGGAACAAAATACCGAATTGAAAATCGAATACATTTTATTAGGGACGCAGCCACAATCTGCCACAACGGAGTACGTGAAATTCTTGTGATGTTACACATTAATTCTTTAACAAACACTTTTGTTGATAATGTTTAAATAAATACTCCTAAATTAGTATTTACCGCTTTCTAAGACTCCGAAGATTTAAGTCAGATGCAACCACTCTTGAGGCCCTTTTCACCAAAAAATTGGTTTATAAAAGACGGAGCCATAAAAATAATACATATTCGAATTGAGAATCTCCTCCTTTCTTTGAAGTCGGTTAAAAAGAACAAACAAATAGAAGGTTTAAGAATTTGATATTTTGGTGGGGTTTGAACCCACGTCCTCATAATTTTTGAGCTTCATAATTTTTTTTAAGACCCATTCTTAACCCAGTTATAAAACATTTTACCATGTCTTTAGTTTTTATTTTGTGGAGCTCGAAATTTTGATGTTTCAGGCACCATAAAAACAACAAAATAGTAAATATCAAATTTCAAATAACTTAAGTAGCGAAAATAATCATGGTTTAGTTTAAAATCTTAATACTATTCAGAAAACAACTTCCTTCAAGGAAAACACATCACCAGCTAAAGTAGTTCATGAGTTGATATACCACTGCATGCAGCACTCCAAACTTGGTACAATTCATCTAAATGGGGTGACCATCCATCTTGTTTTCCGCGGACATCGACCTACATTCTAGAGAGTTCTTGAAAATAGCGGGTAGTTTTTTATTCACCTATCTTGGCAGACGGTTTCAGAGAGATTTTTCTAAATTAGGCGATGAATTTTCTTAGAATTTAGTTTTTGGAGAATGTGAGAGTGTTTGCTTTAATATTAGAAAATATGTTAGTGTTTTCTTCCTGAGTAAATTATGAAAGAGCGACCTTTAGCATTAGAAGAGGCTGAGTAGAGACTCGGCCTTTTTACTTACGTGAAAGAAAAAAACTAATTTTAGGGTAAAAAAAATTTACGAGATTTCTTAACATGGCATTTGTTGTTTGTGTCAATATGCTCTATAAATTGCCAAAGGTATGATAAGGTTGCCGCGCAACTAAAAAAAAACTACCATGTTAGTCATTTTAGTTTTTTTTTAGTTGTAGTTTAGATTATTCAAAAATGTAACAACCCCTTTCCAAACTAAAACCACAACACGGAACTTAAAAAAACAACAGTAATTAGATAAAAATAACTAACAAGAAACTTCGGAAAATATCATTTACAGAACCGAGTCCACTCGGCACGTGATACGAATAAAACAGAACGGAGTAAATGAACATTTGTCTTGTTGAATTGAAAAATATTATTTCTTACTCAGTATTGCATTCGAACAGACACCGTGACCAGAGTACCGGAGTGGATATGATTGTTTTGTTCGAACAAAGTTCTTTTTGATTTTGAATTTTATATTAGTTTTAGAAAAGTATTTTATTGGTAAATCCGTCTACTGACAACTGATGGATAAAGAAATCTATGAACTTCATCTTTATACTGCATATGACACACCAAGGCAGTGGACCAGCTAGAGGATTGGCTAAATGTTGAAACAGAACGCCGACCTGAGCCAGGCAATAGACGAGAAAATAAAATCAACCTTCTTCTTTGCTTTTTTTCTTCTTTTTTTCAAAGTCAACCTTCAAATTCTGTCTGACCAATATTACGCCACATTTACAACAGCATCATTGGCCTCATTTAGGTCGTCCAACGTGCAGGTGTTGGGGTACGGTTGACATTGGAAGAGCTGATCCATTGTTTGTGCTGGGGTCAGTCACAGCGCTTCTCCAAATTGAAACCCCACCGGCATATCATAATTTATCTGTAGCCGCCTACTTGAGTCGGGAGTCGGTTGAGTGACACGTAGGCGTAGGCCACAGCAGGTCATACCCTGGATTGAGTTTTTCTTATGGGGGCACAAAATCGTATGGAGCAGAATGCTTCATTTTCCATCCCTCGGCCTCTCTCCTCTCCTTCAAATAATTAAATACACTTTACCTACTTAAATAATACAGTTAGGAGAGTGTTTTGTAATGTTTAATGGCATTTCAAAGTCTAGTCTAAAGTCCAAAGTAAACCACTTTGGATTTTTATAATTTATGTTTGAAATGATTTATCTGCGGAACTACTAAACCGATTTGAAACACTCTTACACAAATAAAAAGCTTCTAGAATGAATAAAGGAATATATTTAAGGCTAGTTTCCACCAGGAAGCAGGAATAAACATCCAAAAGAAGGGATATTATATAATATGTAAAACTTCTATTAAATAAAATATACTAACATTATTGAAAACTGTGAAACCGCGAGCATAAAGCATGAAGTAGTTAATAAATATTTTATTTGCCACCATTTATTCGCCAATACCTGTAGGGATTTCAGTAAATCTTCAGCGGGGAATATTGAAAGCCTGAAAGGAAATTTAGCATAAGATTTCTCGTCTCAGATCGCAAACAGACTGCGGACTAAAGTCGACCGATAAAATTATTTTTGTTGCTTCAAAGTTGCGGTATATTTAACCCCTATCCACTACATGAAGATGAAAGTAATATTTTAAACATCGTTTTTTTGTCTATAACGAATACTACTGAATTTGTGATTTCAATGAAACTTGGTATGTGGATACATCGATTCATTAAGATTAACCTAGGCTAATTTTTATTGTGCTATTCTCACGGGAACTAGCTTTGAAAGGTAAAACGGTTTACTGTTAGTCTATACCAAACCCCTTTTTTTTTCGAATTTCATCAAAATCGTGAAAGCTGTTTTTGAGAATGCAAATATTATAATAACATTATAACAAACAAATATAAAATAGAGTTCCTGGACTAAATCAGATGGACAGTCAAAGAATTTATAAATAAACATATTATCTTTTTTTATTTACTGTAAATTATTTAGTTTTTCAGTGATACAGAGCTCAAACAAACGGACCGAAAATAATCTACATCACTGTATTAAGTTTTTCGATCGGGCGATACTACTATCGGCAAAGTCTCTGGTGACTTCAAGTATTTAGTCTGCCTTCACTTTTATTTTGATACTCTGGGGATGCAGAAGGAGAAAAGTAATATTGCGTTTGTCGTCGATATTTTTAAATATTTAGTGTAGAAACCTGAACTTTATTCCTATTTAAATTCAGCAAAGATACAACCACTTTCCTGTATTTTAATCGGTTTGTTTAGGTGCACAGAAGCCCTAAACCGTTTGTTATGTAGTTACCAAATACCAATGACCCTGTATAGGATGTCAATAAACCACCTCATCTATTCTGTACAATTTACACTGAGATTATGAGCTAGAAACTCCAATATCACTAAAAGTTAACCGTTTCCTTTTAAACTGACAATTTTATTACTTTTACTGCCATTGTTGGTACGAAAATTATGGAATTAAGAATACACTAGAGTAGGGTGAACATGGTCCTGACAACTTTAGGGATAATCTTGGGGACAATTTTGGAAGTAGGTACTTAACTTTATTTGAAAAGAAAAAACTATTAGGCTTTTAAGTGTTTGCGAGTTCAGGTACAGTCGCGGTGCAATTTCTAGAGATACATTTTTCACTTAAAATAATAACAGATATTAATAAGTTGAGTGCAAGTCTTGGCTCTTCACGTGTGTTGAAATTAAATTTTCAAAATGAAACCTAAGGTTCTGAGATTAATTTTTGGTAAAAATACCAAAGTTCTCAGAACTTTATAAATATTTCCATTTTAAATCCCAACATCATCTACATTTTCGAAAAAATATTTTCACGTTTATTTTTATCGGATTTTGTAAATATTTTCTTTAGATTTACAATCGTAATGGTAACCCTAGTCCAAGGATTATGGTGTATTGTGAATATTTTCCTGTTGAAAGCATTCCGAGACAAATTCGGCTTTCAGGAACCATCGTTTGATACAAATCAGTTTCGGGTATCTTAAGTTATTACTTTCAAAAGACCGAACTCATTTTAGCGAATTGTTTTTGTTACTGCGTAGGTATTTACTTGAATAATTTATTTGATTATTAGCGAAAAAATCTAGATTTAATGAGGGATTCTGAACTACAAGGTTCAACATGTCTAGATAGATACGATATCTACTGGGAAAGCGTGCTACATCCTAGACCGCATCGATATTACCATAAAATGAGATGGTGTCAATGGTTCACCTCTTTATTATAAAAAACTAGCTGTTGCCCGCGACTTCGTACGCGTGGTAGTTTAGTTTTATATACCAAAACCTTCCTCTTGAAGCCCTTTATCTATTAAAAAAAATCGCATCAAAATCCGTTGCGTAGTTTTGAAGATCTAAGCATACTTAGGGACAGCGGGAAGCGACTTTGTTTTATACTATGTAATGAAGAGATGGTTCTTTTGAAAAGATGTACCTATGTACTTAAAGAAAAACGACAGCTAAAAGATAAAAGTTAATTAAAATGGATTTTATAAACAAAAAACATGGCATTCGCCATTTTTTTTGTTTATCTAATGAGGGATTCTGAAAGACATCGAACTTTTTGTTTTCTTTGAAATTAAAAAAATGGTACAATAATCTGTCCTCAGTTATTGTTTAACCGACTTAAAATAAGGAGGAGTTTCTCAACTTGATTGGATATTTTTTTTAAGATATGCTCGGGCATATCTTAGTAGTTTATGAACCGATTTTGATGATTTTTCTGTTGTCGGGTATACCTACACAAGGGTGGTCCCATAATTTAAGAAGTCCCATGAGGATCTTCGGAGTGATCAACAGAACACCGCATTGAAAATTGCTCAGTTTAAATTTTTAATACGAACGAGCAAAAAAAATCCTAAATGGTCCAGGTTTGAACATACAGAAAAAAAATACAAATGGAGAACCTCCTTCAATTTTTAAGTCGGTTAAAAAAGTTTTTAAAATCATTCAAATTTTGAGATAAAACAACTCACGTAAGTAATAAAATTGTTCATAAAATATGGAATCAAAACGTGGTACCTTCGGCGCCGGAATTATTACCAGCTCATATTGTAAGTGGCTGTTTACGAGGACAGTTTTTTACTACCCTTTCCTGTCTGTATGTGTGATGTGAAACATTGATTCAGGTTCACTGGGGGGGCAAGGGTTTAGAGATATTTTCGTATTTTTACACTTATTAACTACTAGATGCGCCCCGCTGTTTTCACGTCTCAATTGGATGCACATTGCTCAACGTGTACAGAGTGCTAATTATTGGCACCAACTGGCGCTAAGTGCTAACTAACTAAAAATGATTATAGTGGCGCACGCGTGCGGCTGTGTCTATAAAAATGCTTACTGCGCATTAAATAAATTAAATTCCCAAATTAAACGGCTCGAGACTTTTAATTAAACCAATTTTAAAAACATGTGACTTAGTACTCATGGAAATGTAGCTAACAAAATCACATTATATCCAGAGATACCTAGCGCTGGCTTACGCACTATAAATAATAAAAAACCCAAGTTGTTCCTGTTCAAGCCCCCTGCATCCTGTCTGCTCGTGTTATGTGAAACATTAATTCAGGTACATTAGGTATGTTATGTATCCACGCCACGCCACGCTCCGTACCTTTATGTAGATTTTTAGGGCATTACTTTTACGCTGAAACTCTGTGATGGATTTCTTGATGTAACACAGCTTACATTATATTAGCAAAGTGCTATTTTTTAGGTTTTTTTTCGAGTTTGGAATACCGAAAAACGTTATAGAATCCAGGTAGCCACCATCACCCAAAAATCTGCGTAGAGTGGAATTGAGTCGGCCATGTCAGCAGCATGCCGGATGAACTTACAAACATAATTCAACTTGCTAGTTCACCCTTTCCTGAAAAATTTTTTTGTGAGCGGCCAGACAGACGGACAGACGGAGAAGAGAGTGATATTATAAAGGTTCCTTTTTTCACCGTTTGAGGTACGGAATTCTAACAACAATCGTTTGGAACCCATCCAACGGAAGACGATCCGGCAGACCACGTCTGTGGCTAGATGACTTCGACACTTGCAGTCTGGCAATCCGTCGCCCAAACTTTTCAAGTTGTGGCAATACCATCATCTGAAGCTTTAACAAATGGCAGTCTTTTTGCGTTTATAGCTATATGCGCTTTAAAAATAGTCATCTTTAAGATAATTCAAAAGCAGTTTCAAGCTGTAAATCGTCTCAAATAGAGAGAGCTATCTAAGTTTAATAGCTGCACCACGGAATTAACATAAAATCCTCATAGTTGATTCCAATCGCAATCGCTTTCACAATCCCAAACAATGGTCACGTATTCACATAGAAAACTAGAAAACAAAAGTTCGTAGCTTTGATTGATCTCCGAGCTATCAGCGGTATGAATATGCAAAACACAAGATTAATTGCTTTCTTTTCCTGCTATTGTTTACGTTGTTGCATAAAATATACTTCTTAAAGTATTTTTTACGCGATAGTAAATATTCATTTATAACTACTAGTTATTTATCCGACGACGTTTCGATTGAGTTGCACTGATCGTGGTTATGGCAAGACTTTGGGTTGCAACACTTTGCAAAATTTTATTTTCTGCCCGCTAGGACGGCGACACTGGCAAGGTAAATAATCAAAAAATCCGGTCAAGTGTGAGTTGAAATAGCGAATCAAGCAGGGTTCCGTACACTTATTATACTTTTTCTCACACGGGATTTTATTTTAAAGGCGTGCAACGCGGATGTTTGTGGGTTCGCCTATAACAGATATTTATGCACAGAAATTTGTTTCTGGTTTTAGTGTTTCTGTATGTATATTAAGTATGTATTTACAAATGAAAAGTATATAAGTATTCTATCCATTGTCTACTTTGTCTAGCCATCATAATATAAGTTTAGTTGCTTAGCTTAGGGCTAGATGGTGTAGTTTACAATGTCCAATGATATTTATTAAAAACATCTCACACCTCATAGTGCATTCAACAAATGCATACGTCTTCATACATATTGTAAAGTTTAGAATCTAACCTATGATGTGCTTAGATGATATTCTGGCTTCAGGCCAGAACTTCAAGATGTTATCTTTGGACCGGACTGGCTTATCCGATAGGGTTTTGTGTCACTCTGTTGTGTTTTAATTTTGTGAAAGATTTTGTATTTTTAAATATGTCTTACTTTGAAATACATTCTTCTTTTTATTTAGCTCATTTTTTAATTTATAAAAATTAGCTTCAAGTTGTTCTCATAAAGAATTGATGGCGATCTGATGAGGATCTTCGGCGAATTGGTTGACAGAATTTCTTCTACGATTGCAATGAATTACCTACTTAGATTTCAATTTCTACCAGTACAGTAAGAGGTTATTAACATTTTTTATCTATAAATATAAAATTCAGTGACTGACTGATTGATAATAATATATCAACGCACAGCTCCAGCCAAAACACGGATCGGGCTAACATTTGACGTAAACATCCGCTGAAAATTTGGAAAATTTAACCTTATTAATTGACAATATAACTTATAAACAATAATTATAATATAATAGACAATATTCACCCCCAAACCCCCCTTTAACCATAACTTAAAACCAAACAAACATGAAAGCGACATCAGTATCAAAACCTACCTACCAACATTAATTTCTGAAGCTCTCTCAACTTATAATTAACTTATCGACGAGAGACTAACTTAACGGCAATGTAAGTAGTTACCATGTTAAGTGTACCGCTAAGTTGATGCTTAAACTTTAACGGTGCCAATTTTAGTCGACGTGAGTTGTGAGCTCTTTGATATTGTTGTGGAATAGACAGGGTGGTAATTTTGTGGTGATTTTCCAGTGTAGTGTCGGGAACAGTCGTTAGGTTAGCTCAAAGCCTTTGTGAAAATTAACAAATACATAAGAAGGCATTTCATAAATGCCTGTCACATGATCTTCAAAAATTTTAGCCTTTATAAGAACTTTATATCTCTTTTCTGTCCTTATCCGAATTTATTTTGGGATCAGCACAGTACGTGTTTATTTTTGTCTTCTCGTCTATTGCAGAAAAAAATAGTAATATTTTATACTGCCTGCCTGACACCAATCCTTCTTGAGATTGGTGGTGATTGGTAATTTAGTCCAAATAATTCTATCACTGACCGTCGAGATTTGAATACTTTTTGACAGGTCGTCAGAAATTGAACGTCCAGTACACGTTTGAATGGAAATAATTATTCAACCAACCCGACCCCCAGTTCTACTAGCCAGCCCCCTACTAGCTCACTCCTGACCCCAGTCATGAGCGAGCTAATATTAGTACCAATCTTCAAAGATCAAAATCTACCAAAATAATCACACAATTGGCGATGTAATTTGTCTAGTAACCATTAACACCAAGTCTAACACAAAACATCGACATTATTTTGACGTAAGCTCGTAAAGTGACGATGTAAAGGAGTCAATCTTCTGAGCCCCTGTAATGGCATACGATACCTATTAACTTTGATGACAATCACACGCTACCGTGTTTGAGGAAATTAGGTAGGTATGAGTGTTGGAGGTTTTACTTCAATATGGCTGGTGAAAAATGTAATGGTGCATTAAAACGTAGATCTGCTTTCTTGTGAAGCACTTTTCTTATCTTAGTTTTAATGATAGCTAAGTGAAACTTTTATATAAGTCGCTGTTACAATCCTAGTTCGTTACAGGGAACTGTAATAAACTATCACTACATAGTTTAAAACAAAGTCGCTTTCTCTGTCCCTATATCCCTATGTATGCTTAAATCTTTAAAACTACGCAACAGATTTTGATGCGGTTTTTTTTAAGTAGATAGAATGATTCAAGAGGAAGGTTTATATGTATAATACATGCATAATGTAGCCCTGCGAAACCGGGTCGGGTCGCTAGTAATATTTATTTAAGAAATAATGAACCGTGTTCATCTAGTAGTAAGATAACTTTAATTTCATTTCAAAGGTTGTGGGTTCGAATCTTGACCGGTCGTGCACCGGTGAATGTTCCTTACGAAAAATGTATGTGCGCTAATGAACATAGCTTTTACTGGGAAGGAAATCCGAGATTGAGTTGGCTCCAGGTGAGTTCTTTCGTCTGGACACGATCGACTAAGCAGATGGTACAGGTTATGGTCAAGCATTTTTGTACATGTTCCAGGCACAATCGCGTCCTGAATATCCTGGTTTAAAGTAACTGACGCTTTATCACCTAGATTAGATATAAAAGCCAATATAATACAGAAACCTGTGCAGCTGCGTCTCACAGCATATGCTGAGCCTGCTCCTTTTGCCACACTTATTATTAGTTTATTTAATGTATAAAAATTGTAATTTTATGGCAATAAACGATTATTTATTTATTTTAGAAAAAAAAAATTCTTTGAAGCACGAAATAATCCTCATCCTATAGACACTAGAGAAAAATGTCTTGTTTCTAGTAAACAATCTTAAAATTATAAGCAGTATTCATTTAAAAGCAATATTCTTAAATTAAAAATACTGCTTAGTATTTTCAAAAACATTTACTTGAAACGAGAAATTATTCCCTAACGTTTATAGGGAGAGGATTATTTCTTACTTCAAGAAACCTTTTTTTCTGTGTGTTAGTCACATGTGAAACTTACCTTCAGGCACAGCAAGCGATGTCAGTAGAAAATGAACACAAGCAGCCCCAGTACCATGGCCCATTAGCGTCACATTAGTAGGGTCACCACCGAAGACTGCCACGTTTTCCTTTATCCAATGCAGGGCTGCGATCTGGTCCATCAGACCGTAGTTCGCTGGCGAGCGAGGATACTCGTCTGAACGAGGGTTTAGGAAACCTGAAACAAGAAAGGAGAATTTATATGTAGGAACTTCGTAATGCTGGATCATTCGCATATGATCAATTGGCCAGATCCAGGATGGATTTAAGAAGATATTTTTTCTCATTGGATCCAGATTTAAAATTGTGGATCTACAGAGATTTTTCTTTCTTAGTCGATTTCTTCCCAGATCCATCATGGATCTACTGATTACTAGAGAAAATGTTTGGTTTAGACCTTTTTTTCAAGTCTTTGATAGAAAGTAGTATCTGATAAATTAAGTGCTGACAAAAGCTTCTGAACCGTTTGAATAGATTAAGATATTTATTTATTTTTGGCCTATTCCGTCCCATTGTAGTGCAAATTCCTCCCCTCTTTCTACTCTGTTCCCTGTCTAGTGCTAGCTGGATGTAGTCCCTACAATGCGAGTCCAACTCGTCAAGATAGTAATTTATATTATTTGACGACCTCTGGCGCGGTGGGTGAACATCGCCTGCGACGTAGAAGGTCGTGACTTCGATTTATTTTCTATGGGAAGTAAGTGGGTAGGATCTTAAATAGGTATTTGGCAAGTAACTTGCGGTGTTTAATGGATTTTACTTAAGCTTTTCTTAAGCTTCTTATTATCAAAAGCTTATTTTTTACATCCCGCAGTCGGTTAAAAGTAATTTTTAACGTTTACACGTTTTTAGGGTATACTAATAGAGATTAGAAACTTTCTAGGGGTCGATTTGACAGTGTCCACAATCCACAGTATTTGTAGGAAGTCGTTTCCGGCCGATTTATATTGATAGCAAACAGTGTCAGTCGAAAAAAGTCCAGGGTCTGCTTATACTTTTATTTAGAAGAAAAAATAAAAAATTCAACAGCACAAAGCGAAGATTTCGTATTTGATTAATTAAATGAAATTCTTCTCTTTAATTATTCTCTTGGGATAAGGAAATGGGACAAACGGCACATCTTGTTCAAAGATCTGAAATATTTAGCTTTATTTGACTAGCTTTTTTTTGAGGATTCACTCGATAAGAGATGACACAAAATGACGCAAAGGAGCGACGACGACGTCGCGCCACATGGGTAATTCCTATTCATGTGGTCGCGCTACATCGCTAGTCGCCCTGTGGTGTCAGTGTTTAAACAATATGTTATTCCTGTTTTAAAAACGAAATTAAAAATATTGTAATATTAACTTAGTCCACGTAGGGGTTGAATTTTCTAAAATCCGCTCTAAGCGAATGCTTACATCGTAATAGCTTTCTGTGTGCCAAATTTGGTGTCAGTGTTTAAACAATATGTTATTCCTGTTTTAAAAACGAAATTAAAAATATTGTAATATTAACTTAGTCCACGTAGGGGTTGAATTTTCTAAAATCCGCTCTAAGCGGATGCTTACATCGTAACAGCTTTCTGTGTGCCAAATTTTAGCCCGATCCGTCCATTTGCTTGATGTTATCAGTCAATCTGTCCACCAATCAGGACTTTGGTTTTTATATTTACCTATATTGTATCTGTTGTTGTTGTTGCCTACAGTGCCACGTAGCTCCGAACTAGGCAACTGAGCTTAAAAAATAGTAACCAGCTACCGGATAGAATACTTTTTATTTTCACAGTCATAGGTAAAATAGGTAGGAGGGAATAAGTTAATAAGTTTAATAAAAGCCAATAAATCAAATCAGACAACTATCTACCTACATATAAAGTTTCTTTACAACCGATTCAGTAGTTTTAGTTTAAAAGGTTTTAAGTCCTAACAAATATAGGTACTTCACGTGGGGGGTTCCTCTCAAAAGGTATTCTTTTGAGAGGACCCTCCACGTGATATTTCAGACTTGTAGGTCTTGTAGATGAGTCTTTTCTCTCATATATTATAGAATAGATTATATTTATTATAGATAGATTATAGAATAGATAGATAATAGAAGCAAAAAATACATCATCGTGAACGAAGAAATCCTACTCAAAATGTATACAGGAAAGCTAACAAAAATTCAGGACCGGAAAACTTGTGAACCGTACCTTAACTTTTACGGACTCGTTCGTTTATTGTATTTGCATCATAAAACCTCTATAGTAACTGAACTGACGGGAAAACGCAAACGCGTGCGTTTACTTTCCTCGAAATACTGTTGTACACGTTCACAGTTTAGGTCAGTCTAACTTTGGACGATTTTTTGTCTGGGCGAGGAAATGACAAAATACTAATTTTATGTACAAGTATAATATAAAGTGTACCTTTCTTATTTGCAGTGTCACACTGAGTTATGCCTGTCACTCTCTGTAACTTTTATGAATAAAAACAACAATTGGGGTCTCTCTGGCTGGGTCTTTTACTGGTTTATAATATAGCTCGCGACCCTGAATACCACTCAAAGCCTGAACAAAATAATAACCAATAATAATCGGGTTGTGGCGCGAGCGATGCTACGCTCAACGCAGTCGCCCGAGTAAAAACGCATCTATTCCACTCAGAACTTGTTTTTCGAGTTATTTATTTATCCTCATTATTAACAATTTTTTCGGTTCCGGTTTCGGTAGTATGAAACCCAATCGAATGGTTTCTTATGTACACAGATTCTAATTTGTGTCTGGATTCTAGCCCTGGTTTATGGTGAGTTAAGCTTAACTTGAATAAAACGTAAATGGACAAGAGGCCTTCTACTGGACCGTAATTATCCAAACTATTGGGTCACGGATTAACATAACCATAGGTCTGAATAGTTTTTGGTTATGGTCAGTAAATGCTATATTACTATTAACTAAGGGATAATTTACAAAATGAATATATTTATTATTGTTACGTGGTATTTGTGTGGTTTTAACGTTTGTTTATTTGATTTTGAATTGTAGTGGTTTATTTTATGGACACAAATTTCGTCTATGATTTTTAGGCGTAGGTATTTATTAGGGGTGCTACACTACATTAGGTTTTTTTTTTCAATAAAACGATTGATCAATATCTCTATCTCACTCGATGGTACGTCACGAATGCGATACAAGATTTATGATGTGTGAGATAGATATATTATATTATAAAATCAAAAAAAAATCAAAATCATTTATTTGTGATTCACAGGTAAATTTAGAAGATACGAATACAAATATTATTGCGCTCTGTGATCTGCCATTTGGCGTACAAAATCTTAATATTAAGTTTATGAATTATGCAATAGTAGTTGATTAAATTAGATCATGCATATAAATAATTATGTCATTGTAGGTATAGAAAGTGTATAAGCTAAAATAATATCAGTGATCGTGTATTGTTTAGTATGATGTCAATTCATTTTTGTTGTTGTCAAAAAACTCCTCAATTGTATAAAAAGCCTTGTCCGCAAGATATTGAAATAGTATTTGTTTGAATGTCAAAAATTCATCAACCTTCCTAATCTCTCTTGGCAATGAGTTATAAATTTTAATCGACATTCCAAAGACACTGTTGCTGAGAAGTTTAGTTTTATTTATAGTTTTTTGATTAGCTGATAGATAATCACCTCGGCGAACGCTTAAGACCCGTGGAAAAAGGTCAGGATTACGTCTTATATGTATGGCGACTTCAAAGATATATAGTGAGGGCAAAGTTAACAATTTAAGTTTCCTAAAAAATAGATATATATAGATAGAGATAGATATATCAGTGTGACATATGGGTGTCCCGTAATGAATGGCCAAGCGGGCACCTACGGATAGAGGACACTAGGCCGGATCAGAAAAACGAAAGTTGTGTTCTATGAAAGTCTCTCGGTTTCCGAGATATCCGCCATTTTAATTTTTTTTTAAATTTCACGCCGTTCTCTATCTTTTGTGATGCCAAAACTGCAAATGAAGGAATAATCCCAATCTGTTTTTTGGATAGCATTCCAGGATAAATGTGCTATCGAATGCAAACAATATTTTTTATGACACATTGAAAGGTTTTTTTTAAACTAAGATTTATCTTAAACTTCATGGTTTTTTAATTTTTTAACCTGAACTTTAATCTTTCCCGGTTTTTTTTACAACGGGAAAGCTTAAAGTTCAGGTTAAAAAATTAAAAAACCATAAAGTTTGAGTCAAATCTTAGTTTAAAAAGAAACTTTCAATGTGTCATAAAAAATATTGTTTGCATTCGATAGCACATTTATCCTGGAATACTATCCAAAAAACAGATTATGATAATTCCTTCATTTGCAGTTTTGGCATCGCAAAAGATAGAGAACGGCGTTAAATTTAAAAAAAAATTAAAATGGCGGATATCTCGGAAGCCGAGAGACTTTCATAGAACATAACTTTCGTTTTTCTGATCCGGCACAGTGTCCTCTATCCGTAGGTGCCCGTTTGGCCATTCATTACGGGACACCCTGTATATATTGATCAATTTATTTACTACTAGTGACCCGCCCGGCTTCGCACGGCTATATTATGCATGTATTATACATATAAAACTTCCTCTTGAATCACTCTATCTATTAAAAAAACCGCATCAAAATCCGTTGCGTAGTTTTAAAGATTTAAGCATACATAGGGATATAGGGACAGATAAAGCGACTTTGTTAAATACTATGTAGTGATACACACGTAACTTGTAGGTTAACAAATAAGCAGGCCTTCGAAGAACATGACTGAAGGTTCAAATACGGCTATGGAACGAGAACTTATCCGACTCGTGTCTAGTATCGAGCTAGGGTTGATGAATTAAAGCCTTTTGGTGGTTTATACATATATTTCAAGCTTTATGTTATTTTACAATGATGTGCGCTGGAGGAAATCTTCTCAACGGTTTTCGTGGCAAGAATCAATATGACAGATGACGTTACATCTACGTTTTGACAGCTGACGTATTTGAGTTGACAGTGACAATATTCAACAGGTTCCCGGCCTTGGAACAGTGAGTTCCAACGTAGGTAGTGGGCAGAGACGGTTGAATGCTCGTCTCAGAGTTCCGCTTGTGGTTCTGATGTCCGCGACGCGGTTCACGTCGTCGGTGCCTGGATGTACTGCGGTGACTCGTCCTAGAAGCCATCGGTTAGGTGGTAGACGGTCGTCCTTGATTACGACCATATCGCCTGGACATGGTTGTCCCTTGGTTGTGTGCCACTTGCTCCTAGTCTGCAATTCTGAAACGTACTCTCTGTAAAAACGTTTCCAGAAATGATTTCTCAGTGCTTGGATTCTCGTGAATCTGTTGAAGTTTGTGAGTGGCACATTTTCGGGTACCTGGGGAGAAGGCAACGTTGTGAGAACACGTCCAATCAAAAAATGCGCAGGAGTTAAAGGGATGAGATCTGAAGGATCTGATGAAAGAGGAGTGAGTGGCCTAGAATTTAGGATGCTTTCAATCTGCACCAAAACCGTGTTCATTTCCTCATAATTCAAGTGTGCCATACCTAAAACTCTCTTTAAATGAAACTTTATAGATTTGACCGACGCTTCTGCTAAGCCATTGAAATGGGGACTATAGGCTGGACTGAATTTAAAATTAATTCCATTTTCAGATGAATATGATATTACGTCATTACAAGTGGATTTAATAAATCTGTTAATTTCGTTGCAGGCACCCACGAAATTTGTCCCATTGTCGGAATAAATATTCGTAGGTTTGCCTCTGCGAGCAATAAATCTATTGAGGGCTGACATGAAAGAATGCGACGACAATTCGGTGACAAGCTCTATATGTACTGCCTTTATAGCTAGACATACAAACACGCAAATATAAGCTTTTTGAAGTCTACAGCCCCTACCCTTTTTATCTGCTATCAGTATTGGTCCGCAATAATCGATCGCGGTGTTTGTGAATGGGAACTCTGCTTCTAATCTCGCTTGAGGTAAATTTCCCATGATGGGTTGATATGTTTTACCTGCAAACCTGCAACATTGTATGCAGTTATGAGTGACCTTCCTAACTAAGTTGCGACCATTCACAATCCAAAATTTGTGACGTAATATAGAGAGTACCAATTGAGGTCCAGCATGTAGCAAATATTTGTGATAGTACTCTACTAATAACTGTGTGATTTTGTGAGAGGCGTGCAGTAAAATAGGATACTTTATGTCGTAGTTGTAATTAGAATTAGCTAGCCTGCCTCCCACACGAATTAACTCACTTGACGAGTCAATGAATGGATTGAGTTTTAATATTTTATCCTTAGACGGTAATGTACATTTGTTTATTAATATTGAGTATTGTTTATGAAAAATGTCCCTTTGAACCAATTTGCAAAGTGTTAATGTGCTAGAATGTAGTTCAGGGAATATTAATTTACCTATTAATTTGTTGCTTGAGTTTCGACAGTTATGTATAAAACGTTTGATGTATGCAACTATGCGCTGAAGTTTGCTGTACGAAGAATATTTGTTTAAGAAATCAAACTTTTGTAACTCGCTTGATTGTATGTGACACTGAACCTTGGTTTCAGGTAAGCTTTGAGTGTGAATGAGATGTGGTTGTGTGGGTAACTTAATTACAGCGTCATGTAAAAAGTGTGGACCTTCCCACCACAAGAGTGAAGCCTGAAGTTGTGCGGCATTGAGACCTCGGGAACCGATGTCTGCCGGGTTCGAGTCTGTGGGAACATAGTTCCATGACGAAGGTTCAGAAGTTTTTAAAATATCTTTAACTCTATTATAAACAAATTGCCTTAAATTGTATTTACAAGATTTTATCCAGCTAAGAACTATTGTCGAGTCGCTATAGAAAAATTGTGAATTTATATTGACACGTAATGACTTTTTTACCTTATCAGCTAATTGTGTGGCTAATAAAGCTCCACATAGCTCTAACCTAGGTATAGTTAGTTTCTGCTTGAGTGGTGCTACTCTGCTTTTTGATAAGACTAAGTGTACTTTGACAATCCCACTGCTAGACAAGGATCTTAGGTAAACACACCCAGAATAGGACTTGATCGAGGCATCACTAAATGAGTGTATCTCTACCTTAATATAATCGTCGAGTAAAACATGTCTTGGAATTTGAATTTTTGTTAAATTTGGTAGGTTAATAATGAATTGTTGCCATTGTGATTGGATTTCTGGAGGTAACTCTTCGTCCCATGAAATGTTCTTTGCCCAGAGGGTCTGTAGAATGAGTTTCGCCTGCAGCATACAGGGGTTAATCAAACCTAGTGGGTCAAAGACTTGAGCGATAGTGGATAAGATGGTGCGTTTGTTTGAATGAGTTTGCGGGTCTATGTTTGTTAATGAAAATAGTAACTCGTCTGATTTGCAAGCCCACAATAGACCTAGTGTTTTTGCATATTTGTCTTTACTTAAGCTGAGTAATTCTTCGTTAGTATTTTCACCAACAATTTTTGTTAGTATTGATGGCTTGTTTGACCGCCATTTTCTTAGGTGAAAATGAGCGCCTTCCAACGTGTGAATTACACCCTTGCATGTGGAAATAAGCTCAGATTCTAGGTTATTTCCCGTTACCAGGTCGTCGACGTACATATCTGAAAGAATTGTCTGTTTTACTTGTTCGTCTGTGCTGTCACGACCTAACTGTATGAGACATCTTGTAGCTAGGTAGGGCGCCGAAGCGGTACCATAAGTGACAGTGTTAAGTTTGTATTTTTTGAGAGTTTGATCAGGATCGGACCGCCAAAATATTTGCTGAAGGCTTCTAAATTGTTGCGCAACTAATGTCTGCCGATACATTTTCTCAATATCAGCTGTTACTACTATCTTATGCTGTCGAAACCTGATCAAAATGCTTATTATGTCGTCTTGTAGAAATGGACCTATGTGTTGAATGTTATTTAGTGATTTACCTGAGCTTGTAACGGCCGATGCGTCAAAGACGGTCCTCAGCTTTGTACTGAGGCTGTTTTCCCGCAAGACGCCATGGTGGGGCAAAAAATATGATACTTCGTTTGGATGAGTATCTGTAGTCTCTGTCATGTGACCAAGAGCTATGTATTCGTTCATAAAATCGGTGTATAGTGTTTTAAATGTATGGTTACGTTTGAATTTACGTTCTAGTGAGTAGAAACGAGTGAGAGCTTGTTGCTCTGAATCACCTAATGTATATGGCGATTCCTTGAGTGGTATGTGAACCACGAACCTGCCGTCTTGTTGACGAACAGTTGTTTGTGTGAAAATCCTTTCACATTCACTCTCACCTTTAGTATGGACTTGTTGAGCGGTGGAAACGGATTCTAACTCGAAGAATTTGTTAAGTTTTTCATCGAGATCTGTGGTTTGTGTAAAATGACTGTGGACTGTATTATTATAGGTCTGTTGTTGTGTATGTGGAACATGAAATGAGCCGGTAACGAGCCAACCTAGCATTGTTTCAACTAGTGTCGGATTACCTTTGCCCAATGACATCGTGTTGTGTGTGAGTACCTCCCAGAATAGGTCGGCACCTAATAAAAGTTGTACCTCTGACGGTACGTTGAATGTTGGATCCGCGAGTTGTAAATTCGCGGGGATTTTGAATGGTTTGCAATTGATTCGTGTTGATGGTATGACCTGTGTGATGTGTGGTACAATTAGACAATTGACGTCAGCACTGTAACCACTGTTTGTTAGTGAAGATAGTGAAATGTCACACCTTTGAGTTATTTGTGAGAATTGACCGTTCAATCCTTGGACTGAGATAGTAGTGGAGTAGCTTGGAATACCTAACTGTATTTGTAAACCTTGAGTAATGAAGCTAGAGGTACTTCCATTATCCAAGAGCGCTCTGACACTATGAAGCTGACCCTTGTGATCTGAAATGTTGATCATAGTTGTAGACAATAAAACTTGACCTTGATGAATGGATGATAAAGTGACATTATTTTGTATAGAAGACGACTGAGCATCGTCATGCAGTGTTGGTAATACTACACAGTCTCGTGAGGAGCTAGACATCGGTTCGGTAGTATTTGAGTTAATGTGTAGCATAGTGTTATGTTTTTGTGAGCAGAGTTTACAAGGACCTAATTTACACTGCTGCTCATCATGGCCCTTTCGCAAACAATTGGTACACAAGTGTAATTGTTTGACCTTCTCGATTCGTTGTTCTATAGGTAGTGACTTGAATTTAAAACATGAGTAGATGGGATGTGGATGTTTACATACGGGACATTCTGTCTTTGTGGGTTTGTTGTTTTGTAAAAGTTGTTTTGTAAAAGATTGATTAGCAATGAATGTTCTTGGGCGTAGATGTGTTATGTCGCTGTGTCTGCGCGGTTTGTATTTTTCCTCTATGGTTTCAAGCAAATCGGCTCGATTCTTCAAAAAGGAATTAAAATTCTCTAATGATGGGAGTTCCTTTATGTGGTTACGTTCTTGCTCCCACTCACGACTGGAAGTTGGATCGAGTTTGTTTAAAACTAGTTCGATAATGAGTGTGTCCCAATGTTCAGTAGGTAGTTTGAGTTTTTTCAAAGCTCGGAGATTTTTATTTACGGTATCAATGACATTTCTCAATGAACTAGAGGTCTCTCGCTGAATAGGTTCAATATTGAATAAAGCCTTAACATGTTTGTTTACTAAGAGTCGATCGTTGTTGTATCTGTCGCACAGCAAACTCCAAGCAATTTCATAGTTGTCTTCGGAGAAATCAAGTGACTGTATGACTAATAAAGCGCCTTCTTTAAGAGAAGCACGTAAATAATGAAATTTAGTTATTGTAGGAATAGTAGTGTTTTTGTGTATAAGTGAGCTAAATGTGTCGTGGTACTCTAACCAATCCTGATAGCGTCCAGAAAAGGTAGGGAGATTAATTATAGGAAGCTTAATATTTGTCCCACCTGTGAGGCCTGATACACTACTAGAACCCGTCACCTGATTGCCGTGCGCAACCGCAGGTTCCTGGCCCCTACTCAGCATGTCCTGAGCAGCCGCCACCAACCCGAAGTAAGTATTCTCGAATGTCTCCCTTTCTGTGTATTCGCCATCTGAAATTTCGGATAAATTTTCTATTTCAGTTTGTGTGTTATCAAAATCGTTGTACATGTCTTGTATTTTGGTTAATCTACTTGATAACTCGCATTGTTGCAAGTTATTGAGTTCCTTGCAAAGCAAAAGTGGCTGAAGGTATGATTTAAATATAGTGAGTTTTGCTTTATATGAACTTCGATTCTTTTTCAAAGTTTTGAGATCCATGATTGTGCAAAATTAGCTGAAAATGGAAGTAATTTAGTGTGCCTTTATAGTGGTGTGAAAATAAAAATGAAAATATACTTAAATTATGAAAATAGTGCAAAGAAGCTCAGCAGAAGTTCAAATAAACCGCGCAAAGCTCGAATGTCAAGCGGCACCGATCAGCTGATCGATCCCGTACAACGCGGCAAGCGAGCGATGACGTCACGTTCAACTCAGCCGGCGGACGGTCGTTGTTGGACTTTGACCTCCTGGAATATGCGAAAAGGCAAAAAAACAGCAAATTGTATGCACACTTAAATGACAAGGGGGTGAAAAACGAGTAGAAATGCCGATTTTAACAACCAAAAATACTAGCACACTGAAGTTAAGTTGGTTACGGTTGAATAAATTGACGAATACTTAGTATATCGACGAAGTTGTTTACGTTTTATAGCAATCGAGAAAGAAATGCAGTGAATTGTAGGCAAATTAGAATAGGTATTGATAAATGAAAACAGCAGAAGGGTCTTGAATGATAATGACGAGTGATTTTAAACGTTAATTATTTGAATGAAGTAGGTAGGTATGTATGAAAATGATTTGAGATGAATTTGGATAAATGTGAAAGAATATCCTGCGCAATTTGTAATGATTGGAACGGACTCACGGTTGTGCACTTCTCCTTTGGCGGCGATTTGTGCAATTATTCTCCTTTGGCGGCGATTTGTCTTCGTGTTGCTTCGTTCCGTAGGTAACCTTTGCTCGACCTGTCGTTATTCCCAGTTTTCTTGGTCAACTGGGATCCGGCTCGAAAACTGTCTAGTATCGAGCTAGGGTTGATGAATTAAAGCCTTTTGGTGGTTTATACATATATTTCAAGCTTTATGTTATTTTACAATGATGTGCGCTGGAGGAAATCTTCTCAACGGTTTTCGTGGCAAGAATCAATATGACAGATGACGTTACATCTACGTTTTGACAGCTGACGTATTTGAGTTGACAGTGACAATATTCAATATTCTTCTGTTGCTGCACCGACCAATTACTTTCTCATTTTTTATAAATTACTAGCTGCCCTCCGCGGTTTCACCCGCGTAACTCCCGATCCCGTGGGAATATCGGGATGTAAGCTATCCTATCTCTCAAGTTGGATCGAACTGCAGATGGTGTGCGAATTTTATTATAATCGGTTAAGTGGTTTAGGAGTCCATTGAGGACAAACATTGTGACACGAGATTTATATATATTAAGATTGTTTAAAACAGCATGAGTGTTTAAAACAGAGAATTCTTGATTACATTAAGTAGGTAATATTTATTTAAATATTTATTTATTTTTTATGTAAGTAGCTTGAACTTTAGATGTATACCTACGTGATGTTGGGGATGATAGTTGAGCTAAAGAGCTACAGCCTAGCTCTTAGGGTTTAGGGTTTTCCGTTTGGATGCGCTATCGCATCGCATATAGCATGTTTTTGACGTTTCCATATACATAAAAAATGTTTGCCAGTACTGCCTTTTGGCGTTTCGTACCCTAAGAAAAATATTAAAGAAATGATAAAGAGACACCATTTAGATTAATTAAAAGTAAATTTCTTAACAGCTGTAAAGATACCTCAAAAGCTAGAATCGAGAAAACAGAACAGATTATACTTAACAAAACCCACATATTAATTAGCCAAATTTTTAAAACCAGAATCTGACTAAACAGCCGTAATGATGAGAGATAGCGACATCCCTAGACTCAAAGGTAATATTTACCAAAGAAATTCGTAGGTAAAGAAATACCACAGTTTGCAGAACAAAGCTCGAGTTTGCGAGGCGGAAATTTCGCAACTATGTGTCAACCTTGCGTACAAAGGCACAGGGAATTTCAAACCAGTTTTTATTGGAGGTACTTTACTGTGGCGCGTATTGTGTAACGATGTTTGTGACATTTTGTAAATGTTTGAATGTTTACGTTGATACGAGAGCGCTAAGGAAGTATGTTTTAAAATTATGGTGAGTATCTACTTACTCACTTAGTTTATCGTTTAGCCTTCGATTGTTAGGATATGCGCTGCGTAAGTCATTCATCTGCCATTTGCGAAAGTGTGAAAGTGACAAAACATATTTTTAATGTTGAAGGCAAAATGTTAAGGGCTCGTTCAGACGACACTCGCCCGCCACGCGCACGCTTCGCGCACCACACGCGTATATCTCGCTTTGAAAGTTGTATATATAATTTGAGTCTTATGACATATCAACAGATCTCAAATTGCATTTATGCAAGACCACCAACGCGCGTGTGCAAGGCGGGCGCAGAGAGTGTGCGGGGCGTGCGCGTGGCGGGCGCGGGTCGTCTGAACGAGCCCTTATTCAGTAAGTAAGTACATTTATTTGCGGAAACAGCCCCGTAAAACAGCAAAAATCTTAAATTTTCATTTACCCGCAACATGAATCATAACTTGCTTAATTTCAAACATTTATGACAGCCGCTCTACAAATTATGAAGCTTTCAGCACATTAAGCTTAAAGCGCTTAATCCATTCATAAAGATGCCAACGCATTCGAAGCAGAAGGCGTAAGCTTGTATGTGCCAAATATTTACTTGAAACTGTGCCAAGTGCAGTACAGTCTGACAAGGATTACTTTGAATGTGGCAAAAAAGGGAACTAATATGCTGTTAAGGCATACGGTTCAAATTGTGTTGGGTTGTAAGATTAGTGAAGATGCTAGCACTCTGCCTGAAACGCAAAGCGATCCTTGTTTGGCTGTATAGATTCTTGGTTTGTAATCAAGCGTTCTCTTACTCTGTAACAAAACTTCGTGTAATTAATAGTATGTATTTATGGAGCTGTGATATTAATCGGTTACGCCCACATACCACAAAATAATATTTCAACAGACTTCACATAAGTAGGAAATTTGCAAATGGCGTATTTTTAGCAAATTTAGGGCTTTACGGTAGCATAAGTAGTAATGGAAAAAGAAGAAAGTTCTTTATGCGTTGTCTAGTTACGATTTCACAAGCCTATTTGCTAAGTTTGGGGCTAGATAGCACTGAGTGCTAGGCATAAAATATGTATAAATATAAAATTCAAAATGACTGATCAACGCAATAATTCGAACCAATCAATGGACGGATCGTGATGAAATTTGGCAAAGGTACAGATTATTATGTATGTAGGTAGGCATAAGAAATAATTTTGATAAATTCAACCCTTCACGAAGAAAGCCGCAGCTAAATAATATCAATTTTATTTATATTACTTAGGTTTTTATTTAAATTAAAAAGGTTCGATAACTTCACACATTTTATTGAAATCAAAACTCTGTAATAACTCTGTAATTCGACGACCTAGTTGGCACAATGGTCACCATGCCGGACTGCCAAACACAGGGTTGCGGGTTCGATTCCCGCCTCAGACAAGTATTTATGCTTAGATATTTGTCTGTGGTCTGGTTGTTTCTATGTATTATAAGTATATATTTACAAAAGGAAAGTATATAAGTAGTATAACGTTGTTTAGTACCCATAATACAAGTCTAGTTACTTAGCTTGGGGCTAGATGGCGATGTGTGGAATGCCCTGCAATATTTATTAATTTATTTAATAATTTTAGCATTTTACATTCAACTTTTATTTTATTTCAACTTAGATTTATATAGAGCCAAAAACTGGGACATATATTAAAACTCTGTAAGCAGTAAATTAAATGAGAAACTTAATCCCTATTGTTTATTACAATTACCAAACTTCTCGACACCCAATTTCATACTGTCAAAAAGAAAATTCATAACAAGAATTTTCGTAAAAGTACCGTCAGCAATTATAAAACATCCTCTAAATTTTTCCCGCCTTGTAATTACATTCTCGCGTTTGCGTCAACTCAGCTTGGCCCGTTTTCGCGAGCCAAGATTAAAATACGTACACATGTAAGCCTGTATCCAGATATTGTCAAAGTTTTTTGTGAAAATTTTGGCAAAAATTAACATGGAAACGGGGGAATTTAAAACAACAATTTGAATAAGTATTACAAACAAAATATAGGTACAATGGTACCTTCTTGTTATTAAAGTCTTACTGGAGAACTGATATTAACTGATATTTATCGATGTACTTTGTGATGTTTCTAATTCTGAACGTTTTTTTACAAGACAGTGACATATCAAAATATATATTTTTTTTTTAAATCAAACTGTTGTTTTGGTTTTGTCTATAAATAAGAAACCTTAATCAAAATAATAATGTTTGTCAAGTACTTAGTCAAAATTAAGTGAGTACCTTATTTGGGAATTTCATTTACGTAATTAGGTACCTACTTGAAGCTTTTACGTCAATCTTTTTTAACCCAAATCACAAGATATTACGTAAAATGTTATTTCGATAAAATTGTACAAATATACATGTTTATTTCGTGAAATAATTCCCAAGTAGTTAAAAATACAGATACTTGAGCACGTCCCGGTGGATGTCACAAAAAATCTGAGAGCCCTTTACATTGATAACGATTTGTCTCATTTAAAGTCGTCATTCTTTTTTTCTGACTGACGAGAGGGTTATTGTCATCAAAAATCTGTTAATATAAAATTCAAAATCCTTACTGATTGACTGCTTATTTAATGGACTGATCGGTATAAAATTTGACACACAATAGCTATCAAGTATAACCTAGGCATCAGCTAAGGATTTTATAGAATTCAATTCCTACGCTACGCTACTACTGCGAAGTCGAGTTTTAACCTTGTTGTCTTTGTCTAAGTGTTTTTTCCGCGCAATAAATTCAAATTTCAGAAGATAATTGTTTGGTTTATTTCACAGCAAACGTTGTTCATTGCAGCAAATCCCATTTAACAATTTTTCCTAATGTTAACGTTCTTTTATTCTTACCATTTTTGCTACAAAATTTAGCAATGCTTATATGAAGAATGGTGTTTTTGCGACCGAATCCGTTTTTTACAAATAATAGGTCGGTGTAAGACCACTATCAAACCTGCCTGATGGTAGGTGACGATGCGGTCTAAAATGTAGCACATTTTCCTAGAAGATACCTGTTCACTCGCGACATAAAGACCCTTATATCGGCATCAACGAAGAAATAGTTGAAGAAACACTGTCCCAAGCATTAAACGTGTCTTATACGCTGTCATTGTCCCAGATCGTTGCGTACATTGTCCTTAACAGGGTGTGCTGAATTTATTGAAAAACATATGTAAGAAAAAGGAAACTTTTGACAAAGTGTGTAGAAAGGAAGAAGTTTAAAGTATGAAAACGTTCCAGGTGAAGTTTAAGTTGACGTCTAAACGACCTTCGTTTCTATGGGTACATAGATAGCTGAAATATTCCAATTTGGATCTGCGTGATATCACCCAGGTTTACACACTAAAGTGTCCTTTAACGACCTGGGAATATAAGCACCCAGGTTCCCAAAGGCGACTCCATAAATATTTTTTATTGGATATTTTTAAATCACCTGTGAATTTTCATAAGCACCTAGGTCCGAAAAGGCAACTCGTCAGGTGTAACCTGTAAATTAACATAAGCACCCAGAAGGCCAATTCTTGTAAATGACAAAATACGCTCGTAGTAGCTCAAAATACCCTCAAAGTTAGCTTTTGGTATTCTCAAGATATTTTACTATTTTGGACATTGCGGGTGAAATCGCGCGGCGCAGCTCCTATTTAATATTATTTTGGTCCTTGAAGTTATACAGACAAGGAACCGTTTTGTGAGCTCATATCATTTGAATTTACGTCTAAACGTAAGATGGAATAAATTTTTAATATTATTACGGTCAGCCATAACATTAAAATAAATTTCATAGGCTTTGGAATATATTTCTTGTGAAAGATTACGATTCTGGACGCAAACGCGATCTTATTTGATAAGAATAACAATTTTTTTTTCTATAAAATTCTCCTCTATAAAATATATACTTACATTTTTAGTCGTGAATGACTGACTGACTTATAAAACGCACAGCTTAAATCGATAGTCCTAGAGAGTTGAAATTTGGAGAATAGATAGGTAGATAGATAAATTATTTATTTTAAACACAATTTTAATATTGTAAATACAAATACAAAATCTCTCTCATTTTCTGAAGTCGGTTACAAATCAGATTAAAATACACATTTCCTAGGTTTGTGTTATTACGCATTCAAAAGGTAACAAAACCTACATACTTGTTTAAAAAAATCCAGGAAAACCCGACCGTAAAGTGTAAAAGTCCGCCTTATCTGCAGGCTTGCAATACTAAGCGACACGTTCACACAAACGACGGCATCAAAGTACGAATATCACAAGAATAATACAGATATAAAGTGAAATTGTCCTCACTAAGTAGAAAATTATCCTTTAGAGACAATGATTTTGTTACTGTAGGTAGAGTAAAGTCATCAGAGACTTAAGATTTCCAGTCGACCGATAGTTTGCTGGAGTTAATGGAAAGTACGCGAGTATTGCTTCCTCCACATCCTCTTTATTTTCTTTTTATCGTATCATTGGCCATTCTTATTCAATCTAAATTTTTCTACACCAGGAACTAGCCACTTTTGGGGCAAGGCTTGTGAGTTATACCGCTTCATTAACAAGTAAGAGAGAGAAGTAGCAATGCTGATCGAATGCATGTCCAGTCCACCAGTTCAGGGTTATGGACGCGGTCATTTAATAAATAACAAATGACGATTGGTTTAGAATACCTATTATAGTAAATTGTTTATTTTCAGAAGAAAATAACTTTCTCTTTTGATGTCGGTTAAAAATACACAAAATTGACAAGAACATAGATAAAGAAAGAAAAGAAAGTCATGTGCTGTCCCAAATGGATTGACTTCAGCTAAATCCACAAGGAAGCAAGCACGCATGACTTCTCCGCTAGTTTTCGGGCAACCGACCGAAATTATATCGTCTGCGAGAACCCTTAGAGACGATAATTTTGTTGCGGTAGGTAGGTAATGTCTGGGAGGCAGTGTAGAACGATCCTTATTACTGCTTTGAGTAAGTATCCAAGTTACCATTTTGAAAAGAAAGCTACGATTTGATCATTACACGTTTCAGCTAAGGGTTTCCGTCGATATAATCGTACCGACAACACGTGCCAACGACGTAGCTAAACAATTTCTTTAGTTTAAACACAATATTTTATTATTATATTATAGCATAAGGGTATTTCGATATACTTGCCCGCTAAATTTGAAAAAAAAAAACCCCGGGGTTTTGCAAAATATATACGATATCGTATTATCGTAAGTATATTTTTGATACGAACAAACTCACACAATATTTCGTTAAACGCGCATGAACAACTACAATTTTCCAACTTCTTTGTTAGGTTTAACCCAAGGAAAATAAATACAAACAATAGCTGAACCCTTTCTAATACAAATGCCACCTAATCAATCTAAATAAAAGACGATAATAATTTTCAAGCAATCCGTTCCTCCGTAACACCATTCCTAGTCAGAAAAACATAATAATTACGCAGCATTGAATCATATACACAGTAATTGTGATCGACTTTACTACCTCGAGCCACGCAAACTGACTATTATGACGTACAGCCATTGGTTCGTATACAAATCAATGTTTTATCACTGAATGGTTTGGGATTTCTATTCAATTTTTTTAATGCAAAATAATCTTGCTTTTGATCACATCACAGCTGATGGGACACAACGCTAAAGTCGAGGGTGTAGCATGCTCGCCTTAAAGGAGAAGAAGAGTGAGTTGGCACCATGACTTTGTCCAAGGGTCGGTATAAGAAGCCGCCAGCCAAGACCTACCACTTTTTGATTAATTGCTTCTAATTATCTTGTAAAATCTACCACCCACATAAGTACCGATCGCGTAGGATTATCGAAATAACAAAAGGCAATTTTCTGCACGCTCTAGGAACAATTCTGTTCAAAATTCACATCAGATCTTCACCAATTTTACCATCCCTGAGTCATGTTCAACTAAATTCAATCGGATGAGTCGTCTTTGAGTAATATTTGATCGTGAATATACATAAAATATACACGACGAATTGACAATCTTCCTTTTTTGGAGTCGGTTATTCCAGGACTCTATGCAGCTATCTTAATACCAACTATTGCATTAGGTTCAGTAGTTTTAAGCGATAAAGATGTAGATCTACCTGCTATCATCAGAATCTATATGTAACTTTAATTGTTATCATTTGTTTACACCAAGGTTTACTCCTCATTCTCTTTGACATTTTTATCATTGTTACTTCTTGTCAAAATAAGTATAAGGCTAAAAAATAAGGCTATATGTTGATAAAAATATCTTTGCAATAAACAAAGGTAAGCTTTACTTGACATTTAATGACAAAAATCACATCTGTGTAAGGTTCAAGGTAGTAATATTCCTATTTCTATGGTTTAGCAGATGGTAGCAGGTACGTTGTAGATTCTAATGGACTTATGTGAACAGTTCTTTTGAAAATTAATATTAATATCTTACAATAAAACAAGAGCTTGCTCTCCGTCAGGGGTCGGCAGTAAGACGCCACGCGTATCTACTCCGAGTTGACGAATGTGTTGACGAGTGCCTTAGAATCGTTGTCATTTCTAGGGCATATTGCTTTCCTCGAGATCTTTCCTTTACTGTAAGAGTAAGTAATTAAGTGTCCTTTTAGGGTTCCGTACCCAAAGGGGTAACCCTAAAAAAGGACTCTATTACTAAGATTTCACTGTCTGTCTGTCACCAAGCTCTATCTCATGAACCTTGATGGCTAGACAGTTGAAAATTTCACAGATTATGTATTTCTCTTCGCCGCAGTAACAACAAATATAAAATAAAGAAAAAATATAAGTAGGGCTCCCATGCAACATGGTACGGACTCGCACTTGGCCGATTTTTATTTCATTTTCGTGCCCCAAATCCCTTCGCGTGTCAACTCCGAAAAGGCGAATGTCCGCAACCTTCGAACCTTGGTCATTCCTAGTCCATAGTAGTTTCCTTAAGATGTTTTCCTTTAGAGTAAGATATGTACACATGAATATCCATGTGTACATAATAATATATTTTTGTGCCCTAAATATTATTATTTATTATCATATGAATATATTAATCACTTCCTCAAACTGTCGCCTTAATAGCTTATAATTAATTTCACATTGTAACACACATACTGTCTCACGGGACTTAATGTATATTAAATTCAATCAAGACCTCAGATTTTATGTAAGATTCCATACTTTGTAATTATGTACGCAACTACGTACATATACATTTAATTATGAAATAATGTAATATTGTCATTATGTCACTCCAATGATATTCTTAAATCCTTAACATATTATAGGGTAATATAACAAAACGTAGCGTACGTAACATAACGTAACGTAACATGGCGTTACACAACGTAACGTAACGTAGCGTAATGTGGCGTTACACAACGTAGCGTAACATAACGGTACGTAAAGCTGGGTACTGACCGGCGTTACGGGGCGTAATGTAACGTGTTACACAGCGAGCATTCGTGCAGTCAGTACGTCGTGTTACGGGGAAACCAGCGAGCAACGAGCCGCTCGTTGCTCGCTTTGAATGCTTCACCCGGCTGTCGGTTTTTTGGGGAATCCTTTGACTGTTACGCGGTTCAGTCAGTACGCTCTTGAATCGTCACGAGCGACTTTTTATTATTTTTCTATAAAATACAGAAAATTGTATGTATTTTTCTATATTTTATAGAAAAATACAGAATTCTAAAATTGCTATCAATGACAAACCACCAGATACACCTCTGTTTTTTAAATAAGTTTGATGTCCAGAAACGTTTTTTTCTTCTTCTTAATTTGGATGAAACAATAATTAAGTAGAATCAAAGATACCAACGCGTCCTCGCTATCGACCATCTTGAGTGAACTGGCGGCGAAAGCAGAGCACAGAGTTTTAACGAACATGTTACGCCCATTTTAGAACACAGCGTAACATGCTCTATGCGTAACACGCTCGATGCGAATGTTACAGTGTAATCGTAACGTAGGTCAGTACCCACCTTAACGTAGCGTAACACAACGTAACGTAACTTAGCTTAACATAACGGTACGTAACGTAGCGTAACACAACGTAACGTTACTTAGCTTAACATAACGGTACGTAACGTAGCGTAACACAACGTAACGTAACTTAGCGTAACACAATGTAACGTAGCGTAACACAACGTAACGTAACTTAGCGTAACATAACGGTACGTAACGTAGCGTAACACAACGTAACGTAGCGTAACACAACGTAACGTAATGTAGCGTAACATAACGGTACGTAACGTAACGTATCACAACGTAACGAAGCGTAACTTAACACTTTTATTAGACCATGTACTTCGACGATCTTGCTTCACTGTTAGTGTGACATTTATGGCATCAAGTGCAATACAGTGGTACACATAAGTGTTTTAATATTCTGGTGATTTCTTAACATCTTTCTTATTTTAAGTATGTTTTTTTTTTTTCAAAAATAAAATATTTTTATGTGATACAACATTGTAAAGATATTTTAAAGCATGGCAAATAAGCTAATAGCAATAGCAAATAAAAAAAATACCCAAGTGAAGCTACAAGGAGTAAGTAAGTGAGCAACAGAACGCATGATCTTAGTTTTCCATCTCCATTCTTCCGTCAGCCATTTGATATGCACCGATTCATGGTGTAAAATCCAGACACCCGCTTTTTGCTTCATCATTTCTTATTTATACTGCAAGGGAATATAATCAGTTCCCTGACTTTGTCTTTCCTTACGTCTACAATAATTTGGGGGTTTTCAAGTCATGAGTAAACAGGTATCTTCTAGGTAAGCGCGTTACATCTTAAACCACCTCCTCACTTACCCTAAAGTGATAGTGGTCAAATACTGACCTATAATTTATAAAAAAACTAGCTGTCCCGGCAAACTTTGTTTTGCCATATAAAAAAAATGTGATAAATGAAGAACCGCTCGACCGATTTTGTTTCGTAGATGGTTTATGATGCAAACTTCACATAAACCATCTACTTAATAGTCCGAACAAAGCTTAAACATTTGGTTTGGATAGGTGAGCCCGTTCTTGAGTTATAAAATTACAACGAAAAGTGGCATTGATTTCTATATAATACAACAAATCAAAAAAAAGGGTCTGTTGGACTTCGAAAAAGTAATAGAACAAAAATATATCTGTCTGTCTGTTTGTTTGTTACATAATCTACAATTAAAAATGCCTAAACCAAATGAAATCTGAGGAAAGTCGTGGTATACTTTACATCAAAATCCAATTAGTAGGTGCTGAGTAATCAACAAAAAAACTGCAGCCGCTCGAGAAAACCCCCCGGTCGAACGCCTTACAACGAAAACGAACGTCACAGAATACATAATAGTGTATATCCCGATATTCCCACGGGATCGGGACTAATGCGGGCTTGAATATGGAATAATTCGTATATTTTATTTCACCCACATAAGTCCCGATCTCGTTTGAATATCGAAAAAATAAATAAAAAAAATCATACGTATATTTAATTTCATCCGCGTAAATCCCGATCTCGTTTGAATAACGAAAAAAAAAAAGTAAGTATCCTATGTCCTTCTCCTGGTTCTAAGCTACCTCTCTATCAATTTTCAGCCAAACTTTCTTTTATATATTATATTACTAGCTGTACCGGCAAACGTTGTTTTGCCATATAAAAAAAATGTGATAAATGAAGAACCGCTCGACAGATTTTGTGCAAACTTCACATAAACCATCTACTAAATAGTCCGAACAAAGCTTAAACATTTGGTTTGGATAGGTCAGCCCGTTCTTGAGTTATAAAATTACAACGAAAAGTGGCATTGATTTCTATATAATACAGCAAAACAAAGACGAACGTCACAGAATACATAATAGTGTATATCCCGATATTCCCACGGGATCGTGACTTATGCGGGTTTGAATATGGAATAATTCGTATATTTTATTTCGTTTGAATATCGAAAAAAAAGAGAATATTTCGTACGTATATTTAATTTCACCCGCGTAAATCCCGATCTCGTTTGAATATCGAAAAAAAAAAATTAAAAAATAAGAAGTAAGTATCCTATGTCCTTCTCCTGGTTCTAAGCTACCTCTCCAACAATTTTCAGCCAAATCGGTTCAGCCGTTCTCGAGTTATAAATAGTGTAACTAACACGACTTTCTTTTATATATATAGATAGATAGAAGATGTAATGTAACGATCGAGCACAAACAAAATTGATGCTGCCTGTTCACAGAAGCGCAGTGGAGAGAAAAGGAGCGGTTTTCGTCAATAGAATTGCAAACTCCAGAATTCTATTGGTGCAAACTTTGCTCTGCTACGTCGCTCCGTTCCTTTGGACATGCAGTATTAAACACGGTTTTCATTCATTAAAGTTATATTTCTTAAATATCACAATCTCCACGGAAACAATAAAAACGCGATCTATAATTTTTACAGCAAATCCAAGACAAAATAACAAAGACAAACCGGGTTCAAATGTCGGCTAGGAACCTGCCAACATAATAGGAAATAGGTTATCCTTCCGGTACAATGACGTTCACATTGCAAATCGATTCAGGAGGAAATCGGTCGTACAACTTCGTCACGGCTTAGCCTTGGCCCTACGCTGGCTCGGGTTTAATATATTCGACTGTAGCTTGGCATGTAGAAGAAGGTAAGATTTTTGTAATACTTAATACCGTACCTGCGGCAATTATGGGCCACAAAAGGTTTTTTTAAAACCTTGATATTAGCCACAAAATAACAAGAAAATAAACAAATGAATACAAATAAAATTTTACATTATTGACAATATTAATCACTACATAGTATAAAACAAAGTCGCTTTCTCTGTCCCTATGTCCCTATATCCCTTTGTATGCTTAAATCTTTAAAACTACGCAACGGATTTTGATGCGGTTTTTTTTAATAGATAGAGTGATTCAATAGGAAGGTTTGTATGTATAATACATGCATAAAATAGCTGTGCGAAGCCGGGGCGGGTCGCTAGTGTTGATATATTTTATCTAATGCCCTATTTTTATGTAGTTGTTTTACGAAATATCTTAGTTTTTATTTAAGGTAGACCTTATTACAAGCACCTTATTATAATGGTAACTTACCCAAGAGTCCCAGTCTATAGTTAATAGTAACAACGACCAAGCCGGCGTGTGAAGCCAGCACGGCACCGTCGTAAGGGTTCCCTGAACTCCACTCGTAAGACTCTCCGTGCACAAACACCAGCACGGGATAGCGCGACGCTGCGTCTCGTACTCCTGCTGATGATAGAGACAGTTAGTAATGCTGAAGCTGAAGATTGTACGGGTCTGCTTTTAAAGGGAAAGTCAAAGTCGATGACGAAGATTTATTTCCATAACATTCAAAGTTCTGACTAATTGACTTGATATAATATGAACGTACAGCTCAAGCCAATGGATAAATCAGTTTAATATTTGTCACACAGATTGCTATTATGGCGCTGGCGTCAGCTAAGAAATGAATTTGGCAAATTAAACCTCTACGCTGACATAATAATATTCTCGTCAATACAAAGAAGTAATTTTATTTGCCTATACCTATGTGCAAGTCATTCCCATGCCCAAATAAGGGTCAGGTCTTGCTGGAGACAGCCACCAATATGTCATTCCTGGAACCTAGGAGTTGACAGCAGAAGGACGGCAAGTGACTTTGCATAACTAACATAGAAGAACTCTGTTAATGCATGAGTTTTCTTTTAAAGGATAAACTTGTGTTACTTATAGTCAGGGAGCTCCTCATATGTTGTTGTGAATACCTATCGTTTGTAGGGGAGTTTTTGCTTCAATTATGGTAAAAAGTAAAGGCGACAACTTATTGTTGATTCTAAGCATATCCAAACTTATACTTGAACTAGCTGCACTCCGCGGTTTCACGCGCGTAACTCCCGATGCCGTGGGAATATAAAAAAGAAACTGGCCTTCCTCAATAAATGAACTATCTAACACAAAAATAATTTTTCAATACGAACCAGTAGTTCCTGAGATAAACGTGTTCAAACAAACAAACAAACTCTTCAGCATAAAGCTGATATTAGTATAGATAGATAGGATTAGCTAAGTATTAAATACAGGCTAAGCCTGTATAGACGATTAGTCGGGTGCACTATAAGGCAGAGCCAGAAAAGTTAAGAAAATCAAAAAGCCAAGTACACTAAACCCACTAAATATTCCCGTCTCATTGCCACGGCTACACTGTATCACAAAATAACCGGAATGCTATAACAATACATAAATAAATCTAACTCGTACAACGCGAAGAAACAATGAAGATAAGGAACAAAAAGAACAATAATAGCTACAAAAAGTATTAAAATTACAGAGGAAAAGATAGAACATCTTTTCGTTTGATTTCGATCTGAAGTTTATAGCGCCTCGGTATAGTCAGATGACGTATCAAAATGAACTTTTAATAGTGTTGCTCTTATATTTTTTACGTTTGACAGCCATTGATAGCACAAAACCTTCAAAAACTTTTAGGGCAGGGCCCTTCCATTTGTGATTAAAACCATTTTGGAAATAGAAGCTAAAAGGTAACAATAATTACCTGTACCTACTATTTTTTTTTGCATTAAATAACAAATATTGGTTCAAAATGCAATTTATTTTTTATTGAAAAAAAATCTTATTATTTGTCTGATGCTTACAAGATACAAAACGCGGTGGCCCTGACTGTGCTGTTAAAGTTCAAACAGGCAGTAAATTTTGTCGAAAAAAATACAACACCTCCATGAAGATGCAGCATAAAATATAACGTCACCTACCATTTAGAGCCTAAACCTGCAGTAAATTATACATAAAAAAAACTTTCATGAAATGAGCTGGCAAAGCATGAAATTAAACGTCCCTGACCGTTTAGCATTCCCTCTATTTCAGTATAATGTTAAATATCTTTGCAATATATCTACTATTCTTGTTATTGTGAAACTAGCGCTTCTAGTCGACATAAGGAGAGTGAAGTAATACCATATATATTATTTTTATTACAGTCTGCGAACCGATATTATAGAAAACTCAGTATACAGGCACGAGCAAGTAATTTGGATCACCTAGTTAAATGGGTAAAGTGAAATAAAGTTAACGTAATGTTCAGCCTTCTTCTATAGGAATGGGTTGCGGTGAAATAAATTTGGGTCATTAATTTTTCCGTTTACAGGGTTTTCCCTAGAGTAAAGGGATTTATCCGGTTGAATTAAAATCCTTTTTTTATTTTTAGAAATTGGTTACACTATTTAGGTACTTATAAACATTATTTAGGTTTCTTATTGTAACTCATCATCTATACATATAAAATGCTTTGTCCTGAATGACTGACGGATCAACGCACAGCCTAAACCGCTGATCGTAGAGAACTGAACTTTATATGGGACAACGCGAACGGAACGGTCCATTTTCGACTTCTACGCGGACAAAGTCGCGGGCAATAGCTAGTATTAATATTTAATTTTAATCAAAACAGTTCAGGGTTAAGTTCGTTATAGTTCTTCGGATATGGATTAGAAAAATAAGCTTCCCCAGAAACTACGCCATCTCATCTTATATATATTTTTCAATTCTACTTTTACAATAATTATTGCATTGAACCCTTCTCAGATATCTACTTTCTTTCTCAGATCTCTAACACGTGTAACACGAACACCTATAGTTTGACAGCAATTCCTAGCTCGGAGCGATCCATATTTATTGCTCGTCGTATTAAGACACAAAGCTGTGGATTTTATAAAAGTAGTGTTGTGGTGACTTTTATAGTTGTCACTTTACAACATAAAGATACAATTGTCCAAGCTTTGTTAAAGGCAATGTACGACAAAATTAGGTATGTACTTATTATATTGACTTATGAATTAACAAGTTACAGGTAACAAGTTGCCTTTGAGGACCTGGATGTTTATATAAATTCACAGGTGATTAAAAGATACCACAATCATAATTTTGATGGATCTGGGTCCTTAAACTTTTGAGGATCTGGGTGCTTATATTTTCAGATCCTCAAAGGATACTGAAGTAACAGACCGTCGCGCTATAGTTTTTCGGGTCTACCTCGACGACATTTTCCATCTTAGGGAACCAAATTGAACCAATACAAAAAAGGTACATAAATATTTTAACTAAATTAACTACATCCAAAAAGAGCTCTTTATTCCAATCCCCAACTGTTACGACAGAGAAAAAAAATGAAACTAACTTTTCTCTAGCAATAAAACAACGTATCTGCATAGAACGTATCGGAAACGAAGGTCGAATGGGACGGCCATTTGCGGAAATGAAATACTTATTCTGTACCGGTAAGAAGTAAAGATAAATGGCATGTGGCTTTTATTTTAGAAAAGCTTTACATAACTTTCTTGAACGTCATTAAAATCGGTCAGAAGAGAGGTCACTTGCAAATACCAAACGTAACGGATGTAACGTCTTATCAGCTTATCAGCGATTATCAGTAGTCGGTTCTCTGTGGATTTAATCCCGTAAGCCTCGATCCCGTGAGAAGACCCGGGAATCTAATACGACTACTTTCGACAAATCAAATCCGAATCGTAATAGGTACTAATTGGATTTTACCTAATTTGTGTGTGGATTTATATTAAAACCGAGTTGCATTACAACCATCTCGATTTACATGACATTAGAAGTTTTAAGACAGCAGATAACTCGTTGCAACCATCGTGCTTGGAATGACCATTTTAATAAATACACGTAAATAAAAATAATAATTACAAATGATAATTTAAGCAAGGAATTAAAAGCCTAATTCTTTTTCAAGTCGGCTGTAAATACAAAAATAAAAAACCCATTTCGTTTTAGATTTCGGATACGAATCATCTTCGAAAGTAGCTACTTTAGACTTGCTAAATATAAAATTTTCTTTTTTATCAGCATTTAAGGAAAGAAAACATCTAGGTACAACCAAATTATATGCTCTCAGCATCCTAATATATGAACTGTAACATTTAACAATCGATCTAACCAGAATACGACCTCGATCCGCCTTATCGCATCCATGATGGATCGGGTAGAGAAGAATAAATCAAAGTTTTTGTTCGACTTCGGGGTGTGGCGCGACTGGCGCGTGCCGCACAGATATAAGGGAACACCATTTGTTCAGAATAAGTACGGTTGGCAACATAAGAAGTAAGTTAGTACTTTTATAATTTAAAATTTCCAAATTTTTAAGAGTGGATTTCCAATAATACTCATGTTAGAGGCATTGATATGTCAACCAGAGGTAGACGTCTTTGCGAAATAAACTTGACCATTTGACTCTTAAGCCCTCAGGTGTTTTCGGATATGCACGAAGACACGCATTCCAATTATTGTGTCACAGTAAAGTAATGCGTAGTTTGGAGATGGAATAAAAAATTTAACTGTTGCATCATACTAATCAGAGGGTGGATTTGGACAGATAAATAAATAAATCCATCCATCCACCATCTATGCGGGGCACAATGCAGGGTATTGCTAAATGGGTCTCAAAGATGAAAGATGGGCTACATTTAGAAAATACTAGAAAATCACGCGCTTCTTTAATAATTGCTTTTCCCAGACTTGAAGGAATGGTGTGAAGGCATTATTTGTTCATCTCGATGCCATTTATCGACAAACATCTCAAAATGCAACGTGACATTATATGTTACTATTTTTATTTTTAAAGGGAAGCCGTTGGACGCAGAGAGTCGCTTCGGTCGCTCTGGGGAAGGCCTATGTTTAGCAGTGGACTTCATGTGGGTGATGTGATAAAGATTTGTCGAAAGGCCATTTACGCTCTCTTGATCAGAACTCCAAACTAGCAAAACATGCTTAATGTTGCAAACTGTACTTACTTACTTAGTACTTAGAGTCTAGTCAACTCGAGGACTTGAATTTCGAAATTCATGAATAGGAGAATACGGAGAAAATCCTGAGTGACGAGTGCTGAGAATGAAGAAAGAGAAAAATAACGTAGATTTTTCCAACTTTAATGACATAATAGACGAGGTTTCATTCAGAACACTACGAGGCGATAACGGATTTAGTTCCCTCTTTTTTGAAAGTTGTGTAATTTAATGTAACAGAACAGTTACCTATTACTTAACATTTTTTTTTGTTAGTAAGTGCTAATCTCTTATTTTGCGGTGACTGTTAGTTTTTTGATTTTAGCTAAGGTACAAACATGTTTTATTTGAGATAATAAAACATGTAAGTCTAGTATAAAAACTATTAAGAGATTCGATCATTCTCAGAAGATCCATTGGCTAGATCCAGGATGGAGCTAGTGAGATTTTTTTTTTCATTAGATCCAGATTTCAAATCGTGGAGCTACTGAATTTTTTTTTTCTTAGTTGATTTCTTCAGATTGTAATCAACTAAATACATGCCAAATACAATTTTCTGAGTACCTAATCATTAAACTGTCAAAATTAAACTTGTAACAAGATGTATACAATAGTACCTATTCAAAGTTATTAAATAAATACTGGTCTCGAACATCAGTATTCAAAGAATATCAGAAGATAAATAAAATAAGTTGAAATTACAGCTTTCAAAGTTCCAATTTCAACATTTAACCGTAATTTTAAGTTAAAGTTGCCTATTATTATAATTTATGTTTATTTTAAATGCCTTTGTATATGTTTCAACAAAAGCTTTGATGTATTTTTAAAACGTTTATCACTTGTTTTGATAATTATACCCACCTTTTAAATGACTTCAAGATTATTATAGCGTACTTTTTCATACAAAAAGAGATAGGTAGTTCTTTTCTCCCCTTAATATTGTCCGGTGCTTCTTTTTTGTGTAATTATAAAATTATAAAGTAGGCTTGTATTTTCTTCTTTTTCTAATCACTTAAGAGCTTAACTTAATTGGAACATACTTTTTTGGCCAAACAAGCTTTACATTATAAAACATTAATTACACAAAAAAAGGAACACCGAACTCGGAGAAAACGAAAAACAGTTTGTATATTATTATGTTAAACATATATAACATATATTTATCTGTCTGTACTATTATCATAAGGAGAAAAGATTTTTTGTTTGTAACGAATTGGCTCCGAAACTACTGGACCGATTTTGATGAATTTTGGTATGAGGATATATTGGTTCATTGTTATAGTATTGGCTTTTTTTTATCCCGATATTCTCACGGAATCGAAAGTTACGCGGGTGAAACCGCGGACCGCAGCTAGTAACATATGAAATTGGTGTTGTCTTTCAAAGTGGCTCAATAGAGGTGCTAGAGATGAAAGCTCAGATTTCAGCAATCCACATCATGTATGTTATTGAATTACAGCTTTCATGTTTGTATATAATAATATACGCTTGTTCTCACTAACAACTAGTTCTCTTATCGTCAAAATCAATAACCTATTTATCAGTTATCAAGGGTTAAAATTGACATTTATTTAACAGTTTTACAATAGAAAAGATGTCAGAAAAATGTAATTTAAACCCTTGGTAACTGATAGATAAACGCAACTCAGCGCTGGACGGCATCCGACTAGATGGACGAACGATTTAATCCACCTGGCATAGCATGACGTGGTTTGGCATGCGACCGATCGCTTTGGAAGTCTTTGGGGGAGGCCTTCAGCAGTAGACGTATTATAGCTGATATTATGATGAACTGATAGATATGGTTTTTTGAACATTATCAGTTCTCAGTTGAATTCAAGTTGCAGGTGGTGTTGTCTCACCTCGCCTTATAGATCATCATCACAAGTCATCATGCGTTATTTGACCGTGTACTGGGCTCTTTAATAACACCTTAGCAACAAATACTTCCCAGTACAAATAGTTAGAACGTAACAAAGTCACAAAGGAATACCATTCAAACTCTGAACTCAGCCACCGGCTTGTTTGAGTTGTGAACTTCAGCCAATAAGCTGATGTAAGGCGTTATCTTAAATAGCAAACATGTATAGTTTGTTCTGAAACTTATAGAGAAATTAGGACATTAGCCTGAGCAAAGTGCAAAGCGTAAAGAAGTTTTGACCTTCATAACGTCTTATACATCGAAGAACCCCTGCATTCACAAAAAAGTGTGACGTCATCGCTCACGTTGCGTTATTGACAAGGTAACCATAGCAACGTATTATCGTTGCTATGGTTACCATCAATGTTTTCTTATGGCGTTATCACGTATAATTGTCGTCCGTAAACTGACTTTACAGACAAATATTTGTTATTTTAAAACAAGGCTTATACTTTCTTAGACTGGTTAGCTTGAGATGGTTGTTAAATATATTTAGCTAAAGACAATGAAACGAGGATCTAAAATTTAATTTATTTCTATATAATATTATTAATATTATTTATACCTATTATAATAATATTATTTATACCTATTATAATAATATTATTAATATTTATTCAGTTTGACACTTTAATATTTGGTTAATCATGTTGAAGGCCTTAAACATATTTAAATTTTGCTGTGCTAGTCAACTTTAGAGAGTAAACAACATTTTGTTATTCCCTTCCTACCAAAACCCTTGTAAACTAAGCCGGCCAACAAAGGCTAACGAAAATTTACAAAATAATATACAAAATAATATCTAATTAAAATGGAAAGGGTATGGAAAGTCTAATATCTCATATTATCATAGGACCTGTTTGTTCGTGCCAAAGTTCATTACTTAAACCAAACAACTAAGGGTGCTTCATAAACAAGGGCAGGGTTTGCTATCGCCTTGTGATTTGGTGGTAATGAGATGGAGGAAAGATGGATACTTCATCAGTTTCGTCTTTGTAGCAAGGGCATGATAGATAAGAGACTTCCATTCACCGACTGATCACATACAGTGACTAACAAAAATCCTGTAGGTATCCATAGGATATTACTTTTTTTTTTGCATTTGCTTTTGTTATGTCAAAGAAATCAAATGCAATTTGCCCAGAATTTGACGATATCACCCTAACCATCGCCATGTTTAAGCTGCAATTCTTGCATGAAAATAATAAATAATAGCAATTTATTTTAAAGTAACTGGAATCACAAATCATTGTGGGTAGTGGGTTGGAATGTCATATTTTGAAAATTTCCTAAACTATGGGTAAACTAGGGCAATTTTTCCAAGCTTACATTTTTTTTTCATAATATTATTTTAATTTTTTTTTGGGTAAGGGGGTACTTACCTGGACCTTTAAGTTATCCAAACGCGAAATAGACTCTTCATTATGGAATGGACGTGGAAGATTTTCGTAAAATTTAATTATATTTTTAGACTTTGGGTTATTATTATTTATAATATTGGATAGACAAAAAGAAAAAGAAAAAAAAACTATATTTTTTTCTTTAAATGTAAGCACCATCGGTCGATTCTAAAATTTGTTGTCTACTCAAGCCCTTAAATGACTTCTCGCAAGCATTTTTGAAGTTTGAAGGACGACGTTCTGAATTGACAATAGAGTTAGGTACTTGTAGAAATGACAACCATAGCGTTAACAGTACAAAAGACAAGGCATTGAAGTAAAAAATATTTAAAAGATAAGCGAGTTCTTGAGAGAGTAATGTTTTGTATAACTGGTTTATAATTTGAACCTAGAAATATTTTGCTTTTTGTGATATTTTTGTTTGTTTTGAAGAACATTTTCTTTGTAAATCTAGGTTTTTAGCTCATTGAGGCCAGTAGTAGGTACCTATCCTTTTTTTATAAGAACGTTTAGATGGATAGATATATGTTTACTTAAGGATACGCTAGAATTTTGTAAAGTCATAATATTTTGCACCAAATAAAAAATAGAAGGTATTATCTAGGTAAGTATAGCTTTTAGTTTAAGCAATTTTATTTAATTGTTATGTATTTTATATACCTATCTTTATAAATGTTCTATAAAATAAAATTCACAGTCCGTCCGACTGAGTGATAATATTAACGCACAGCTAAAAAATTGGACGAATTGGGCTATTATATACTATAGATATCAATTATGACGTAGGCATCAGCTAAGAAAGGATTTTGGAAAACGATTGTTCTTTATGATGGCGAGTAATTTTTTTAACCCCAAATCAAAAAAGGGGTGTTCAAAGGTTTATAATATCGAAATGTTACAAAAATGGCGGATCCCAATTAGAGCGCGTCTAGCACGTTTAGTCCATACATCAAGGGGTTCCGGATAACGATCCCTTCCCAGGTTATGTATTATAGCTAGGTTCGGTTAAATCTACATAAAACACACAGAATCCTGCGGAATATATGTGGAAATAAATCTCTTAGCTCCCCCTTACACGTTCAAAAAACGCGTCAACCATACAGAACTTTTTTACAAATGATGGGTTAATTATGATCACTTTCACACCTGCCTGATGGTTAGTGAGGATGCGGTTTTAGAAGCGCGAGCTACATCTGTAAAATACCTGTTTACTCGTAACTTAAAGACCTCCAAATTGTACTTACACGCTAAGCTATTGTACGTTAATGCTGGATTTTATGTAACTTAGTAAACTGCTTGAGACAATCACATGTTTGGAACAAACAGCATCAAGTGTATTAGAATTTCACGCGTGGATGCTTAAATGTTCATCTAACTTTACAGTTTGAGGCAAACATAATTTCAAGCCATATTGATACTTCCCGCATGCCAGTTTCATATTTTGCTATGATTGTCTCGTTTTTGAACGTGTATTGGAGTCTTTAGTTTATGTATCCACATACATATCTAAGCATAAACTTTTTTCCCTGTTTTCTTCAAGCTTCCGCTACGGAAAATCGATTTGAGAGTGAATGGAATTTTCTGAATGAATTCAGTTAAAGTAGATAAGTCCGTGAATTTAAAAGTGATAGGTTTTTGCTTTTAATAAAATTAAGAATTATGTGTTTGGGCTTTTAAGATCTATCTACCGACATTTAGGGTACTTTGACTTAATTAGGAAAATTTTGGCATATCATTAACTTATAAGTACTGTTCGAACCTTAAACACTTTTTTTACTTGAGGGTAGTCAATGGTGGTCAATTACATAGAATTGATCGAGCACTCGCGTCATCGATATCAGATGAGACATACGCTTACGTGTCTTGTCGCCGAGAGTCTTACCGGGATATTCGTGAATATTATCGTGATATACGTCGGAGAAACCGTGTCATTACAAGTTGTGTTAATTGTTAACTTTGGAAGGCGGCGGGCGCATCGTATATGCTGTACTTCTACCGGACTACTTATCTGGTTGCGTGAGACGTATTAGTACTTATAGTGTACATATAACTAGTGACAATTATTATCACCGTTTATCTTAAATACTATACGTGCAGAGGATCCTGAAACTACCATCCAGAGGAAAGGCGGTGCCGATTGAACGATTCCTTATTTTATCAGAACGTTTCCTTATTTTATCAGAACGTTCGTGGTCTTCGTACTAAATCTAAAGAATTCTATACTAGCATTTTGGTTTCGTCACAGGACATAATAACTATTACTGAGACGAGCTTGCATAAAGCTATTTCGGACGCAGAATACTTCCCGGATAATTTCACTGTCTTGAGATGTGATCGAGCAGACGGTCGGAAACATGGGGGAGTCCTTTTAGCAACGCGGCACGAGCCCTCACGATTGGAGTTGAAGCGAATCCCCATCAATGACAATGTAGACGCGGCCTTATTTGAAATTGTTTGTGCTACGATTCACTTGTACGGTAGACTTATTTGTTTATGTTGCGTGGTTTATATTCCACCCAAAAGTAGTAATAGTGAATACATGCATTTATTTAGAATTTTAGAAAATGTGTGTCCCAAATATGAGGAAGTGTTAGTAGTAGGTGATTTTAATCTACCTTCTTCATCGGATGAAATACGAAATTATTTTAACTATGTGACAACATTCTGTGGATTTCGGCAGGTAAATGAAATTTTAAATAATAATGATAGGGTTTTAGATTTAACGTTAACTAATTTTTTACTGAATGACTTGGTTGTGGGGTCGTCGGATGAGCCGTTGGTTAAGGTCGATGTTCAACATCCTCCGCTAATTGTCGATATAAGTGTGGGAGTAGGTAGGCGTCATCGGGATGATCATGCTACGAATGCGTGCGCTTCGCAGGTGTTGCCGCCAACAGCTGATGATAACGGGGCTTCATTTTATAATAGGCAATGGAATTTCTCTAAAGCGAACTTTTTTGAATTATATAATAGTTTTTATTTAGTGGACTGGGGTTCTTTGTTTACCATTCAAGATTCTGAATTAGCTTTATCTCACTTTTATAGTTTAGTAAACGAGGTTATTGATAGAAGTGTGCCCAGGAAAGGCAATAGATTAAACAAATATAAAGATAGGTACATATATCCTGAATGGTATACGCAAGATCTAATAGCGAATATCAAACAAAAGTGGAGATTTCATAAGATGTAGAAGATAACAAAGTCAAAATCGGATTACGAATCTTTCTCGATGTACCGCTCGATAGTTAAAGATAAAATAGTTACTTGTTACGATGAGTACAAAAGAAAATTACAAGTGAATTTCACAGGTGATCCCAAATCATTTTGGAATTTTGTTAGAAGTAAGCAGGCCAGACGGAATCGAACCCGTCTCACTAAGGACGGTGAGGAGATTAGGGACGAGGACGGAGCAGAGTGTTTTGCATCCTATTTTCACTCTGTTTATAGTGACGTTCGACCATTGTTAGATCCCGACAAGGCGCAGCGCTCGGCCGCGTCAGCTGGCGGGGCCAGCGCGGCGCGCGTGCACGTCGGTCAGCTAACCCTGAAGGACGTGCATAGTGCGCTCCGGCGCCTCAAGCCTAAGTCTTCCACGGGCCCTGATGGAATACCGCCTTATGTACTCAGAGATTGTAAAGCAGTATTAGGTAAACCTTTACTACATATTTTTAATTTGTGTTTGAAGGAAGGTCGCTATCCTTCAGAATGGAAAATTACGCGAGTAATACCTGTACCAAAAGGTACTTCCAACTCGGAAGTTAGTGCTTTTAGACCTGTGGCGGTACTGTCTGCATTCGCTAAGATATTCGAGTCAATTTTACATAATTGTATTATGAATCAGGTGAGCTCGCAACTATCGGATGCACAACATGGTTTTCGTCCTGGCCGAAGTACAGGTAGCAATCTGTTGTCATTTTTGAACTACCTAACACCAGTTATAGATGCGGGAGGACAGGTCGACACCGCCTATTTTGATTTTCAAAAAGCCTTCGACACTGTCGATAATGACATTTTGTTAACTAAGCTAGCAGTCAATGGTTTCACACCTCACCTTTTAAAGTTCTTTTCAAGTTATTTGGGCGAGCGCAGGCAGTACGTAGAATACGCAGGCTACAGGTCTAGGCCTTATCACACATATTCAGGGGTAAGTCAAGGAAGCAATCTCGGCCCTTTGGAGTTCATACTAATGATCAATGACCTCCCGGATGTAGTCCAACATGCCAAGTGTCTCTTGTTTGCGGATGATTTAAAGCTATTTCTAGATATAAATACGTCTAGGGACATAGAGAGACTCCAAGAGGATATTAACCGGGTGGTACAGTGGAGTGCAGATAATAAATTGTTTTTTTATATAAGTAAATGTTGCATAATGAGCTACACTCGGAAGTGTGTTTCGCGGCATCATCCATACGTGGTTGACGAGGCTGTGGTACCTAGAGTTACACAGGTTCGCGATCTAGGTGAGGAAATGGTCCCGGATTTGCACTTTCGGATACATATTATGGGTATATGTGGTCAAGCATTCCGTAATCTCGGGTTTATTATAAGGCAGTGTCAGGATTTTGAGATTTTAATGACGGTAAAAACGCTTTATAATGCATTGGTACGCAGTCGCTTAGAAACTAACGCTTTTGTATGGAGTCCGTACGAAACTAAGTATAAACATATGGTCGAGAAGATACAAAATAAGTTCACTAGGTATCTATATTTAAAACAGTACGGAGTGTATCCATTTTACCCTCTCATGTATCCGAGCTTATTTGTAATAGGTATGGTCGGGTATGGTAGACTTGAGGTGAGAAGAGAGGTGGCGATGATGAGATATCTGTGGCGGGTGTTGCGCGGCGAGGTGCACCACCCTGACGTGCTAGTAGCGCTACAGTTGCGGGTGCCGGCCGAGAGCGCGGATCTGCTCCGTCCGCGACCACCTCAACTACTCCACGTCCCTACAGCTCGTACCAAGTTGCTAAAACGCACTCCCATGGTTAGGGCTATTCTAGCCATCAACTTTGTTGCAAGGGAGATTGATATTTTTTATGATAGCCTGCCGAAATTCACAGAAGTGGCTTATAGGTACTTGGAAACAATGTAATATAAATGTTTTTTTATTTTTGTTAGTTACTTCATCGTATTGGCTTAGCTGTAAAGATGCTGTAATTTAGTTTTAATAATAAATAAATAAATAAAAATAAAAAGATTGGCCATCGTTTTGTTTCTTCCTCAAAAGTGTGTAAAGGTTTCTTCAGTGCGTATTTCAGTTACTTAAAAGCTTATTCTGGCAAAAGCCAGTGGTCCTTCTTATTATCTTAAATTCCACCGACCTATCGACCTACAAAAAATCCCTACAAGTTCTTTAGTCAAAACTTATTGAGGTTATACATTTTAAGTAACCAACGCCAACCCACTGGCCACACTCAGCACGCCTTTTAGGCATACCATAATAATAATTATTTATCAATTAATTATATTTCGAAACTAACTCTATGTTTATGTATATTCTACCCGATTTGATTATACAGTTATCTAAATAGTAGTGAAAATAAATTCACAATTTAAGATTTGCTGAAACTGAGCTTTGAGATTTGATTTTAATTTATGGGTGAGCTTACGCAAACATAATTTGTAATTTGGATCAAACGTTTTGATGTATAGAAGTGTAGTCTATTTTACTTCCAATAATCATTTCATTTTCATATGAAGTTTTATCAAAATCTGTTCAGTAGTTTCAGAGCAAACAAACAAACAAAAAAATATTAGTCATTAAATTTTTATATACCTAAGATAAACTACCATGGTTATTTCCACTGCAAAATTTATTTAATACGAAATATTTACTATGCTTTTAGGGTTCCGTACTTAAAGGATAAAAACGGGAGCATTTTAGTAAGACTCAACTTTCCGTCTGTTTTTATTTTTTTTCAATTTTATCAGTCTCTGTTATCGAAATACCGAGCTCCACAAACTACTAAAAAAGATAGTTTTTTTGCTTAACTAAAGAACTCAAATTGAATTCCATAGAAATATTTTTAACCAAACGTACCAATAAAATTGATAAAATCGACACGTGTGCCGCACCCTATTTTAACACGATCGAAAATCTCATTTTCATCCTTATCTGAGAAAACTTTTAGGAATTTTCTATTACTTACGAGAAAATAGATGATCTTTAACCTTTTCAAAGTTAGTTTAGTTCAACAATGATATTTTTAATAATATTAAAGGTCAATTCGTATTTAATAAAAGGTTTTTTGATATGAAGTATCTTCATTTTTGTTTAGTTAACTATGACCAAAAAGTCTTAAAGCAAATTAAACAACAAGACTAGAGATCTGAGGCAGTAGAACATAAATTTGTAATTTATAAAATTCATGTGTGAGTGAATACGTAAAACTATTGAAATCTGATTTTCTTTATTAGATAGTTTTTTATTTCCTGTAAAATAGTGAAATTATCAATAAAAACTTTGACTACTATTTATCCTACAGTATCGGGACTGACGCGACTAACAGCGGAGCGCATCTAGTTGGAAACAGTAATTTAGACCTAAAAATATTTTATTATGAATAAAAAATACTTAGGTACTGTAAAAACAAATTTGAATCAATCAGAAAGAAATTAAGAAATTCTTTTTAGTAATAAAATGGGACGCAACTTGCGTCAACACGTTCGCGATGAGTCATCTGCCCCTCACGGCAAGAGTGGCTGGTGCGGCGGCCGAAGTTGCTGCAGGGAGTAAGCACGCCAAATATGCCCCGCTTGCTCAGAATTATATTTTTGTGCCTGTGGCGGTCGAGACGTCTGGGAGTTGGGGGGCCGAGGGTTTGGCATTTGTGAGAGAGATTGGCCGTCGTCTCCGGGACAGGGGATTTGATCCGCGTTCCGGGGCATTCCTGGTGCAAAGACTGTCGATAGCGGTTCAGAGGGGTAACGCTGCTTGCATATTGTCCAGCTTTGCACCGGGAACGCTGGGGAGGGGTTTGTTTGACTAGGTTTAGATTTAATTTTTATTTTTATTTTCTTCTGATTTTTTTTTTTTTTGTTTTTATTTTTTTATTGTTTTATGTACTACTTATTTTTGTATACTTAACACTAATATATTTCTTTGTTTAAAAAGTAATAAAATTCCTATTAATCTTATTGAATCGAAATCGAATAACCCTATCAATGATGCTTTAGTCCTCATAAGCGCGACGACGTCTCAAATGCAAAATGCTCAAAGGTACCTACATGCACCCCCCTGGTTGACATATCACTGCGTCCACCGCAAGCATTTTAGTATAGGTACTCACGGACCGCAGCATTCATATTGACGTAAAAAAAAGATATATACTTGTTTCAGTTAGTAACTAACTGAAACAAGTATAATGGGTTATCGAGTTGCGGCAATACACGGCAAGGAAAACAAAAATAAAGCTTTCAAAAGCAAATGACATGAAAAATAAAGCTCTATGTATATAACTTTGGAGAAGGAAATAATTTAGCTTAAATACATTTCCATGTTTACTCATATCTCAGAGAGACGTTATAAAATAATAGAACGTGTTGGTATCTTGTTTACTTTGAGATTGTTGAGTGAAGACTTGACTTTGACATAATATATTTGTACTATGTTAGGTACTTACTTACCTATCTAGATAGTATTATACTCGTATTTGTTCATTAATTATAGAAAACTGTTAAAATATGATTTTACTTACAAATTATTATTAACCTCCACGTAACATGTTTAGACAAAGTCGTGATAATAATCACTTATCTAAAAGCAAACAATTTCTTTCCCCTATCGGTCAAAACAAGCAAAAACTCCAACAATTCAATCAGCAGAATAATCAACCAAAGACTTTATTACAAAACCCAATATCACACACAGTAAAAACCGGGCGAATTAAACCAGGGACCGAAAGGGTATCTCAATAAGCGGTTTTGATCGGTATTTTTAAGTGATACTCGAACGCTTACTTTGCATTTAAGTACCACAAATAATGATATCTATAAATTGCGGTACCACTAGTTTCGGGTACCCAAAATCGTAAGCGGATACCCGAATATTAAACCCTAAAAGTGTCTTCTTGCGCGTTGCCAATTCTACGCGAAAATCCTTTCTCTCTTTTACATATGTCATTAGAAAGGGTTAAACGTAATCTCTGCCGTGCACGTGTATGTTTGTTTATTAATTGTCAATTTCATAGTCTAGGTCGTTTTTAATACAGAAATTTTAAAAATAACTATTCAGAATAATGTTTTCATCATTAATAAAATTTAAAAAACCCCCGACACAAAATAATAAAAATAGTATGAACGTAAAAAGCCTAAAACAAGCAAAAAAAATCTATAAAAAGCCACAAAAAGAACAAAAAAGGTATAAACGTGAAACCCTACAAAAAGAAAAAAATAACCTCGAAATTATGATTCTACTACGTAAGTACATGTGAATTTTTTTGATTAAATATTGTCGCGTCGGGGGACCGCTCTTTTTCGAGTCAATTTAATATAATGTTAACATTTTTATTTTAGCATTTTATCACTAGTAATTCTTAATACTTTAACATTTTCGTTGAAATTTTAATATCATTTTACTTAGGAAGGTGTTTCTATAGGTAAAAAGCGGTCCCCCGACGCGACAATATTTAATCAAAAAAATTCACATGTACTTACATAGTAGAATCATAATTTCGAGGTTATTTTTTTCTTTTTGTAGGGTTTCACGTTTATACCTTTTTTGTTCTTTTTGTGGCTTTTTATAGATTTTTTTTGCTTGTTTTAGGCTTTTTACGTTCATACTATTTTTATTATTTTGTGTCGGGGGTTTTTTAAATTTTTAATTTAATTTTTTATTTCATCCTTTTTGTAGGGAGGTACTTTTTATTTTTTTTTATTTTATTTCTTTATTTTCTTGCGATTTATGATTCAGATAATTTGGTGTAAACAATAACTATTATTAATTTATAGTTAACTAGCGACCCGCTCCGGCTTCGCACGGCTATATCGATGGTTTCCGCAACAAAGGGCGTAAATGCCATTTTGGCCATATTGAGTTTTATATGCAGTTTTACTCAGTTTTTAACGCTCTATCGATCCCTATTTTTAAAATGGCGCTACGATGAAAAAAAAAGATGTTACGACCTACATTTTGCTAATGGCTAAACATTGAAAAGGGGTCATAAAACAATATTATTTTTATATTGGGAAATCAATTTGATGTAACTACACTGTGTTTTTACTTTTTAAACGACAAACGGGGTAAATACTCACTAAGAAATCAATATGTGTTTTACGCCCTGCAACAAAAAATAATTCTAAAAGAACATAGGTTGTATCTCACCTATGTTATAATAAGTAACATTTACGACTGTAGCATAAATAATAAATATGCTAAGATTAGGATGTATAATTAGATAAAATTCAAAATACAATTTAATAACCTGTTTTGCGCCGTAATGTATTAGTCTACGTGAAAAAAAAAGTATTTATTCTCACAGGTGGCACTATATTTCTAAACTTACAAGTGATCCTAGCTGTCTTGTTCTTGCATAACTCACGTATAATAAAAGAACAGAGACGTAACTATACCTTTATGTAATTAGATAATGCTTGTGATCTTACCGCAAGTATAGCACATGTCGTCGCTTGTTTGTTTACGGTGTAAACGAAATCAGTTCGCGGTCAACGCCGTGCCGGTCAAGATAAAATAACTTTGTCTTATTAATCTACACCAAATCTGCACACATATCACCACCTACAATGTCAAGCCAGCACTTCTTGACCCAATCTGCCACGACCTGGTGGAGGCGCCATGGCAAGACATTTGTTCTCCACGTAACTAGCCGGTTTTCGCAAGACGTGACCGTAGCAGCTGATGCAACATTCTTGCAATGTGTCTGCATTGTCTCATGTAAGCTGCCTCGGATGCGAGAGTTCCTCTCGTGATCCTGTCGCGTCACTCCACACATCCAGCGCAACATCTTCATCTACGTGACACGCAGCTTCTGCTCTTGTCGCTCAAGTACTGGTCACGCCTCACTACCGTACAAAAGGACAGCGCCTATGATGGTTTTATAAACTTGACCCTTTAGTTTAACCGGCATAAACCTGTCTCTTTAGTTTAAGCGGCATTTTGGGGTCGCAAATGATACCACGACACTTGGCCCAAGCCGCTGAAATGCGTGACTTGACGTCGTAATCGATGTCGTTGGACGATCGATGTCGATGGAACACAGTCAAAGGCTTTCTGCAAATCTATATAAGAACTAGCTGCCCTCCGCGGTTTCACCCGCGTAACTCCCGATCCCGTGGGAATATCGGGATGTAAGCTATCCTATCTCTCAAGTTGGATCGAACTGCACATGGTGTGCGAATTTTATTATAATCGTTTAAGTGGTTTAGGAGTCCATTGAGGACAAACATTGTGACACGAGATTTATATATATTAAGATAAGATAGAAAACGGCGGAACGGGGTCCATGAACTGAGTGGTAACTATATGGGCACCAAGAGACAGTGCACTTCTATCGAATCCAAGAGTCGACTATCCGCTAGTAAAGCTTCATGGTGTAGGACATGGCCTTTATACCTCGATAACTCCCACAATCCTGCACCGATCCCTTCCCCTGAAAACTGGGGTAAAACATAGGGATCTCACCAGTCTCGAGTATACGGTTATAGAGGTTGGTTAAGATACCCACACTTCGAGAACCCTTCGCATTCCATACTTCGATAGGGACTCAACTCTTTGTACTGCTTATTCAACAGCTCGTAGAAATGAGAGAGCCATCTCTCCTTCACCGCGATGTCCTCGCAAAGCAGATTACCATCGGAACTTTTTGCAAAATCAAGTTTCCTTGTCATATTTGAGTCCATCTTAAAACATCCCAAGCACTGCCTTCACCGCACCGGTGATCGATGCCTAAATCTCATCCTAGTGGTCCTGGACTGGTTCGTCCTCGACACCAGCGAACTTGTCACCGATAGCCGAGACAAGCTTCTAGGACTTGGCTTCATCCAGCATCCACCATCTGATTTGGCGACAACACAGCACTGGGTGTTTGTTTTTGGGTTTCACACAGAAATCCATGACAAGAAGACGGTGTTGATCAGTGAGACTCTCACCGGGTATAACTTTGCAGTTAGCCAGGTTGCCGATAATTATGATGTTTCTTAGTGATAGAAATTGATTTGGGTAGCGTGCCTCCCACTCCTGTAGGTGATCAAGTGGTCGGGCTTCTTTTTGAAGTAAGTGTTCACGAGGGCCAGTTCGGCAGAGGCACACGTACGTAGGATTTCTTCTACTTCCGCATTTCAACTGCCGTATCCATAGCCTCCATGAACACGCTTAAATTTTACCGTCATCTTGCCCACATGACCGTTCAGATCAACACCCAAAACGATCCCCTGTGACAACGGGATGGCACCAAGGACCTCGCCGAGTTTGTTCCAAAACAATATTTTATCAGCGTCGTTACGACCAACCTGCAGCTCGTAAGCACTTACCAAGTGGGTTACAATCCCCTCAATAAGCACCTTCACGGCCATAAGTCGTTTTTGGCCTCCAAGATAAAGTCATGCAACCCCTCAGCGAGCACCATAGCCACCCTGTTCTCTCCACCAGGTGCACCCATCTAGATCAGCTTTTAGCCGCTCCTAATGTGCCGGGATCTGCTGCCTTTCCATCGAGTCTCCTGCAGAAACGCCACGGCCATTTCTCGCCTGGAAAGTACGTCGGCTAGCTCCCTCGCGCGTCCGGTTAGCGTGCCGATGTTTCACGTTGCAAAGCGGAGTTGATTTTTGTGGGTTGGGGCTCGCGTCTAAGTAAAATCTACTCTTATCAGGTTAATATTTTGTTAGAATAGTCATGTATTAGTATAAATAATACGGCGTATTTACAAATTCTGAAACAAAAAATGGTCTATACTACAAATGGTTCAGTCTTACATGGCTTTTACTGTAGGTACTTTTTGCTAGACTGTGTATTTATGGGGTGTAACTACATGTTTTTTTCATTTTTAGGGATTTACGCCCTAGCTAACTTCTAAACTACTACTCGTACAGTTCTCTAATTAAGCGAGGCAATAGCCTGCAAAAAACTAAGAAATTTCTTCCTAGCACATTTTTTTATAATTATAAGAACAAAAAAGATATTTAAGATATATTTTTTTTAATTTAGTTTTTTGCTCATTGCCAAAAGTATGCAAAATGGAGATACGCCCTTTGTTGCGGAAACCATCGATATTATGCATGTATTATACATTAGTTTAGTTTAGTTTAGTTTTACGGGGCTGTTTCCGCACTTAGCCTCATTATTTGGGCCATTGTGCGTGTGTGAGTATCCTACTTGTCACTCCAACCATCCCAGGTCCTCCCAGAAAGCTAGCAGCCTTTTCAGGTTGCTACAGGCCTCCGGAAGAGATGTCGGCGATTGAAGAGACCGAGCCCGTTGATCTGCCACGCTACTGCACTCCATGAGCACGTGCTGTGGGTTTTCTTCTGCCTCCATGCAACCCCTGCACAGAGGGCTATCTGTAACACCTATGGTAAACAAGTGTTTGTTTAATGCACAATGACCGGTTATGACACCTATGATCGTCCGGATTTCGTTTCTTTTTAGTCTAATGATGCTGCGGGCAAGTCTTTTAGGTGCTTCCGGGACTGCACTTTTTGTTTGCCTGCAGGTTTCGCTGTTTCTCCATTCTGTTTTGTGTGTTTCTTCGGTTTTTTGTCGTAGCCATGTTTTTATTTGGGCCTGGGGTATGGGCAATAGAGGTTCTGGACCATAAACTATTGCCGTAGCTCCCTTTTTAGCCAGTTCATCTGCTGCGTCGTTTCCCAAAGAGTTACTATGCCCTTTTATCCATTGCAACGTTACTCTGTTCGTATTTGCAATGGATTGGAGTCTGTTATGACATTCCATTATTAGGGCAGATGTTAAGGTATTGTTTTGTAGCGCTTGGAGTACGGATGCACTGTCAGAGACAATTTTGATGTTAAGATCTCTGACATCTCTGGCTGCAACCGCTTCTGCTGCTCTGATAATTCCAAGGCATTCTGCTTGGAAAATTGAATTTAGTTTGTCTAAAGTGGTTGATATTTTTATATTTAGGTCGTTCGAGAAGACGCCGGCTCCGGTACCGTCAGTGGTTTTGGAGCCGTCGGTATATATCCTAAGTTCATCGATGCCAGAGCTATCTTTCGCTTCCGCTATGAGTTGGATATTATAACTTCTATCGAAGACGTGATAACATAAAATTTTGTCTGTGGGTGCCTCTAAAAGTGGAATTTCTTTTAGGGTCCTCGGTAGAATTATTGTGTGCATTGTTTCTATGTTTTGCTTCCATAGTCCGTTTGATCTTAATCTTAGAGCGGCTAGCTTAGCCTCCTCCTGAATGATAAGATCTAGAGGCCTCAGGTTTAGGAGATACTCTAGTGCGGCTGATGGGGTAGTTTTCATGCATCCCGTAGCTGCTACACTCGCTAGGCGTTGTAGGCTTTGGAGTTTTGTTTTCACTGTGATCAGTTGTGTCCTGGGCCACCATACAACCGATCCGTATGTTAAAGACGGTCTGATAACTGATGTGTACAGCCAAAGTGTGATCTTTGGGTTAAGACCCCATTTCTTGCCAACGAGTCTTCTGCACTGACCAAAAGCTATACAGGCTTTTTTCATTTTTTCATCGATATGACTCGCCCAGTTCAATTTGTTGTCAAGTATGATGCCCAGATACTTGACTTGTGTCGATAGGGAGAGTTCAGTATTAAAAAGTTTTGGTAACTCTAGTTCTGGTAACTTCCTTTTGTTGGTGAAAAGGATGAGTTCCGTTTTTTTAGGGTTGACTGACAGTTGATGTTCTTCACACCATTTTTCAACGATTTGAAGGGAAGATCGCATTACTTTACATAACACGTTCTCTGCACTTCCGTTTATTAGTATTGTTAGATCATCTGCATAACCAATAGTAGTGTATCATCTTTCATTTAGTCTTTTTAGAAGGCTATCTACTACTATGTTCCATAAGAGTGGTGAAAGGACCCCCCCCTGTGGGCATCCTCGGACTACTTTAGCTCTTGTGGTAGTGTTCACCACTATCTGAACCGCCCTTTTGCTGACTAGTTCTGTGATCCAGTTTCTCACAACCGGTTCAACTTCGAACTTTTGAAGGGCGTGGTTGATGCTTTTGTGCATTGTTTTGTCAAAAGCTCCTTCTATGTCTATGAAGGCCGCAAGTGTTGATAGTTTATTTTTGATCGCCGATTCTATTTTATGCACTACCGCATGTAGGGCCGACTCTGTCGATCTGCCTTTCTGGTAGGCATGTTGTTGGGGATGTAGAGGTTTATCTTTCAGTGCCCCGTCTCTTAGATGTCGATCTACTAGCCTTTCTAGTGTCTTAAGAAGGAAAGACGTTAGGCTGATGGGTCTGAAAGATTTGGCGTGGGTGTAGTCCTCTTTGCCTGGTTTTGGCAGGAATACCACCTTTGCTTCCCTCCACATTTTTGGTATATATTTGAATGCTATACAGGCTCTATAGATTGGTGTTAAATGTTTGATTATTTGATGGGAATGCCATTGTAGTAGTGCTGGAAAGATTCCATCCAGCCCCGGGGATTTGAACGGTTTAAAGCTTTTTAGGGCCCATTCGGTCCTGTCTTGTATTATACATATAAACCTTCCTCTTGAATCACTCTATCTATTTAAAAAAACCGCATCAAAATCCGTTGCGTAGTTTTAAAGATTAAAGCATACAAATGGATATAGGAACAGAGAAAGCGACTTTGTTTTATACTATGTAGTGAAGATTATTTTGAACCCTAAACAGTTTTTTTATTAAAGGTACCTATTCTTTTTCAATTTTTTCCTTTAGATATTCAACTTTAACAACTACAAGTAGGTCATCATGTCAGCCCATACACGTCCACTGCTGGACATAGGCCTCCCCCATACGACGCCACAAACAGCGGTCCTGAGCCGCCTCCATCCACCGACCACCCGCGACCGCCACAATGTCGTCGGTCCACCGGGCAGCTGGTCTCCCAACACTCCGTTTCGCGTTGCATCGTGGCCGCCACTCGAGAACCTTTACTCCCCAGCGGTTGTCAGTTCTGTAGTAGTACAAGTAGGTATTTCATAGCTATTAAATATTAGAACTACCTAAGTATACATAGAAGAAGACGTCTAGATCTAGGTTATCTATACATCTTCTCTAATATATATAAATTACATGTCACGTTGTTTGTGGCGTGTTTATTTAAATTACGTGACTCCTAAACTAGGTACTTAACCGATTTTAATCAAATTTGCACACCGTGTGCAGTTTGATCTAACTTGAAAGATAGGATAGCTTACATCTTAATTTATTCCGATATTGCAACGGGATCGGGAGTTATGCGGGTGAAACCGCGGAGCACAGCTAGTAATATAATAAAAAAATGAAAAGAAAAGTAAAAAAGATCCAAACGAAGCCAAAAAACTCAAATTAACTTGATACTCGGGCATATCTACTAACATTCGGTTGTTAATCCTGAGTATTATCCCCCATAACTTTTAGACGGCTGGACCGATTTTGATCAAACATAGATATTTGTAATGTACGAGTCATGCCCTTTCATTTGATACCCCACTCGAGTATATCTACTTGCATTCGGTTTTTGATCCTGACTTTTATCCCCCATAACTTTAAGACGGCTGAACCGATTTTGATCAAACATAACTAAGAACACTAACTTATCTTTCAAACAAAAAAAACTAAATCAAAATCGGTTCATCCGTTTGGGAGCTACGATGCCACAGACAGACACACACACACACATACACACACACACACACACACACACACACAGACACGTCAAACTTATAACACCCCGTCGTTTTTGCGTCGGGGGTTAAAAATTCAACTTTAAGAAACGGTAAACTATTTCTTTGTTTCTGAGAAAACTGTCAATCCTAGCAGCACCACTTTGAAATCAAATTGAAGGTGATTTTAGTATCTACAAATGTATTTCTAATAGTTTTTCCTATAGGACTATTACTTCTCCTATAGGACTAGTTTTCTCAGAAACAAAGAAATAGTTTACGGTTTCTTAAAGTTGAATTTTGTTTAATGATGAAAACATTATTCTGAATAGTTATTTTTAAAATTTCTGTATTAAAAACGACCTAGACTATGAAATTGACAATTAACTTCTCAACTGGCCTACAAACCCCCGAGCGATTTTCTTTTCGGAGCAGAAAGTAGCCGTTGACTGGCCAAGTCGAAAAAAAAATGGCCGCTTGAAGGGGGCAGACCCGTTTATGCATATAAATTAATTTTGGTTTGACTAATTCATAACATTGATACCTTTCTGCATTCAGAATGAAATTTCCTATTTAGATGACATAGTTTAAATATTAGTACTTGAACAAATAATGTGAGTAATTGCAGAGTTAAGTGCAAATTGGCAAAATGCACTTGCAAAAAAATTGCAAAAAAAAATCCTAAAGAAACTAATATCTCCTGCGAAATTTATGAGTTAATAATACAAAGTGAGGTGATCTAGTTACCCAGGCGTTGTTTTATCACAAAACACAACACATAAAACAAATGAAAACAATATTAATTAAGTCGAAACGCGCACTGTCCAAAACAAAAACATGGCCGTCAGAGGCAATTGATCGAAGTGACATTGACATTGAACGATTATAACCTTACCAAATTAAGTAGTATGGTTTTATATGCAACTCATGTACATCCCAGAATAGGTTGGCTATACTTGACCTTGTCATACATTCATTCATTAGACGTAAACATCAAAATACGCCCGAAACCCCCGAGCGGTTTTGGCCAGTGTAGCGTTTCGGCCGAAAAACCGCTCGGGGGTTTGTAGGCCAGTTGAGAAGTTAATAAACAAACATATAAAAAAACAAACATACCTGGAAAACGCTTTCAAGGGGTAGTTTTTCCTAAAAAAACTAAAACACGTGCCAGAATAACGTAGCACCATAGGAGAAGCCCAGGGTTTTCAAGGATGACAACTCAGGAATAGACTAGTCTCGGAGGGTCTAATAACATATTAAAAATATATATTTTTTTTCGATGTATAGCGTTTTTGTGTCCATTTTTACTGACCGAATTGAAAGAAAAGTAAGCATATTTCGAAAATTATAAGTCCTATCAACATACTTCCAAGACAATTATTATAGAGAATTTAATGAAGAACAAATTGGTCATTGACAGTTTTGATGTGGCTTTAATCGTTTTTATAATAAAATCAAAAAACTCATTAGGCTTGATACAAAACAGGGTCGAGGGGGGTTAAAATCACTTACAGCTTCTAAACTATAAGTCCGATCTACATACTTCCAAGGAGATTGTTGTAGTGAGTTTAATGAGGATCATATTGCTCATTGACAGTTTGGTTGTAGTTTGAACCGTTTTCATACAAAATGCAAAAAACTCTAATTTGGCACAAAAAGGGGGGGAAAGGGGGAAAACAATAATTTCTCGACGTGCTTCCATATCGAAATTGAAGCACATATATGACAGCTACGTTCATGCCAAGTTTCATGCTTTCTTTACGATGGGACCATAAAACTGATTTTTGTTAGGACTGGGAGCTGCACTAGATGTAAATTGCTAGATTCAGTCGAACGAAAAAGCGACGTTGCCATTTTTACAAACATCTCAAAAATACTGTTCATGAACGGTTCATAAACCATTTATTTTTAGATACCAAAATTTTGCGATATCATTATTTTTGGGTACCGTAATTCTATTTTAAATTAAGATATCTTTGCATAAGGGTATCTGAATTTCAAGTATCCTAAAATATCGGTTTTTCGGTCCCTGAATTAAACAATTAATTTATGAGCTGATAAACTCTGCTACGGCCTATGTTACTTACCAAGTTTTATCAAAGTCGGCCAAAAAAAGTCAATATTTTCTCTTTATAATATTAGTGTAGACAAAATAGCTCTCAAATAAAAACTAAAATAAACAATTTCTTCCCCTCTATTGGTCAAACCAAAGCAAAAACTCCAGCAATTCAATCAACACAAAAACACCATAGACAACCGAACTTAATTACAAAATCAATCATCGTACAGAAGACATATCAGCAAAAACCGGCCGAATTTATGAACCAACTGATTTATGCTTCGAGTCTATCCATCAATGGGGTATTAATAGAGTAAAAACAAAATTCTACGTTGTGAGAGAGAAGAGAGCTCGTGTCACTCGTCGTCCATAAGGCCGATTGTAAGACAGTTTTTTTTAAATAACAATAATAATAATTCTTGTCATTTATTTCAAAATCATATGAATAAATTTTTACAATATAAATTACTGATAGCAATAAATATACATTGTTATAAAAATTTAGAAATAAAAACTCAAATAATTATATTCTACGTACTTATATGCAAAAAAATAATGCATAGGTTTTTAATAAAAACAATAAACGTTTCGGTAGATGGTTCGGCTAAGATTTTATCATCGGAGAATCGTGTTTGCCAGATAATACAAGCACGTCTAACAATTTATAAATAACGTACAAAAACAGAGTTTGTTATTTTGTCGCAGAATTCTAACTTCGTTCCGAGCTCTCTATATATAATCCATTCTCTAAGGTCTCGAGTCTATCCATCAAGGGGGTAAGAGAAAACGTCGTTTGGTATCTGCGAGGATGGATGAGGTCAATCTGTCTGTTTTATCCAGTACACAGTGATCTATTGTGTATTAATACATCGTTTATGGTTCCTGCACCTCGATTCTTGAGCTGGAATAATTCTGATAAAGAGGTTCAATGAAGTTACTTTTACATTACACTTTAATAGCTTACTGTGTTTTTCTGTATATAATAATTTTAGCTTTGTCGTAGTTTTTCGGTTTGACCGAACAGTTGAGACTATTTTGTGCCAGTCGGCTGGGCAAACTAGTGCAATTTTCTCAATTTACCAAAACTTATCAACTAAATTGTAAGGCAATTTTATATAAAGGTTTTCCTGGAGAGTAAAAAATTGAAATTTCGTCATATTAGAGAAAAATGCATAACCTACTTAATTATACAAACATAAACAAACAAACAAAACTTACATACATATTAGACAAACATAAATTCTCTCTACTCTCTACGACAAAATATTTGCCATACATAAATAGTGCCAATCTGTTATTGACTGTTGGTGTAGTTATCCATCTGTTTTTTTTAATTGTTTCGATGGAAAAAAAAAGAAACAATCTTTACTAAAGCAGGTGAAATGTACAAAAATGGTTAGGTTTAAGTTAATCTTTGCTGTTTTTCTTTGCTGTACAAAAAAAGCGTTTATTTATTAATATCTATATTATCTTCATTTGGAAGTTACTTAGATATTCTGATCGGGAGGGGTTTTGTAATATCTAAATAAAAGAAATTTGAAACCAGCATAAAACATATAACGTGGCCGCAATACTTTAAAACAATATTTTTCCATAACAATGTCACAGTTTCAGTAACAGTTGTAAATCAAATGAAACTGAATAAAAATCTCTAGTGAAGCACGTTTTGTTTGTTTAATTGAATAGTGTATTCCAACAAATATTAGAGAACTTGTTTAGTCAATATTTTTTCTTTTATTAATGTCTGGAACAATAGAGAGTTTTTTTATACATAGAGAGGACAAAAAATGAACGATTTTGTTTTAGGCACTTATATTATTAAGTTTTTTAATAAATATTTATTTAGTTTGGAGGGCAATTGAGACTTTTAATTCTTAGGTTATGGGTTCAAACTTCATTCACCTTTGTAAATCACAGAGAAAATTTAGTTGATGAAGCCAATTCTATTTAATGTATTTATTTGCTTTTAGTCTCTGTGATTTTCCTCGACTGACATGCCTTAAAATTCACCACGGTTCAAAGGAAAAGTATATTCGCCAACCTGAAATTATTAATAGTAATGTTTCCTTCTGGTTCAAATAAATTAACATTTCAAGTTCAAAGTTGAAACAAATCTAATCTAAACCCCCAGGCATTCGTCTTGAAAACTGCACACAGCGCTGTCTAGCCCCAAACTAAGCTACTATAGCTTGCACGCACATTACAATAATTGCTCAAACTTGACTTTCTCTTTTATTTAAGTTAGTAGGTATACCCTGCGCTGTGTTGACTTACTAGTAGATACCTCGACTTTCATTCCGAAGGTCGGGAAGTAGAATCCCGGCCGATTGTGTACCAATGGATTTTCTTACGATAAAATTATGTGCACGGGTTAACATTGATTTTACGATGAAAGAAAACATTGTAAAAAAAAGTTGTCCCTAGACTTAGTGACGAATTCAAAGTCTCGACACAACCGACTAAGCTGACATGGTTCTTTAAACAGCCCCTGTTGATTAAAGCCTACTCCGTCTGATATATGCTCCAGGCACTTCAGACCTGAATAGCATTTATTAAAGTTTCAGGCGCTGTCTTAGATGTAACGGCCAATTTATTCATATTAATTATTTTCACTGGCCTTAATCGCGTATTTTATATTTGTTTCTCTAACCTCCACGTTACGACGATGTCACAATAGTCATGGTCACGAGGAGTCTTAATATTATTTTTAGGTACCTCGTAGTAGATAAAATTTAATTATCAACTCCACCATTAACCCAAGAAAAACCATCAAAAGATCCCTAATAGCCAATTTAAAAGAAAGCACCTTATAAACGTCGTCATTTTTCAAAAGACAAATAATAAGCGTAACTTAGAAAGTAATAACAGGTTTTTTTCCAAGAATAGTCGTAAACTATAATTAATGGTGTTCAAAGGAGGTCAAGGCGGTAACGGCCTTTATGAATAAAGCGGTATTAAGCGGCCAAAAAACTTGAAAGCGAATCCGTTCAAAATTTCTGTAAATTATCATACAGCAAAAAAATCTGTCTGACGTATATTTTTGCTGCCACGTGACAAAATCGTTCTTATGTTAAAAGTAGAAAATATTATATTCCAAGTCTCTGACTTACTGACTGTTATAACGTACGCATCCATTAAGAAATGTTTATGGAAATTTAAACTCTACGCAGACAAAGTCACGGGCAAATGCTTCTTAAGCCTGTAATCCTTGACCGTGGGAACTTCTGATAGAACACACACATTGATATTTTCTAGCCACACAGGTGCAACGCAGTATTAAAATTACGCACCCTGGAAACAAATAAATCTACTTTCGATGCATCGTACATTTTGTACAAGTTACATATTCATCAAGCGTTCGTCTTCGTAGGATATTTATGAATATCATAGAAAACACGCAATGTATGTAGTATTTAACTTGTCACATCGCAAAACTGCAGTCCGGTAGTAAGTAGCTGGCGGGAAAGGGTGGGGTCAGAGTGTACGTTTTTTGGGTATTTTGTTTGATAACGAAATTGTCAATAAGTAAATGTTCTGTACTATAATAATTTTTATATTTATATATTTTTATAATAATAATTATGCGAAATAATTATTACATCCATCTCTATATATTGAAAATTCACACATAAACGTTCGTATGTACCTATGTGCCCTACTAAGAAACAGGTTAAAACGTGTCGGTATCGGCATCATATATTATTATATAAATATTCAGGCAAAACACATACCAATCTTTATAATATTCGATATAGTTGGGTAAAAAGATGAGTACATTATAGTTACTGGTTTGTCTTAAATCTTCCTTTATTTTTTTGGGATTTATAGTAATTTCCTTTTACTTTTCCCATTATTATTAACTTTGAATAAAAATAAGTTACAATATATAGGATTAAAATATAAAAATAAGCTACAATTTTAATACATCCTACCTACCTAAATCATACCTTTTCCATATTTTTATTTAATTTTTGACAGCTCAATAAATTCCTATTTTAATTTCTTTAGAGAAAACAAAAAAAAAATGTCCTGCAAAAGGCAGGAACGTCAAATACTAGTTGAGTTTTTCTTTCCCGCAAATTGTTTGTAAAACATATCCAATTAGAGATCGAAATGTAAAGATCTTTGGACACAACCGGCATAGTAATTTAAAATGCCGCTGTGCAGTTTGACACCCATACCTATTGATAAAAGGCATTACAATAAAAAAATAATGTCTTTACACCAAACCTCTAAAACAGCTCAGAAACGGGATATTCAAATAAAAGCATTGTGACCAAGTATTTCTACAAGACGTATCACCGCGTCCTTTTCCGTGACACTTTTGAGGTTTGTTGTGTAGGCATAATTTTTTCGCTGTAATGCCCTCTATCGAAGGGTATGGGTCTCAAAGTGCACCGCGAACTTTTATAAAATCGTAGGATAAACGTTTCTTCAAATATCCCATTTCCGAGACGCTTTAGAGGTTTGGTGTGAAGGCATTATTTGTTTGTTGTAATGCCCTATATCGAAAGGTAAAAAAACCACAGTCCATGAAGTATTTAATTTTTTGTCTATGTTTGCCTGTCATAATTATGTCAAAAATTAAAATGAAATATAGAAACAGTTATTTATTAGGTTAAAATAAATAATCAATATCACATTATAACCCGCGCGCAATGAGAATGGGATGGAACCTTGTCAAAGTAAATCGAAAATGACAGAAAAGTAGCGTTAGAAAAAAAGTTCTGAATAATAATTAGGTATAAATTAGTTATTTGCACGGTCATAGTGTCGCGGATTTGAAACAGACCCATTGATTTAAAGAAAAATTATTATTGTCTGTGGTAGATTGTCTATGGAGCAATGGCGATTTCATTTAAAAAATTGTTTTCTCCAAAATTATAAATAAAACGAGCACATAAGGACTGTGCTTATTAAAGTGATTAAATAAACAAATAATAAATTCCGACCGTGGTTTGTGTTGTTATAAATTGTGGTTTGTTTTATTATAAATGCTAGATTTATGTAATTAATTATTGTGTGATTATTTTAGTGATTTAGTGATAATGAGTGGAAAATGGGGTAAAACTTTGAATAGTCAACCACCTCAAATAGTTCTGGCAGTCGATAGATATTTCGATCAGGAACGAAGTCGGTTGTTCTAACGCATTGAAAATGATGACATAGTTGGCTGTGGATCACGAATCTAGTAATTCGGGAATTACATTGTCAAGAGATCTTTTTGACGAACCTATGGGTTTGTTCAAAAATACAAAAAAAAAACAGCGCACTCCGGGAGTGCAGGCAGAAGTGAAAACTGTATATCTGTGTAAAATATCATCTGTCGAAATCTCATCTGTCGCGAGAACGGCTGAAAATGCTCACCCACAAAAGTGCCCAACGCGCCATAAGAAGTTTTCACTTCAATAACCGAACGAGCAACAAGCATATCTAAAACACGGTGTCACGCATCCGAGGTGAGGGAACTTTGGCTGCATCAACTTCATTTTTTTCAGAAAGCGATACTTCTGAAGAAAGTCAAAGCTCTGATGATGATTCCCATGAAGCACATATGAGTGGCATTGGGGAACAATAATTGGAATAACTAAAAAAAATATTCCTAAACATTATTATTGAAAGGATTACAACCATGAAACATTTTTGTGTATTTTTAACAGACTTCAAAAAAAGGCGGTTCTCAGTTTGACCCGTATATGTGTCAGTATGTATGTTTGTCCGTGAAGTCTTCACATACAGTAGAAATGCCTAATCTACATCTACACTAATATTATAAAGAGGAAAACTTTGTTTGTATGTTTGTTTGTTTGTACTGAATAGGCTCAAAAACTACTGGACCGATTTTAAAAATTCTTTCACCATTCGAAAGCTACATTATCCACGAGTAACATAGGCTATATTTTATTTTGGAAAAAAATAGGGTTCCGTAAGATATTTGGGTTTTTCGGACACAAGGTGTAAAAAATCAACCAGAAAAGTTACTTATTTTGCGTACGCTGCCTAAACTATAAAAGATAGAACCATAAAATGTTCTAATTAATTGTAGATCTTATAAATATCTACAAAAAGTTTGCGACACACTATACCCATCTATGTCGAGTGAGGCACAGCAACCATTTTTTTATTTAAAAATCTTGATTTTTTTTTGGACTACATTTAAACGCGTTTATTTTACTCATGCTATAAATCCTTATCAAAATAAATGATTTCATCACTAAGAACAGTTTATGGAGATAATATTTGGTCTTCGAATGATTAAAATTGGACGTTTGGTTTTGAAGTTATGGCGAAATTAAAATATTACGATTTCTGCTGCACGGCCCGTTGCGAAGTGGGCGTCACCAAGGGGGGGGTGCGCGTGCGGGAGGGGAGTTTAGATCTATGAGTAAGGTACCCGCGCGGCTCAGTCGCGAGGTCGGCTCCCTACGCAGCGGTCGTGCGCGAAGTCTAATAATTTTCGTGCGATTTTTTTTAGATTTCGTTCTTAAAACTACACCTACGCAAAAGTTCTTCTCAGAGCTAAACAAAAGTTCTTTTCAGGGCTAACCAACAGTTCTTTTCAGGGCTAACCAACAGTTCTTTTCAGGGCTAAACAACAGTTCTTTTCAGAGCTAGACTATTACACGCTATTAACATTTTCTTAAACATTTGAAAATGCCTAAGAGAGCCAGGCTCAACTTTCTAAACATAGTTCTGCAATATTTATTTATATATGTATTTTTAAACTGTCATTTTCGATTTACTTTGACAAGGTTCCATCCTATTCTCATTGTGCGCAGATTATACCTAGTTTCGACTCCTTGCTCGAAGAATAGGTACAATTACAAATTAGTTGTCGTGTGCAACACTCGCACCCCACCCTTATGCCAGGTCAAACAATAAATGTCGGGAAACAAATGGACGTGCTCTCACCTTGAATACTGAGATGACACTGTCACTTTTGCGCGCCGCGACATCTAATATAAAGCGAAATGTCACGAGCTACTGCTTCATACTAAAATGTATGGGCAGCGAGGAATGATTTTAACCAAAAAAAATATCTATGTTTCGGCATTGATTATTTTTATTTGGTTTCAATAAGTAAAAAACTGCAATGATGAATGCATTCTCTATACTTTTGTCTCACAATTTAACCAAAAATATTTTCAAATATAACAACGAAGTAGCACAGATACTTAAAATAGAAAAGGTCGATTTCGATGTTTTTCATCAAAGTTAATAATTGTTTTTTCAAAAACTATGGATTATTTTCAAAATATCTGACAGTGAAACTGTAGACTCATCTAATAAGCTATCGAGAATTCTTTTTAGTGTCTTACAATGCAGGGAGTTCTTCAATATTTTTAAAATAGTAAATGACGTTTTTAGGGACTCGCCTCTTAACAATACAGTATAGTATTTTAAATGGCGGTGATCACTACAAAATTTATCACCCACCAACTCACGCAGAAAACGTACGCGAAGGGTAGTACTCGTAGTTCCATGCGGTCGCTTCTAACTATCAAGATCTACCCGCAAACTCCAGTCTCATAAACATGGTGCTTGATACAGCATCGAAGCATCGAGATCCACAAAATAAAACAAAAACCATGGTATATACTTAGGTAATAATAAAGTACCTAAGTATATAGTGATGTATATATTTTGTAATCAGTTTGTTTTTATAAAAATTTAAATTTAAGAAAAATAAATGAATTGGAGATAATAATAAGTACCTAACAATGAATTAAAAGAAACAGACACAAAGGAACAAAGATAAAACTTAATTAGAATGTAAAACCGGATTGTAAAATTATATCTATTTAGTATATCGCCAACAGATAAGATTGTATTAAGGCATACTTAAAGTAATCTAATCTTAGATTAAATATTCAACAAAATGAAAAGTTCCAAATTGACTTTGATCTAGATTAATATTCTCTTAGAAATAACGTTAAAGCACACAATGAAGCCAAATACCTTTCACCGATAACTAAGATTGTTAATTTTATCCAAATTTGAGTCAAAAAACACCTGTTGCGTCTTTGTTGACTCAAGTTTTAAGAAAGTTAGATAAACGATAAGAAGTTGTCGTCATAATTATATCAAAATGTAGGAAAATAACTTACAAACGGTACACACAAAAACAAAACGAAATTTTTCAATGAAAAAATTAACATGAAATCCGTTCCAAAGACACGCACGCATCAACATACCAACTGATATTAATGTACTGTTAATTTTTATCGGCGACAGTTTCGCGTTTCGCTTAGATCCATTCATCATAACAAACAACTTAATGAAGGTCAGTGTTTGTGAACGACAACAAAACATACGTAATAAGCGCCTTAATAACAACGCCTTCCAAATGCTTGATTACGGAAAACCCTTGAATACCAAGCAGAAATAAACCAACTCCCACCAATAGACTATAGAATCGTATAGACATGCGGATAATAATCAAACACTCGGTTCATAAAATACGTATTGCGCACCAGGAACAGGATAAACACGATATCTTTATTCATGCTCATACCATACATTAGCAATATAGATAAACACTGCCCGTACAAAATAGCGTTCGTGTATTTTAGTTACGCCATCTGTTACAAATCTTATGAATCCATCGAATGAAAATATGTCACACAAATTGGTAATACATAATTAAAGAACTCTTAGAACTGTTGTCAATTTAAAATTAACATTTATTGTATTTATTAACATAGATTCTACAGTTTATTATGTTCTAACCTATTGTACACATAAATATGACCAAATTAAAGCTTCATTGTGTATGGTTTTTATAAAGCCACATAAAAGATAGAATTGATTAGATTTTTTTTCATTATTGTTTTCGGCGGTTCTAAAAATGTCAAGTAGTGACAATGTGGCCTCTCTCCAGCTCTTATCGGAGAAAAAAAACTATAGCCATGCAAGTCCCATACTTTAATCAAGGAGGTAGGATGTGTAAGGATTTGGGGATCCATCACGGAGCGTCATTCACGGTTATTAAAAACGCAAGGAGACTATTTTCGGGCCGGGGTTCCTAAGTCGCTAGTTGAGCCCAAAGTTAAGGTTTAAGTCAAAGGCTTGCAAGGCTATATTTGTGATAATTTATTCAGAAAATAACACTTGCAAATGACACCCTGAGGATGTAAGCAAAACTACTTTGCCAACGACTACACCCTAAAATAGATTTTTGTTGTTACCCTAGAGTTAATATTGAGTATGAAATAGAATGCTCCAAAACTGTATATATTTATGGTGGTTTTGTGATTGAGTGACAGCTTTAAATTTCAGTAATATCGAAGAAAAAATAGTAGTAACTTATCAAAATGTTATGCTATATTTAATTTTCATTGTAATGCATAATTTGGAGATTAAATAGTAAAGTCAAATGCGTTCATTAAGCGAGTACATAACATTATAACCAATCGAATTGATAAATCCTTGTTATTTTTCAAGTTAGTTAAAAAGGGGACAATCAACACAAGACATAATATATTAGGTTAATCGAAACATAGTAACTTCTTTTAACTTAAACCAGAGCCAACAGAAAAAGTATTACTATGCAAGACACGCCACCACGTTTGTGACAAAAGCCGCAAAATGCGGACAGGGAAAAACGTGGTCTCACTCTGTAGGTAGTCTGTAATATTTGGCGACAAGCTTAGATATAAAATACTTTTCAGGTATATGCAAATAGAAATGCTCATTCTATACGTTCACCTATGCTATGAAAAAAGGAATACGGTGGAATGTACTGGAAATTTGAACCGAGAAAGAGGTTTCTCTCATCTGTTTGGAATCCAGCAATAAATATTTAAAAGCATCATGAAAGGAGCCCTAACATGTTATAATCAAATGTTGTATGTGTCATGTGTCGCTGCCCTAATTACTTTTTACGTAAGTGAGGGTAGTTTTATAAATACCCGCCAATGAAAAACAACGACGCACGCCATTTCAGTCTACTCGCAACCACGGCAATTCTAACTCTATTGAAAGATCGAGTTAATTTTCAAAATTGTTATCGAAAAATATAAATGGTGTAAGTTTAATGAGTTAACCTATTTAATGAATAGGATTTTAAATAATATGCATTTCAATATGCGCAACCGGAGATGTAGCAGATAACAGTTAATCGGAAGGTCAATTATTCTCGTAATTATAGCAAAATGCAACCTTAAATTGATCGAAGTGAAATGATATTGAAATTTAACTGTCAATTGGTATTCTGCTAACCATAATCATAATAACATTTCAGTTACATTTCAATTACATTTCAATTGCATTTCACTTACATTGCGATATAAAATCATTCAGTCATTCATTCATTTTGCTTTGTTAGGTTGGCTATGTCACAAAATATAAAAGAATTTCATTTGGCGCCTGTTTTATTTTGGAGTGTGTTTGAAGAAACTTTGTGATATGAAGGTCAATGAGATAAATCACGCTAACGCTCTAGATAGAAATTATGAAAGCGATCGGTAGGAAGGAAGCGAGCAATTGGTGTCGATAGCAATCAATAGCAATAGCAATAGATAGCGATTGTTTACAAATAAAGTAAATAATGTGGGCCATTTCACATAACGCCATCTAGCCCTAGGCTAAACAACTAGGCTTGTATACCTACTTAAATACTTGTTTGGGGCGAGAATCGAACCTGTAACCTTCTATATCGAAATACAAGTAAAGTAAACTCCAGTCGCGCTTTGGAGATGACACGCATTATTCTTTTTATTAGATTTACACACCAACCCAACTAAGTTAACCTTAAAAATTCACTAAATTCGTTGTTTCATGTCGATTACATTTCAATCAACTCTCGATCTCAAATTTGACGTTTCTTATGCGACGAGAATACGGTCTAGATAAGTTTGATTACATTTCGATATCATTTGTATTTGGAGAATACGGTTTTACGTACATTTTAGTTTCGATTGCATTTCAATTAAATTAACATTTCATTCGGATATCATGTTGAAATCTTAGTTTATGAGAATACCAAAAGATGATGTTTAGTACATTTTTTGCAATCGAAATGCAATCGAAATGATATTGAGGTGTAATTTAAACAATTTTATTTATGGGAATTGGCCTTCTGAAGGCCAATTCCCATAAATAAAATTGTTTTCACATTATTACAAATTAACATTTCATTCGGATATCATGTTGAAATCTTAGTTTATGAGAATACCAAAAGATGATGTTTAGTACATTTTTTGCAATTGAAATGCAATCGGAATGATATTGAGATGTAATTATCTAAGATAGTACTCAATTTGTTCTCTGTATAGGTATTTTATAGCTACGGGAACGACTTCGTCGCGTAAAGATAAAATAAGGAAAAACTCTAGCCGAGATTACGGCATGCAAACTCACAACTCAGTTTACGACATCATTTAGAAAGCCAACCTCTCGGCAACACCAACGTTTTTTTACTCAGAGTTAATTTTTAGAAACTTTACTCCAAGAATCATTACTCTCACTCGCCGTCCAATTAGTGACATTCACAAATTTCGTTATGAAAAACCCATTCATTTATTTTTAATATCCCACCGCTGAAAAAAATTTCCGTCCGGTCGGCCGCCACCGAAATGAATGTGATTTCCCGTTAAAGGACAAAACTCTTTTGAAAATTAGCTCACTGGAGCGTTGGGGCACTTTAGCCGAAATTATAAATCAAGTTTTTGTTCGGGTGCCGGTTAGATGAGATTTTTTACGTCACTGCATGTTACGAGGACCGCATCAAAATGAATTTTTAACGGATCCAAGTCGACTCTAAAATTACGCGGAACGAGTTTTTACGTGAATGGTAGGTGTGAGTGTGAGTGACGTTTGAAATATTACCACATTCGTCCGACTCGGCACCCTAAAGTAATAACAACACCGCGTTAGGTAAGCACATACATAAGTAAGAATAAAAGTCCTTACCTTGAGCCGGCGCGTAAATGTTCAAATAGAGGCAATCCTCGGACTGATTTGTCAGGAACGGTAATATCCTCTTCAAATATTCGAGCCTTCCTTTAGATATCCTTTTCAATACGGCCGTCTCATTTCTTATATCGGGAAGCACTTGGGGACAGACGGGGCTAAATTCCTCGGCTATCTTGACGCCTGACCATTGCGCGCCTGATACGGGCGGCATGAATCTCAACGAGTCGATAGGCGGTGATGCGTAAGGTACACCACGGAAGACTTCGACTGGCTCGAGGAACCTCGCCTCTGGCGTTACAATGAAGCCTCTAATATCACCGTACTTGGTTCTTACTACTCTAGAACTGATGAACGGTTGTGTTGGTTTATCTTCCGTTGTTTCCCCCCTGACTAGTTTGTAAGTCAGTACTGGAAGGGTGACGAAGTAGAGGAACGTAACTAGTATCATTGTTGTATTGTCAACGTCACTTCCAGATACTGACTATGTTCTGTGCTATAAGTAGACCATTATGGTTCTTCTATACTTCGAATATTCAGCGATTAACCTGAAACAAGGGAAATGATAAATTGGTTAAATATTTTGATGCATGAGATACAATGTATGTTTAAAATATGATCAAAGGAGGCATGAGATCAATCTGTATAATATCTCAGTATGAGAAGTATTTTTGTCTGTCTGTTTGTTCAAGTAACATCGTAGGTCCGAAGCTTTGTTTCTAAAATGGTGTTTTGTTTTGCTTAGAAAATTACGCTTTTAAATTATTTAAAATGATTTATTGTTTAAATTGTAGAGTAGATAAAATTCAAGTGTTATGCTATGATTTCTCGTGATTCCCCATAGCTTCAAGGCACAGTTCAAGTGATTTAGACCCAACATTACCTCCACTTGGATTGGACTGACGGATGACCAACATACTTTAAACATTTCCGATCCAATTTGGACTACAAATTGAGGCAAATATTTGACACTGGCAATATGCCACAAGTTGTGAAAAGCCATTAATTTAAAACAGAAATAGTCAGGATATTTGTACGAATTTTTCCTACGAATAATAAGCTATTAATTTTGGAATGTAAAGAATGTTTATTACTTCATTATTAACATAATTTTCTTTTTGTTCTAATTATGAAATGAACGTTTTATTCGTTTACCATAAACAAGTTAAATATTTTAAGAACAAAGGTTAATTAATTTATTAATTTTAGTACGACAAAAAGAAAGAAACACTTCTTAAACTTTATTTCGAGTTGCATCGATCATGGTGACTCAACTCAAAACTCGACCCCGATTTCCCGTGACCACGGTCGGTGTAACTCGATCGAGACGTCGGGTGAAAATTAAAATAACTAGTAGTTATAACGCGATCGCGACCCGTGTTTATAAACACTGTTCAAAATATAAAGAGATAATATTTGTCTTTATTTTCACGTCTTTTTGATCGATCATCACTACATAGTATAAAACAAAGTCGCTTTTTCTGTCCCTATTTCCCTTTGACTGCTTAAATCTTTAAAACTACGCAACGGATTTTGATGGGTTTTTTTTTAATAGATAGAGTGATTCAAGGGGAAGGTTTATATGTATAATACATGCATAATATAGCCGTGCGAAGCCGGAGCGGGTCGCTAGTAATTTGATATGTAACGTTATATAGGATTATTGGGAATTATACTAGCAAGCCGTTGAGGACTACTTCTTTGCACCTTAACAAACAATTTTTGTTCTACTACTTCTGGAAATTCGAAACAAAATATATAAATTTTGAGGTTATGTAAATTCGATAAACAGTTGATTTTTTAAAACAAAGGTCATTGAAACTAAGAACAGTAGATAAAACTTAAAAAATGAGTAAAATTTTAAGATTATTGACCAGTCCGTGTAAAGTACAGCTGATTTACAGGTAAACCTAACCTCTAAATATTCAACAACATGTTCGAATTTCCAAAAGTTGTTTGTTTAGGTGCACAGAAGCTTGCTAGTATAATTACCAATAACCCTGTATATACGTCATAATTTGTAAAGGACATTAATAAAGAGAATGTAGTTAATATCAATATAATATATCAACATCTAATAATAACAATAATTGCAATCCCAAACAAGCATAGCCATAGGTTTTTACAAACACTCGTTTCGCTCACTCTTGGTCATATAAATTAGGACAAAATATAATATTATTGCCAAAAAAGTTTATGCTTATAACGAAAATAATTTAACGGATAAAATCAATTTTATTTTTTTATTTATTTTTTAAAAATAACAACAGAATGGTCCCCCATTGGGATACGACCACGCGGCAGACCAAGGCGACGACGCGGACGGCGAGATGATTTTGACTCCTATATGAATGATTGGTGTGCAATGGCGACGGATCGTGATCAATGGAAGAAAGGTAGAGAGGCCTTTGCCCTGCAGTGGGACAGTGTAGGCTCTTAATAATAATAATTTATTTTTTGCGAAAATCTTAGAAAAATTCTAAGTTTTTGCAAAATTAATTTATGCCAATAATTATAGGTACCAAGTGTTTTATATAAGTAAAAATATTATGAAAAGTGAGGATAAACCCGCACGGCGCTGCTATAGTTATTTATAATGCCAAACCAATTAGCAGTGAAGGTTATTTCTCAATACACTAATTACATCCTCCGACATCTCATACATATTAATTGTAACATACTTAACTATACCTCGATAAATTAATAATTTTATATGACATGACGTCACTGTCTTGTCATGTCATGGGCCAATTAAGAGTATTGTTGAGCTTAGTGTGTGACACGTCACGTACCTTTTTAGTAATAACTAGCTATAAGGGCCGATCCCGTGGGAATTCCATTGACATTTTTAAACGTAGGCTAAGGACTGCTTATTGACAAAGCATATTACAATATAACTGAATTTTTAAATACTAATCCTTATGTAAGTATGTATTGAAATGATTTTAATTCTTATGTTTCATTTATTTCATAGAAATTATGTAATTTGTTCAATTGTTATAATTAATTTAGCTATATATTTGATTACGTACCTACTTTATGACAGTTTTAAATTTTATTTTATTTTCAAACTTACATTGTTATTTGGTAATCATTTAACATCGAACTTTTGTAAAATTTTATAGGGTTTTTTTTAATAGATAGAGTGATTCAAGAGGAAGGTTTATTATAATACATGCATAATATAGCCGTGCGAAGCCGGGGCGGGTCGCTAGTTCTCAATAAATAAATGAATTGAATTGAATATTGGGATAAAAAGTAACCGATGTTACTAATGAATCAATGTATCCTTACCTATACCTGGATCAGTCCAATTGTTTTGGAGTATATTCGTTACAAACAACAAAAGAAAAGAAGAAAAAGAAATAAAACATTTATTTAGACAAGCACACGACACAAGACATTTAGTAAAGTAGTACACACACATAAACACACTGACAAGTATAGGAACAAAAGTATAAAATAAAAAGAAAATATTAATAATAATTACAAAAAACAAAAGAAGATCAAAAAAGCTTATTTTTTTGTAATATTACTGTAAAAGTAGAATTTCTGTACCCGTGGGTTTTTTTTTACCCGCATTAGACTCAATGGGGAAATCAAGATAAATAGCACTTTTCGCAGTTGTGGCTGCTGTGAAGAATATCTTTGGTATTCGCAAGGAGTTCCGTAAAGCGCTGCTAGTCAAACCACAGCTAATATATTCCTAGAACAACGTGTTCCTTATCTCCAAGACGCAAAACAATAAGGTAGTATTATAATATATGTACCTATTCGGTTTGATTGTCAACGGATTCAATTATTTATTAACGTACAAAGTTGGAACGTGGAGAGTCCCTTGTCTGTCTCAGATCGACCGCAGACCAGACAAAACTAGTCGAGCGACTTATAATCCTATCCTACTAATACTATACATGCAAGGGTTTGTGCCTATGTGTGTATCACGCAAAAACTACTGGACCGATTGCGATGAAACTCGGTATGTAGATAGCTAGATGCTCTTGTCCATGATTTGCCACCAACGCATAGTGGCATATTTCGGTCACGTGATATGGAAGGGCGGTAAGAACCTGGAAAAACTCATCGTGGTTCACAGATGGAAAACGCTCTCGAAGCCGATCCCCAACCAGATGGACGGATCAGATTAAGGACTCATCAGCCGTCAAGTTCCATAACATTGTTCGAGATGCGGTGAATAGAAACTGTTGGAGACAGATCATCCGATCCAAATGCAGACTTCCCGATGATGACCACGATCCTCAGTCATGAGGGGCCGACTATAGAGAAAGAGATAGCTAGATACTTTTAGCCCGATATGTCCACGGGATCGGCACTTAGGAGGAGTTCGTGAACCGTGGACCACTGGTAGTCATTACTAAAGTTATTTAAAACGTGAAAGCAACAGGAAAGAACAATGTCCACTTCCATAGATATCTTTTATTGCTTCCTTTTTTTTTTTAACGTAAATATCATTATAATAAAAACTCGTACAGCAAAGTTCTTTACAACGAAATATTGAAGTGCTATAATACTTTCATTAGCTTAAGTCTAAGATCCTACTCAGTAAGGTCGTTCGATTCGATCCAATTGCGTTCTGATCGATTCATATTACTTACTTGGAATCGATTTAGGAAACTATGTCAACTCAACTATGACAAAGTGATCGAATAAAATGGAGATTGGTAGATTAAAGTTTCCTGGAATCATATAGTGCACAAATATTTAATGCACTTTTTATTCATCCATTACCCTATGACATAACGACAGAAGGCAATATTAAAAAAAACTTAATTAATGATAAAATAATATCTTAAACACTTTGTTCTTGGAAAAGACAATTACGGCATTTAGTCCTTTTTGTATCGGTATATACATACACATAATTCATATGAAAATTTCAATATCATGTAAAAATGATCGGTCTCCTTCATTCTTTCTTTCTTTTACAGTTTTCGTTCCCCATTTACAAATGCGTTACTTTTTTTTCGGCGAGGTCCGAAGTCCAAAACCTGTGATTAGAAATTACGTTCCAATAATCGCTCGATTACAAGTCAATAGTCTATAGTCGCGCTCGTACAGCGACGGGTAGCAAGTTAAGTTGACTTCCTTCAGGCTGTTTTCTTTTGAAATATTAATGTAGAGAGATAAGTTTTTCCTCAATAAGAGACAGAGATAAATGAGTACATTGTATACTTGTAGGCAATACAATATGTATATTGCATACTGGCTGCGTTGTACGGTTTCACACGTGTTCGTTCTGCTTTTATTTCATTCAAAAAAGTTAATGTTATGCGTTAAGGTGAAAAGGTACCGGGCGCTCTCCCATACAAACGTAGTCGACTGTTTCCTTCCTGGATAATGACACTATAGCAAATATTTTTGTTGCATAAAACCTATAACTGCCATGACTATGCCCCTATATCTTGGTTTTTTTTTCATTTTCTAATCATCATAGAAATTAAGATTTAAAAAACAATAAAGAAAAAAACAAAACATAGTGGCATGGTTATGACAGTTATGACAGTAACAAAAATATTTGCTCTAGTGTCAATATCGAGGGAGGAAACAGTCGACTACGTTTGTATGTAGAGAGCGCCGGTACCCTTTCCTCTTAAATCAAAGTTGGTATTTTATGTAATTAGTATTTTGTAAAGATTAGAAGCCTTGAAAGAAGTTAAAACTTCGCATAGCTATATTTTTGCGGAGTTTTCGTTTAATTATTCAAGTTCAATACAAATAGAGCTAGTTTTAACAGCTTTATTATTTTTTAATTGCAAAGGTAACATAATAATTTTCTAAAAACCATGAATTCGTTTTCTACTTATTCCTAAAACCCAAAAACTATAGTTTTTTTTAACTAAGTACAGATTTTTGCCCTTTAATTCATTACTAGCGACCCGCCCCGGCTTCGAACGGCTATATTATGCATGTATTATACATATAAACCTTCCTCTTTAATCACTCTATCTATTAAAAAAACCGCATCAAAATCCGTTGCGTAGTTTTAAAGATTTAAGCATACAAAGGGAAATAGGGACAGAAAAAGCGACTTTGTTTTATACTATGTAGTGATTATGTGTAGATAGACAAGCTGCGCTTCGCAGTTTCACCCGCGCGTCTCGAAGTGGTGTGAAATCAATACGGCTACGAGATGTAACGCTCCGTAGACTTGCTACAGTATTTTGTAGATGTGCTACGAATTCCGGCTACGAATCGTAGTATGTAGCCATTACGTACTATCAATGGCTACATACATACAATGGTTACAATATGCTACGGTAATAATAAATACTATTTATAGTTTATTCACAAAAAAATATTTAATTTCGTTGCGAAAAAGGTGAATGTAGTTTCACCTTGCAAACACGATTCGAAGCGTAATAAAAATAATAACTATATTCATTTTATCTGTAAAAAGTACTATATTTTTAAGAATATACGATTAGTAACAACAGCTTATTCTTACCCGACTTGAAAAAAAGAGAAGGTTCTTAATATGTACGTAAGCCAGCAGGGAGGCAAGCTATTTCTAAAAAACATTACAAAAATGCAAAGTATTAATATTTTTATTCGTAAAACTGTTAACGATCGGCCAAATGGACGATGACTGATACGAGCACTCTATAAATACAAGCTAAAGCACTGCAACGTTTTACAATCCAGTAAAATACGAAAAAAACAGGTTAAATAAATAAAGTCAAAAAAAGTAGCCTAGCAACGTGCGTGTTCGCTGCTCTGTGACACGAGCGCCACAATTTCCGGTAGCCGAGTCGAGCTCTACTTCCGGTTGGACAATGCCTCCCTCGTTCCATTTAAAATGACTGTTTCCAACGAAGATTATATTACAGTGGAGTAGAGATAAATTACTGTTGATATGTTTCAACTTTTTCTGAGTTGATACTTTTATGATCTGCTAAAAATAAATATTGCAGGACATTCCAAACATCGCCATCTAGCCCCAAGCTAAGTAACTAGACTTGTGTTAAGGGTGCTAGAACAACGGATAGTAAATACTTTTTTTTGTAAAGACATATTATTATACTTATTGTAATACATAGAAACAACAAGATCACAGACAAATATCTAAGCCTAAATAATTGTCTGAGGCGGGAATCGAACCCGCAATCCTGTGTTTGGCAGTTTGGCATGGTGACCATTGTGCCAACTGGGTCTTATACTTTTCTGATTAATAATTGGCTGATAAGATACCTACTTTTCTAATCTTTCCTGTTTTGATTTGATAATATTTCTTAGTTTACTTATACTTTTTTGACCTTTTTTCCTGTACTGATACTTTTTCTTCGTTAATATGTACTCTTCTGTTATTATACTTTTTTGAGTTAATACTTTCTAAGGGTAAAAATAAGGTAATGGGAGATTCTATAGACATTTTTAGTGGCCTTTTTTTCAATGCTGGACGTACGGACAATGGGTTTTACTATACGAAAAAATATGTTCTTATGTCTAGGGAAAACTTAACTCACTTTCTAGACAATTTTGTTAGAAATCTTCGATTTCGTTTTAATAGTGTGACATTCCGAGGTAATTCCAAAGCAACTTTTCAAAACTTTCGGCATAATATGTTATTCAAACTGTTTGAAAAGATTCAGATGTTATCTTTATAACTGTTAAATGTCTTTGTTTGTTTCACTAGTTTCTATACAGTATGGTTGTAAGTTGAAATGTGTTATTGAAGGTAATTGCTCGGACAACTTTGAATTGGTGTAATTGTTATGTCACTTTTAGTAGAGCTTCTTGTAGGTAGCCTATTCCATCTAATAGGTACGGCCGGAGTAAGAATTACAGACCCACCGTAGAGTTTTAAAATTACATATCCTAACTTAGTTTTTAAGACGTTTCTATGTGATCTGTGTATAATATAAATGTATTAAGCATCCAAAGGAATATTTTTTTTACTTTGACTTACTATTAACTGGCAGAGAAGCATAAATGAGGCCGATTCATACATTTTCAATATGGCGTCATCTGTCTGCCAGTTAATGAATTATTGGAATGTTTTAATTCTGATAATATTTATCTAATGAATTCATGAGTTGAAAGACTTGAATTAAGCAAGACCGTAGAATCTTGTTTGAGTCGGAAACATTCTAATAATAGCAGTTTTAGCAGTTTCGGTGGGTCTGCAATTCTGACCGTACATGTTCCAGGAACTACAGCGCCCATAGATAGCATAGATTACATTTGCTGGCGCTATATAAATAATCTAGATGTAAAGGCCAATATTATTATTCTTATTTAACCCTTTAGCCGGCATAGAAATATTTTCTTTGGCTGATGTAAAAAAAATATATTTTAGTAGTAAAAGTGTTTCCGAAAAATTGCAACTAAGACGAGAAAAAAATCATTGAGACTAAAAAAACCTGAAAACACGAATTAATTACTATTATGTGTAGATAGCTGAAATAGACGGCCCTGTTGATTTTCCGGAGCCTACCTACTACCGGTCACGGTCCGGTCATCTTTATTTATTAAGTTAAAATTATGAATATCACTTAAAACGAAAAACGTTATTCATAATTTTCATGGAGTTAGCGAAACTTTAGTAGTGAAAAACCTACTCCTACTAATATTATAAATGTGAATGTTTGTGTGTGTGTTTGTTACTGCTCCCCGGAAAACAACTATAATGGATTGCAATGAAACTTGGTATGTAGATAGCTGGAGACCTGAATTAACATATTATTATAGGCTAGTTTTTATCCCAATATTCTAACGGGTTCGGAACTTACGCGGGTAAAACCGCTATGCGCAGCTAGTAACCAAAATATAAGTACATTGTGGTTATGGTAAGGCCCAGTAATAAAACCACAACGGACTGGTAGGTACCTCTAGCTCACCACATAAACTGCGTCGTCAGTTCAAGCCCGATTGAATGCGCCGCGGTACGGGCCGGCAATGAGACCACAATTTCCCTCAGACGACGTTTCTATTCAACCCTCAGGCGTAGTGCGGCTAGTGCACATTGGAAAACGCAAGGAATTTTAAAATTATTGAAGTAAATAAATAAATTATCGGCAATTTATAGAGGGCTAATGATAATTATACTAGCAAGCCGTTGAGGGCTACTTCTGTGCTCCTAAACAAACAATATTTGTTCTTCTTTTAAAAAATCTGCTTTTTTATTTTTCAAATTCACATAACCTCAAAATTTTCATTTTTTTTCCGAATTTCACAAAGTCATAGAACAGCCCAGAAGAAGCCCTCAACAGCTTGCTAGTATAATAACCATTAACCATGAATAAGAAAGTAGTTAGGGCTACTTCAATCAATTTTGTTCTACAACTTTTTGGAAATACAAACAATTTTTTGGAAATTTTTGAAATTATGTTTATCCGAAAATCAGCTGCTACTTACACACAGAGGTTAAACCTTACCTCACCTTTAGATAATACTTGTAAAGTTTTATTCACTGTACTAAGTCTGAATGACCTTTTTTTTTAAAAAAATAATATTTTCCAGAACTCTTATGGTTTAACAAAAAAATTGATTGTTAAGGGGCACACAAGGAGCCCTTAAAACCGCTTTCTTATATAATAACCAATAACCCTTTATAATAATAGTTTTGGAACTGGTAGGAATTTGGTAGTGAAAAGACACCCCTATTTTTGAACAATTTCAATCAAATTCAAACTTCAACCAATTCGAAATTCAAATTGCTCAACATTCTAAACCATTCTGTAACTCAACTACTAGATCCCTTAACAAAATGGAATACAACGCGTACAATACGAGTGTAAGTACCCACAGTTGTAGATAAGTCGTAACAATAGTGTATCCTATCTAGCGAGGCTTTGTGAACGATCCATGTGTGATTCGTGGCGAAACTAGCTTTTGATCTACTGAATTAATTTTTACTGTGGTATTTTTTGTTAGTTTTTATTATGTTTCGACCGTTTCTAAACTGGTTCTTTGCTTATCTACTTAAAATATTATAAAAGAGAAAAAAAATCAAGAAATTTCTGCATTTCGAGACCGGACTGGACCTCTTTCTGGTCTCGAATTCAAATCTTTTGCATCTTTTTGATTAACTGAAAATATATTTAAAGGAAAAAAGCGTCTTCAAATACCTTAACTCAGACCGTGCAGGTGCGTTTTTACCGATTCCACCACTTCAAGTACCGTCATAGTGGAATTTAACATTAACCTTTTCGAATTAAGTTTCTTTAGCGACATCTGTTAGTACAAAATTTCATCACATACAAACCCGAATCTTAAACATCTAGTTAACGTATTTACTATAAAATATTTGTTGTAACCTGGTTACCATTTCTGCATACAGCTACACTAAAACTGTTTATTTTGCAAAATGTACGTCCAACTGAAAACGCTATCGACTGCACGCAGTGGCTCTCGATATAATCTTGGATTTATACACAGATGCGCTTTGCTTATCGATTATGTTCTGTTCTCTATGAAGTTTTGCACTGCATGCATGCATATATTTGAAATTTCCTCATAATTACACAACTAGCGAGTATGCAAAACATCTATGGTGGTCAGTTTAGTTGATAAATAAGAACTAAGATCAATGATTTTCCAATTTTTTGATAGATTTCTGTGAAAACTGGCGGTTGCTATATTTAACGAAAATGAAAAATATAATAACGAAATCAATCACTAAATTTTTCTTTAAATTCTTCTTGAAAATAGGTGCCATCAAAAATACTCAGAAATAATTTGTAAGTTTAGAGAAAAACTAAAAAAAAACAAGCTTAATTAATTCGTTTTATTTTTATTTCATTGTTGTCAAAATCTGATTTTTATAAGACTATTTAAAAATTATTATATGATTTACTAGCGACCGTCCCTGGCTTCGCATGGCTATATTATGCATGTTTTATACATATTAACCTACCTCTTGAATCACTCTATCTATTAAAAAAACCGCATTAAAATCCGTTGCGTAGTTTTAAAGATCTAATACATAGGGACAGACAACGGAAAGTGACTTTGTTTTATACTATACAATGATTAAAGGGTTTGCTTCAACTTTGGCCAACGGATCGACATTGCCATCCAAAGAGTCACTGCACCGCACGTAACTTAAAGGCAATGCACGGCAATGCCTTTCAATTACCTAGGGAAACATTTAACAATTATAATTTTGCCATTAAATTAGTGATACATATTTCATAAATGACCTTGGTAAAAGTTATGTCCTGTGACAGACTATTTATAAAACTCATTTTTATCTCGAACGAACTGTGAATTTGAATCGTAAAATTAAAGTGACGTTGCCTGCACTAAACTATTTTACATTACACTAAGTACTGAGTGTAAGAAGTGAACAATGAAATAATTTCAAAATGTTGTACGAACGGGAAGTTAACTAAAAACAAACACCTCCATTAATACTATTAGCATTCTAGTCGAGAATTGTACGTGAGGTGTTTACATAGTTCGGTTTAGGGGTAATACAAACTGGAGACTTTAAGTCGGTCGATAGTTGGACACAAAGATTGTGGTATTCACTACTACGTTTTCCTCATTCTTCAGGTCCTCATCTTAATTAGAGACTCAAGGCCGGCTAGCACTGAAGCAAATATACTGAAGCAAATTAGGGTAATTTTCTGAAATAAAAAAACCCCTTAATTTCAATTTTTTTAAAAGCTCTTTGTATATAGGTATCCCTGAAAGGAATTACAGGATTTTTGCAACACACTGTATAATATAAACTGAAACTTAGAAACATTACCGAATTTAAAACGTTAGTAAAACACAGAAAACATTAAATTACAACTTTGCTTAAATAGATAGCCTTTTCGCTTAAAGCTATATCGTCCAAGCAGATTTTAAATAGAAAAAAAAACAGTAATTTACTTTTCCCTTTTTAATTTAAAACCCTGAATGAACACAAAGGGTTATATTTTAATTTATTTTGTTTTGTCTACCAACATGCGGTCGACGAACTGTCGGCCGATTGTTTAGTCTAAAGACTGCGTTCATCATTAGTCCAGTGTCCGCTTTAGTTTAGTTTCCCTACTTTAGTTCAGCGTTTATTCTAAAATAAACTTGTTTTAGTGTAAAACGAGAAACGGAACGTGTTTGTGATTGTTTAAGTTATTTTGGAAATGTTAGAATGCAAATATTTGGTTTGTAGCTTTTGATCGCGCATCAGTAACTGTAGCGAATCGTAAAACTCGTTAATATTTGCCTTTATTAATCTCGATTATTTATACACTGCCAGCAACTTTAAACCATGTGGTGCTAATATATGTGAGATAGAGTAGGGTCGCCGATAAGATAATATGCCACCCTCTCAGCTTAATCGACCGTTTCCTAAAGAAATAACTCGAGCCAACGAAGCAATGGGTTTCATCCCGGTCTTACGGTGAAGAAATAGAAGAAAATTATAAAAAGAGCTTTATATTTTACCTACAATTTACGATTTCATTTTACTACAGGCCCCCAGGGTAGGATTTGCATTATTGTTATTTGTGACGTCCCCATTTAAATTATTTTTTTACATTTTTAGCTGGAAAATAAGCTGCAACTATAACTAACAGTAAAGTCTAAAAGAGTTCTGAGTAATGTTACCATTTTATTTTGTTGTCTTGTCGAGTGTCAGAGGCTACTTTTTATCCCGAAATTCCCATGGAATCGGGAGTTACGCAGGTTAAACCGCGAAGCGTTGTAGATCACTATCACTATCACTACATAGTATAAAATAAAGTCGCTTTCTCTGTCCCTATTTCCATTTGTATGCATAAATCTTTAAAACTACGCAACGGATTTTGATGCAGTTTTTTTAATAGATAGAGTGAGTCAAGAGGAAGGTTTATATGTATAATAAATGCATAATATAGCCGTGCGAAGCCGGGGCGGGTCGCTAGTTAACAATAAACATAGTAAACATTCCGGCTTAAACAACTATAATATTGGAAACCTTTCAAGCAGAATACATAATAACTTACCAAAGACAAGACCTTGAGAAACTTACAACATTTAAACCTCAACATTTCCAACTACCCTCCATCAATTAGTACCGAATGAATCACAAATCCATCTCCGTCTAATAAATATTCATAAACAACGTCCTTAGGACTGAGATGGTCCGATATAATCCGGGAGAGAAACATTTACATGTTTACTTTCTTTCTGTTTAACTCAATCGAATTTATTGGCCCAATAACTCGGCCCGAAAGGATGTAAATAAGTAAGGCCGAGACTGGTGTTGCCGAAATTCGAGCATCGAAAACATCGAAAATCAGCTACCCTATCGATATTAAGGTGAAAGGGTAACGGCGCTTTCTCCATACAAACGTAGTCGACTGTTTCCTCCCTGGATAATGACACTAGCACAAATATTTTTGTGCTAAAAAACCTATAACTGCCATGACTATGCCCCTATGTTTTGGTTTTTTTCATTTTTTAATTATCATAGAAATTAAAATTAAAAAAAATAACAAATAAAAAAAAACAAAAATAGGGGCAAGGTCATGGCAGTTATAAGTTTTATGCACCAAAAATATTTGCTCTAGTGTCATTATCCAGGGAGAAAACAGTCGACTACGTTTGTAATAGTTTGTATGGAGAAAGCCCCTGGTACCCTTTCCTCTTAACGATAGCATGACGCGTGGTAATTCTACTATCGATAGTATTGCATAAAAATATTCGATAGTATCGATATTATTGATTGCTCTGTACCTATATCGATTTCTGCCTATATTATAAAACAACTGAATAGTCGATAGTATAGATAGCATGCCACGTAGCAATATTTCTATGAAACGTCAGGTAAAAAAAAAAACTATTTTAATGCGATTTATTTTATTTATTTAATCGTATGACATTTCTGCACAGGCATTGGTGTTGTAATTCTGTGCTGTTTCAATTATGTTTTTTTTAGGTTAATAATAATTTTAATGCGATTATATCCGTTCACATGGTGGACCATCATGGTGGGTGGCGTCCATCAGTGTGGACCAGTGTGACACATCTACTAAATAAGGAAGGTCTATCAGACCCGGCAACCCGGACAGAATGCCCTGGCGCCAACATATTAGGAGAGCCGATCCCACCTGAAGTGGGAAGTGGCAAAGAAGAAGAGAGATAAAGATAAGATAAAGATAAAGATAAAGATATTTATTTGCATAAAGTATGGTAAGTACAGATCTTAGGATTAAAAGTTTCACATACTTTGCCAACTCTTGGCATGCAAACTTAATTAGTGAGTCATCAGCAGTTAGTGGCAAAAAATAATAATTTTATTAGATTTAAAAAAATTGTACATAATTAATAATATTTTTTTTAAATAAATGTCAGTTAATATCCATATAATATCTCTGTCCTTTTAAATTTAAAAATTCTTGTATCGAGTAAAAACGTTTATCGATCAGCCAAGTACGCAGTTTTTTTATAAATAAATGAGAAGGTAGGGATTTCAAATCCCCGGGAATCTTGTTGTATATGATTCCACACATAGTCTGACAACTTTTATGGTATAGAGCTGTTTTAGGAATCCTAGGCAATACAATTCTATCAGGATCTCTAACACATCTATGAAATATATCCCGAGCTTTGTTAAACAAATGCATATTTTGTTTAGCAAACTTTGCAGCTTCTAGGATATACATACAAGGCAGTGTCAACAGTTTTAACTCATCGAACACAGGCCTACATGATTCCCATGGAGGTAACCCTGCAATGGCACGTACACATTTTTTTTCTGTGCTCGGAAAGCTCGTATCATATCAGTGGAGTTGCCCCATAATATTAGTCCATAATTCAAAGTAGATGCAACATATCCGTGATAGGCCGTAAGTGTTGTATTTATAGTAGCACTATTTCGTAGCTTGTACAGTACATAAACAAATTTATTTAGCGTTACCCGTTAAAATAGCTTCATTATAAGTACATTTTTGTTAAAAAATGGCAGAAAAAATTTAACCTAAATTAAAATAGACTCTCAAATAGTTGACAGTCTCCCGTCGTACACGAATTGGGTCGAACTAAAACGTAATTTAGGGAACTTCGTAATACATTGCAGGTTAATCGAATCGATTATGGTAATGAGGTCTAACAAACGCAGCAAGGTAACAGTGAGTGAACTTTATTATCGTGCAGAAAACAAATTATGCTAATAACTCCCAAACTGCCAATACTTCCGAACAACTTTTTAAATGGCCAAGGTTTTTAATAAAATGTTTTTTGTGTCACAGAGTAATTTGAACTCTAATGCTTTAAAACACGGTGTAAATTGCAAACGCTGTATTCTTAGATAATAAATAGCATTCAACCCAGGCAATTTATATGGAAAATAATTTAAAAAAAAGATGGCAATAATTTAAATTAGTTTGTGTTTTTAATAATTAAACTGTGGAAACGAAGGGAAAAGGAATCGTGAAATATCAAACGAAATGAAACAAGGTTTTTTCCTCTTATCCTGGGTTGTCTTATTTACGAAGGTTCAAATTTTTTTAATAGAAAATATAATAAACAAAAAATAAAATAGGAGTTTCTACTAATATGTATACGTTGGGTTTTTATTGGGATTTATAGAAAACAGCGTGTTGATTTATGTAGTATGTTTGATTTTTGGTAAGTAATGGATTGTAAATATAAAGTTTATTGTCTTTTCTTCAAGTCATAAAAACTAACAAGTTCGTTTTCATCAGCGCTTTCAACATAACCTAACTTATTGTGCTTCTGTAAAATAGTCCTCAGGATTATTTATGGCTCGTTTCTTTTATCAAGGAACCTTTTTCCGTCGTTTCTTTGTTCTCATTGTAAACGTGTGATACATACATTAACGGTAAAGTGGAAAACTTGGGGTCTATTCCATGATTGCAATGTGGAAATCTATTCTTCTTCTTAGGGTGCCTCTCCAAGTAGTGAAAGTCTACTTGGAGAGGAACCCTCCTCTCAAGAGATCTTTTAAGTATCTCTTGCGAGGCTAAAAAGTTGTGCGGCACTCGCTATCCCTCCATACCTCGGATTTCTCAAAAGGTGCAAATATTATAAATGTAAAAGTTTGTGTGTGTGTGTATGTATGTATGTTTGTTACTCAAAAACTACTGGACCAATTACGATAAAACTCTGTATGTAGATAGCTGGAGAGCTGGATTAACACATAGGCTACATTTTATCCCGATATTCCCACGGGATCGGGACTTAAGCGGGTGAAACCGCAGGGCGCAGGTAGTATATTATAAACCAACTGTATTAATTATGGAAACATACATCCATTAACTAAGTAAAAACAAGTTATCGGTGGAAATAGGTACATCAAAAAATATACATACGCGACGAATTGAAACTCTTTTTATTCTTAAGTCGGTAAAAATTTAACTAACGATCCGCTCACCGATCGTAACTAGATCATGAGTGATGCTATTTTTTTTAATGCTAAGCGTACAATTATATTAAGTCGTTAAAGTTTCATGGAAAAGTCCCTTTAAGTTTATTTAAAAAAGAAAAAGTAAATAAATCCAGAGTTTAATAACGTCTTTTATAGAGAATCATATTTTTTAAACAAACGATGTCACTGAATTTCCAGCTTAATGTACCGGCAAGGCATAGATGACGTTCTAATAGGTTTACCATGTTTACGTCCAATGAAGGATTTTCCTCGTATTATTTCTCGTTGTGTACCTGTTTTATTTTTGTCAGCATAAGTGTTTAATCGGATAAGAAAATAATGCCATTATGGGGATAGAAAATAATGCAGTATATTTTTAGATTACCTTATGATAAAAAATAACGCGCAGTAAAAATCGGTAGGTCTGGAATCATGATTAGGTATGACGAGATAGCTTATAAGATATGTAAATTAAACTACTTTTAAAAATCTTTTGAAATTATAATAGCTTTTATTGGTTCCCCTGGACTAAGATATCCAAAAAAATTAAAATACTCAACGGCTTTCATAGGGCAATCATAGAGAGTCGACCGTAGTCGACCGTTTTAGTAGGTAAAAGTAATTTTAAAGTATTTTTTATTAATTTTATTTAATTAGAAATATTCGTATGAGATCACATTCAAACGTCTTAAAAATCACTTTATAGTATCTACATTTTTTCAGGCAATCCAATCAGTATAACGAAACCGACTAACCAGTTGTGCTGAATAGAACTAATGAAGAATTTTTTTCAACACCGACCAACTGGTGGTGCCAATTAGAACTTTTCTTTACCAAAATGATGGTCACATGAATGTATTTCTTCGGTATTGCGTGACGCAACTCGTATAGAATAGAAATAAGCGTGACGTTCGTCCAGTTTCAGTAATTGTACTATTTTTTTTTTTTCAAATTATCATATTGTTGTGGGCGCTGGCTTAGAGAAAATTGTACTTACTTAACTTCTTTTCGAGCCAGTGAGGCTCGACCAGTATTTTTTTTCCTATCCAATAATTGGCCACTGCAAATGCAGCATCGTTGGCTTCAATCAAAATTGCACTCAGTTTATTTTCAATGGAAATAACAAGCCGTAGAAAAAGTCCGGTGTCATAAAATTACGAAACTGTACCCTTACCAGGAGTTGTACGTACTCGCACAAATTGAATATTTCTTTTATAACTCCAAGACAAATTTAAAAAAAATATCCAATTAATCCAACTGCAACTCCAATTGCAACTCCCTTCTACAGTTGAGTTTCAAAAAAGAGTCGCGACCCCCCCCCCCCCCAAAGAAGATTCGCGACCCCCGGGTTGAAAAACACTGTAATAGAGTATTAAATCTGAATTTAATGTTTTTCTCTATGCCCGTGCCCAAAGTATATTGTAATCGTATGTAATGTACGCTTTTGATTTACGATGGTTTCCTCTAATGTGACATGTTAATTATGTATATTAATGTTGACATAAATACATTGGATGAATATTAAATTGTTGAACTAAATGTTATTTTATGTGTCTAAATGTACATAAATTTTCATGTTTTAATTTTTACAATTTCAACTAATATTGAAAATTTGTGTGATAGTAGGTATGTGTGTGTGTTTGTTACTCCTTCACGCAAAAAGTACTGGATTGATTGCGATGAAACTCAGTATGAAACTCAGTACTCAGATGAAACTCAGCCGGAGACTTGGATAGACATAGGTTACGTTTTATCCCTTTATTTTCACGGGATCGGAACTTCCGCTGGTGAAACTGCAATACACTTAGTGTTAAAAAAATGTGTTATGCAGAGTCGGGTCATTCCTGTCTGTCCCAGGATCTAAAATAAACGTATGTCCCCAAATCATCCCCAAATTTAAATTCCCATATCGCCATAAAACTTATACAACGTCTAGACACGCCACTAACAAAATTCGTTCACAATTTTCGATACGAAATTGTCATTTGATGAGAAACTAACTTACTTAGTTACTAGCTGCGCCTCACGGTTTTACCCGCGTCGTTGTCACAACAAATAAGCTGTCCAATCGTAAAAACTAGATTTAACAGGTTTACTTGATTTTAATTGCACAAGTTACAAACAAACAGACAGACATGAATTTGAAAAGTTTACTTATTTTTTTAAGATTCCTAGATTTTTAGGGTTCCGTACTCAAAGGGTAAAAACGGGACCCTATTACTAAGACTCAATTGTCCGTCTGTCTGTCATCATAATGTATCTATAATGAACAGTGATAGCTTGACTGTTAAAATTTTCACAGATGATGGATATCCTGGGTCGTTAGTCGTTTTTAGCCGGGTTTTTACGTACAGTCACAACAGAATTACAGACACGCTCTAGAAATATTTATGAAATATATTTGTGGAATGTTTTTTTAATAAAATAACGTTTGTTTAATTTTATACTTAAGTTGAAAGATTTTAAACTTCAACTCATGTAGGACTTTAGAATCTTCCTTGAGTTAAAAATATTCTTATAATAGCCGTTTTGGAGCTCTACGGTGGGCCTGTACTTTTGTTGCCTGATTGTACGCACATACAACTTTTTATCCTTTCTTCCTATAATACGTATGGAGTGAGATGTGGTATTACTCTAGGCCGATGAAGTGACGCGACAAATTGGGAATTCGAAACTGAAATCATGGCAGGGGAAGAAAATTCGTATTTCTCCCTTGATATTGATAAAATTGATACGTGTTAGTTTGATATATCGTATAAGAATATCTACTGGTTGTTTGGGGATGCTTTATGGTTATTATGGCTTATTTAACATTATAAAAATAGTTAAAAACGATGAGAAAAAAAATGATGATTATATTCAAACAGTAGTAGTATCCTACTCCAGTCCAAAAACCTCTCTACTCCCCTTTCCAAAATTCACTATCTTCTGCGACGAATTGCCAATTCGTTTTAATCTTGTCCACATCGTCTCGCCACCTTCGACGGGGTCTGCCGAGCTATTTTAGTTGAGTTATTTTAACCTATGGACAAGTTCATTTGGCGATACGACTTTTACCTGTGGGTGGTAACAAGCCGTGCCCGAAGCCAAGATAAATATCTCATATAACATTAAACAATTTAAATTAATTAATACATAAAATAAACAGTATTAAATACATACATACTATTCCAACAAATACCAACATACTTCGACATAATGAATGACGTCATCCAGCACCGTGACCATTACAGAGTATCGATATACTTTTTATCGATATATCGATATACTTTGTATCGAATATACACCCGTATCGAGTAGTGCGACTCATTAATCGAGTAGGATCTCGATTAAGTGAAGATCGTTAATCAAAATGTGTACCATTCGGTATCGATGGGTGCCAGAGAGATTGAAGTTATATAGAGATGACATTAGAAAAAATTACATAGAAAAACTTTGTCGGTGTTTTTTTAACCTCTGCGCAGATCATAAACAACACAAAAGACTGAGCGATTTTGTATAATTTGAGGACCCAGTTGGTACAATAGTCACCATGCCGGACTGCTAAACACAAGGTTGCGGGTTCGATTCCCGTTTCAAACAAGTATTTATGCTTAGATATTTGTCTGTGGTCTCGTTGTTTCTATGTGTTATAAGTATATAATATTTAGGAAATAAAAGTATATAAGTTACTATATCCGTTGTCTAGCACTAGCACCCATAACACAAGTCTAGTTACTTAGCTTGGGGCGAGATTACGATATTATGTGGAATGTCCTGAAATATTTATCCTGACAATAATATTTAATATTTGCCGGACATTATACTAACTTTATTTTTCTTATAAATATTTGTTATTGTTTTCATTTTCTGCGGTGTATGACAACTCTTCCTTTGTGCCGACCACACACGTCACAATAGACTGGCCCATTTTGTACTAGTAAAAACTAAATTTTGTGTCAAAAATATATTACTGTTGCCCGGACATTTTTTATACTAAATCCTTTTCGTTCTTTTTATTTCTGCGCTAAACACAAACATCACAATAAACTAAGCTATTTTATACTAATAAGTAGGTAAAAAATTAAAACAAAAAAAAAATACTGATCTGGTTTTAGTTTCTGTACAGCGTGACAACTCTTCGCAGAACACAAAATTCACAACAGACTGAGCGATTTCGTAATAGTATAAAATTATGGAACAAAAAGCTCCATATTTTCCAACTGCAAAAAAAAAACTCTAAGTAGCAGGCCACTGGGGTTTTGGCGAAATAGGAGAATTTTGCAACTATTTGTTACTGTTGTCCGGTCTACTTCTGGTAATATTGAAAGTCTTTGATGGGTACTAGTTACTCTTGATGAATACTATTTATTCGGTGTACCTATTGGTAAAGGTTGATATCGGTTCAATAGAGATGTTTACTTGATGATGCCTTGGATTTCATGGGTTAATTCATTGCGTCAATAGCTGGGTAAATCCAGCCTTATAGGTACAGTCGACAACAATAGTGTAGACCCACTGTAGAGTTCTACATTTGAATAATTGTATAACTCTACAGTGCGTGCAATGATAATTTATTAGAATGTTTTGAAGTCAGGGCTTTATATACCTTCTTGGGTTTGGGGGATTTTAAACTTAAGCATAGATTATTCTAATTCTTGCTGGACCAATTTCGCTTATTATTTTTTTATTATCAGGAAAAAGTTCTTATGAAAAATAATTTAACGCGGGTGAAACTGCGGCCCGCAGTTGGTCATATTACCTAAATTATTTTATATTTTAATGTTACAACTGTTGAGTACCCAATTAGGTATGTAATAAAAGTAAAAATCCTTACAAGGCATGGCCCATGGTATTTCCACAGCCACACCATACCCGGAAAAGTTGTTTTGATATTTTCATGTTTGTTTTCACTTTGTTCGTCCGAATTTACGTTTAAAAAAAACCAACGGAATTTTAAAGCAACATATGGATGGAATTATACCTACTAACGAATAACGTGACGAAAATAACCGTTATTTTCGTCACGTTATTCGTTAACTTACAAGATAGCTTGTTAGTAGCTCGTTTTAGTAGCACCTTATCAGAATCCGACTATTATAGAACGACTATTATAAATGTGTAAAAGTTTGTGTGTTGGTACCTATGTGTGCATCTTTGTTCCTCTTTCACGCAAACTACTGAATCGATTGCTATAAAACTCGGTATGTAGATAGCTGGAGACTTGGATTAACTCATAGACTACTTTTATATTGATATTCCCACGGGATCCGGACTTACGCGGGTAAATCCGCGGGGCGCGTCGGGATTAAAACTAGCCTACATGTTAATCCAGGGGCCTAAGTCTGCTAACACAATTGTATTTCAATAGTGTGTCGATATAATCGTAATAGAAATTTAATGTAAAAAATATGACATTACATGTCAAATTCGTATTCTCCTAACGTTGACTATTCTATCGAGACACCACTGACACACCACTGACTCACTTTTGTGTTCTGCTCTACAATCGTGGCTTAATGGAATCTCGATAGTTGTCAAAACGGTATATTGCTTAGCAACATATACCATGTTGCTAGGCAACACCTGCAAGTTAAATATTACCATACCATTGAGACTCCATAGTGATTATATTGCGATGTTATTAAAACTTTAGCAGAATACCAAATAAAGTCACAATCTCGATATAATATCAATAGAGTCTCGATATAATGATAATGGTTGGCCAAATAGCAGAATAAGGCCCCAGGTCTCTAGCTGTCACCATATTGATTAATATTTTCGTGAAGGAGTAAAAACATAGAAACACACAAGCATACTAACTCACAAACTTTTACATTTATTTAATTAGTAGCATTTGATTTAACGTATCTTAAGTAACCAATCAGCAAATTCCAGCAGAACGTAAATATTTTCGTTTAAACACGTTTATCTCCAGTTACATTTGATTAGGAAAATAAATTCAATATAGCTATCACGGCATTCCAATTGGTAATCTTGCCTACGGCTCACATGAATAATCTCAGATTATTAGTTCATTATTTTCTGTACATTTTTTCATTTATCGAGGACTATCGATAAAACGGAATATCACGAAAATTGTACTTGTATACGGGCTGGTTTTCGCGACTCTTAAGGTGAAAGACATAGTGGCATAGTCATGGCAGTTATAGGTTTTATGCAGCAAAATTTTTTGCTCTAGTGTCTTTATCCAGGGAAGAAACAGTCGACTACGTTTGTATGGGGAGAGCGCCGGTACCCTTTCACCTTAAGTTGATGCGAAAAAGACTAAACTTAAGAGTATACCTCCTTCGTTGAGTCCTTTTTGTATGAGGATGGTGTAGGCTTGGGTAAACCTACTCCACTCTCACATAAAAAGTAGATAGAGCGCAGAGATAGGTGCTGGGAGGCACCTATCTCTCTCAGCTTAGTCGACCATGTCCAGAGAAAAGAACTTGTCAATACGTCTGGAGACAACTAAGCCGAGGGTTTCATCACGATGTTTTCAGCAAATAATTTATTTTAATCAATCGGTGCACGGCCGGCTAAGATTCGAACCCACATGAAAACCATTAGGCCAACACCGCTCTATTAGGTTTATTTCTTTCAGCCTCTATTGTCCCACTTCTGGGCAAAGGCCTTCCCAACACCCTTCCAGTCTGTGGCAAATGGATTGAGATCTTAACGCCATCGTTAACGGGGTTAACACCCGGACATTCTGACCTTTGCACTTAGGCCCCTGGAGGCATCTCAACGTATAGGTAGGTATAGTAAGTAGGTCACCCGAAAAAACTGTTACCAAATGTTATTAAAAATATAACAAGCATTTTCATAAATCCTTTCTCGTGAATACTAAATCATGGACCCTATTAAAATTTCACCGGAACGTTCGAAGCGTTGAAAAGTGCGCGTTTTCAATATTAATGGGATGCAAAATCGTGAAAGTAAAATCGGTATTCGACTTCAGATCTCCCGCGTTTTGGTTATTTGAAATATTGATGGGGTAGGTAGGTATGGATGATATGCATTATATCAGTTTCATTTCCATGTTAAATAAGTTTTAAATCTCTATCTCCAACCATTCATGAGAAAAAACACAAACAGTCCTTTTGAAGTACGAAACTCTGAAAACAATCTCTAAATATAAAATCCTGACTGTCTGATTGACTGATAATATATTATGCACAGCTTAAACAGCTGGTCCTAGAGACATGTTTGAAGGGTTTTTTTTTTGTGGAATTTCACCTCTCAGAGGGGAAAAGTGGGTCAAGCCGCGGGCCGAATCAAATCAAAATTCTTCATAAAATAGGAATCACATTTAAGGGTCTTAAAATGCTTTAAAAACGAATATAAAATAAAAGATATTCATAGTAACAACAGATCATAAATTTTCAATGGCGTCAGAATAAATGCTAACGAAGAAAATTAAAAACACGTGACTTTAGCTTCATCTAGTTCACTAAATACTATCAATTTCATTGTACCTAATCCTAATATACTGAGAATTTTTTAAATATTTTACTTGTACTTAAGAATTGCCTTGCCATCATTATTCAAGTAGTGATAAAACAACGTTCTCTTTCTGTGTAGAAAAACATGACTTAGAACTGTACGTTTTCCATGGTATCATCTGAATGAAACAACGAATAATACGAAACCTAGAACAACTTAGTTCTGTAATCCTTAAAAGAGACGTGACAAAGGTTCAGTGGTATACTGACCACTGCGACATTAAAAGATTAACGGCGACTCAGCTTTGTACGAGTACCGACACTTAATACTATATTTAATGTAATCTACAGTTTGAAAAACCACATAATTATATTTTTTCGGATCTTCTTCTTCGTCTGAACAATATTGCGCTATAGCTACAGCAGCATCACTGGCCTCATTTAATTCGACAAGTGTCCTGTTATTTGGGATATGTATCTTACTAAACACTAAAATACTGTGCTCAAAACATAACTGACGGACACATATATATAAAATATCTTGTACAGTCACATTATCAATTAGCTGAACCCCACGTGACCTAGAGCTCACTCGCAAATCTGTAAGGTTGTAATAGTACATTGTTATCCTAGGTGTGAAAGTCACTCATTACAAGACCCGAGACGGAGTTTCGTCGTGCGACGAAACTCCGTCCGTCAAGGTTGGGTTAGGTTAGGTTAGACCAAAGAGGTTATATACATGTAGTGTTATTCTTTGGTGTTACTTAAAGCAAGGAGATTAGGTTTTTAAAGTTCCTTATGCGTAATGTTACTGATACTGGCTACATGCACATTGCACAAGTCGTGCGAAGCCATAATTTGACATGACAGCTGTCAGTGAAAGAAAAAAGGCTCTTCATGCATCTTTAGACCTACACGCTCTTCATGCATCTTTAGACCTACTTTCGGAGTATGAGTAATGAAAAGTAATTTACCTGATTCGGTTATTTTAAACAATTTACTATACAATACAATTTACAATATAAAAAAATAACAAATTAAGAAAATTACAAAATTTTTACAGATATTATTATGCGAATGAACTCTGGGTCACGTGGGGTTCAGCTAATTGGTAATGTGACTGTACCTACTGTGATGCAGTTCATTTGATTTTTAACTCAACACAATTCAACTCACCAAAAGTTTCGGTACAATAATATGGATTCCATTTTTTGTATGAATAATTTGCCTATGTACTTATTAAAATATTCATTTGAAAGTAATCCTGCACTTTGACGCAGTTTATGTGTCCGTTAGTATACTTACAACTATTAATAATTTGTTGCACAATGTCATAAGCCACCCTAAGATTTTTGCAAGCTTTCAAAATTGACGTTACAAAATTAAGTCGTCGTCAGTAACTACTAGCTTACATTTATAAAATTAAATCGATTTAAACTGATAGAATACAATTCAAACTTGAATCACTGGAAACTCATGCATATCATAATCGGATTCGCAACCCAACACCAACACAATGTCCGATTATTCTATCGATACCAAATAGTATCGATACTCCAGCTAAAAGATCAAAGCCGGTCGGATTAAAATCGATATAGGGATAAAACTGATGGCAAAATGTGAACCGTTTTCGGATTGTGACACAAATGGAAGCTATTCGACTTGTAGATACGTAATTTGATGGCTGATGTGTAAATGTTTTGTGCAAATTTCTATCTAATTATATGGGAATTGGGTATTGTTTCTCTAACATGGACTCTTTTAACTACTAAAGATATTTAAAACAAGATATTTTACGTATGTTTTCTATCCAAAACATCGATAAAATCAATGAACATGGTCAATCATATCTCTCTTTTAATCACTTTAGAAGCTCTATTACTGTCCTCCTTATTCTAAAACATCTAAAAATACTTCTTTAGTTACAATTATGTTTTGTCACTTTCACACACCTATCATCGGTCAAAGTGCAAAACTGACTCAATCACTTTAGAAGCTTTAATACTGTTTCCCTTACTCAAAAACATCTAATAAGACTTCTTTAGTTACAATATGTTTTGTCACTTCCACACACCTATCATCGGTCAAAGTGCGAAAGTGACAAAACACATTTAACCTAAAAAAGGTTTATTAAATAAAGAGGAAGATTTGATTGTTTGTTTGCATTGAATAGGCTCCGAAACTTCTGGACCGATTTTGATAAATACATTAATTCATTAGGAGCGTTATAGGCTATTTTTTATCCCGATGTTCCCACGGGATTGGCAGTTACGCAGGTGAAACCATGGAGCGCTGCTAGTCACTACATATCTAGTATAAAATAAAGTCACTTTTCGCCGTCCCTATGTCCCTATGTATTCTTAGATCTTTAAAACTACGCAACGGATTTAGATGCGGTTTTTTTAAATAGAAAGAGTGATATAATACAGCCGTGCGAAGCTGGGGCGGGTCGCTAGTATTATATAAGTTAAACCCGTCATCCCCACGGGATATCAAATGAAACAGAGGGCAACAGCTATAAAAAACCTGATCCCTAAAAACTTTCATGTTTTGATTAGTTCCTGACTTCTTGTTTCTTAGTAGTTAACAAAGAACTTATTTGTACTTGACTGGTTTTATTGCTACCTTTCTATACGGGGAAAGACTTTCAATATTATATGACCAGTAGACCGGACAACAGCAACAGACTTGTACCAAAATTGTTATTTCATGCATTAAAAAATATACGCGTCGAAATCAGAATCTTTTCCGTATAAAATATTCTGTATTTATTTTTGTAGCAAATTAATATTACAAAATTATTATTCTATTATAATTTCCTACTAGCGACCCGCCCCGGCTTCGCACGGCTGTATTATGCATGTATTATATCTAAAAACCTTCCTTTTTAATCACTCTATCTAATAAAAAAACCGCATCAAAATCCGTTGCGTAGTTTTAAAGATCTAAGCATACATATGGACATAGGGACGGCGAAAAGTGACTTTATTTTATACTAGCGACCCGCTCCGGCTTTGCACGGTTATATTATGCATGTATTATATACATATAAACCATCCTCTTGAATAACTATATCTATTGAAAAAAAACCGCATCAAAATCCGTTGCGTAGTTTTAAAGATCTAAGCATACAAAGGGAAATAGGGACATAGGGACGGCGAAAAGTGACTTTATTTTATACTATGTAGTGATGACTATGTAGTGATAGTGATGTAGTGATAGTGATTTAAAATTGTGTCACTGCCCACTCTATAAATAGATTTGATCTCTTTGTATACGGGCCGTATAAATCCTTTTCCCTAGACTACGTGACGTAATATCCTGTACGTCAGGTTTTACGATTTCCCACTTAGCGTAATTACGTTTATTGTACGGTAAATACACCGTAATAACACGAGGGAAACCACGGAGCACAGCTAGTAATACTAATATAAATGCAAAACGAAAAACAGACAGAAAATTGGACAGACAAACCAACGAGTGCTCCCATAAGTCTTATTTTTTCCTCTTAAGGAACGGAACTCTTAAACAAAAAAAAACCCCATGTGTTTATTGTGATCCTGAAACAAACGTTTGTCTGCCGAATGAGCCACCGACAAAATGTTTCCTTTGTGGCTTCTTCTCATCGGAGATCGCATTCCGAATCACACATCCTACCTTAATTTTTTAGGTTAATTTTCCCTTTAATGCAATAAGGTTTTAGTTTGCATTGTGTCATAGTAGAGGACATTTCAATACAAACAAAAAAATGCCATGTCACAAAATTTTGTCAAGTGTCACGTTTGTCAGGTGTTTGGTTTTTAACATTAAATAACAGCAAAACCACTGTACGTGATTTTGTTACGTGGCATTTTGTTGTTATATAAATGTCCTTTATTCTGTCATAAGTTTGAAACTTATAATATGTTACTACCCCTTTATGTTTTATAGTATTTTATTAACTATTTTTTCACGAAAAAAGTACTAAACCGATAAAAACGAAAATTGATTTGTAAATAACTGAAATCTTCGAATAATACAAGAATTATTATTTTGCAGGATAAATACTAACTCGAGTGAATCCACGGACCAAAGCTAGTAAAAACAAATGCAAAAACTCAATGTAAAATGTAATTTCGTGGCACTCGCGAAAAGGGTTGGAACGAATGTATTAAACCTTACGGCTAGGGGCTTCAGGAAATGAAAAGCTTCGTATGATTTTATTACTGAAATGCTAGTTATGCCTAGAGGATTCGCTCGTGCTCTTTTTTTAACATCTACAGATGCTCACTAAGAGGAAAAGGTACCGGCTCTCTCATCATACAAACGTAGTCGACTGTTTCCTCCCTGAATAATGACACTAGAGCAAAAAATGTTTTAGCATAAAACTTAACTGCCATGACCATGCCCCTATGTTTTTTTGTTTTTTCACTCTAATTTCTATGATGATTAGAAAATGAAAAAAAAATTACCAAGATATAGGGGCATAGTCATGGCAGTTATAGGTTTTATGCAACAAAAATATTTGTGCTATTGTCATTATCCAAGAAGGAAACAGTTGACTAAGTTTGTATGGAGAGAGCGCCGGTACTTTTATATTTTAGCCGGATCCTTCCACTGGTTTGAGCCCTGCATTGATGTAACAGTCAGGACATACAACACTCAACACAAAACACCCAAAAAAATACAATTTTTCCCCAAAAAATACTATTTTAGAGGTCGACAAAAAGATTGCTTGAGTTCAGAAATCGGAGCTCTTAAGCTATAAATACATGTGCCAAGGCGATCACATGGACGGATACCCTAAACTGAAACAGAACATTGATATTCCGGCAACTAAATATCATACTTTTATCGACAATCATTGTGAATTTTTCACACGTAATGCTTACGCGATCGATGTTGAACCCACATCATGTTCCATCATGTCAAACGTTTTGTCTCGTCAACATTATGGATCAATTGTGCCATTTTGACATTTTCTCTACAAATTTATTTTTTAACTGTTGTTCAAAAAAGGAGGACTTTTCAATTCGGTGCCACCTGAGGTAGGTGTTAAGTATTTTTTTATGTTTTAGCGGTGTTGTTTTTCGCTGACAGTCTGATTTAGATAATTCTTTTAACCGACTTTCAAAAAAAGGAGGAGGTTCTAAAACATATATTTTATTATGTATGATAGTCGAATATTCGTTGACTTCTTAATTTGACAAACACTTGTTCCTAAACGAAAAGTTAGTTGATATATCTTGGTAAGTATATTTGGTACAAGGGTGCAAAAAGGCTTTTTTACAGAGTGTGCATTTACGTCGTAAACCGTGCTGTAAACCACACGAGGAGAACAAATTACATTGTGTACTTTCACTCGAGTAACACTGTGTTTCTCGTCATACGGGGAAACGAAAAAATAAATAAAAAGTCTGCCATCATGCAGTTTACCGAGCGATGCTGACAAAAATAAATAAAATAAAGAGGTAACACAATTTTGTACGTGTTCTAAAATGTTTAATATTTTTCTAAAATTTAAGGCAAATAAAACGATAAAAATATAGTAATACTAGCTAGTACAAAATAAACTTTTCTCTTATTTTCGTCATCAATAAAAGTAAATGTCATTAGCCTTCTTTAGAGTATAGCTACATCTTCTCCCGTGGGGGTAAAATAAGGATCACAGCCTTCGAATACTGCACATTGTAGCTACAATAAACCATCCGTAACGACAGCATTGCCAAGAAAGGTTGATGTCAAGCAGGCAGCTGGTCATAAATTCTGCCAAATCATTTCACAGTGTATAGAAGAAAGAAAAAAATGCATTACACCGACCCTAAAGCAACAAGCTAAGTGCGAGTTGCAATCAAGCACGATGGGTTCCTAACCATTATATTCTGTTTTTAGCATTTGCTGTTATAGCAGCAATACAAAAATGATATTGAGGTTTCTAATATCATTTTTTTCTTCACTTCCAAAGTGGTAAAAAGTGTTCCCCCCCCCCCGTAACTTCTAAAATAAGAGAATGATGATAATACATTCATGTTTTTTTACCACTAGCGCCATCTATTTTTATTTTGCATTTGTTTTTGCATCGCGACGCACATACAAATGCAATTCAAAACAACAACAATTCGGTTTTTAACCCCGACGCGTCGGGGTTAAAAACAGAATACAATAGGGAATTATATTCATTAAAAAACTACCCAATTTCCTCCCCTTTTGAATTAAAACTTAAACGGCTTCCGCTTCACAATGGGGAGCTGTAGGAACACAATTTTGGAAAGTTTTTCAATTTCTTAGAGGAAGGTAATTGAAGTGTTTCTGAGAATCTTCGAATTGGAAATGTACTGAATAGTTATCATATTACTTAAAAACGTAGCTACATAAATAGCATATATAAAGAAATCACCTTTTCCTTTGTGTTCTAACAATATCGACAAAATGTTATTGTATAGGTAGAGCCTTTGCGAAATTATTTGCTTTCCTTCGAGTTGTATTGTTGACCTAACAAATTGAAACGTACTATATACAGTGGTTAGATATGATTAAGGCCTATTATTAGATTAAAGTAGATTGTTGATGGTATGTTATTTAAGATTTTAATCTACCATTGCCATTTTGACAACCCAGTTGGCACAATGGTCACCATGCCGGACTGCCAATCACAAGGGTTACGGGTTCGATTCTCGCCTCAGACAAGTATTTATGCTTAGATATTTGTCTGTGGTCTGGTTGTTTCTATGTATTATAAGTATACTAGCGACCCGCTCCGGCTTCGCACGGCTATATTATGCATGTATTATACATATAAACCTTTCTCTTGAATCACTCTATCTATTAAAAAAAACCGCATCTAAATCCGTTGCGTAGTTTTAAAGATCTAAGCGGTCAAAGGGAAATAGGGACAGAAAAGCGACTTTGTTTTATACTATGTATATAAGTAGTATATCCGTTGTCTAGCACCCATAACACAAGTCTAGTTACTAAGCTTGGGGCTTGATGGCGATGTGTGGAATGTCCTGCAATATTTTTTTATTTTTATTTTATTAATATAAAAATAAAAATAAAAACTTTGACAATGTTAATCATATACCTACCTACCTACCTACTACCTACCCTGCACATCAGGTTTTCAATAACTTTGAGTTTTCTGAGTTTCTAAGTGCGATCTTTAGTAGATTATAAAACGAACTCCCCCGCCCCGTCTGTCTGTCTGTGTGAAGATGAACTCAAAAAGTATTAAACTAATTTTCGTACGGTTTTCCCCCATAGACATAGTGATTTATGAGAAAGAATTTGTGTATAGTTTGCTATACACAAATTCTTTCTCATAAATCACTAAATCAATAAGATTCAAAAATTAAATATTAGGAAGAACCATAGATAAACACTTTATTGTAAGTACTTACATAATTATAAAATTAAAACAGTTAATTAAATATATTTTAAAATATAATAATACCTTTTAGGAAACAATTTGGAAATCCTTAGAAAAAAAAGAATATTGTTGACTCTACATAAATGAATCCGCCATCATTCTTTTCAGACATCATAGAGTTCAGTCATGATGGTTTTCGGACATTCTGGGAAGAAGTTTTATTGGTTTTCAGATGTATTGAAAATAAGGTTTTTTAAAACGCCCCATCTGTCTGTCTGTGTGAAGATGAACTCAAAAAGTATTAAACTAATTTTCATACGGTTTTCCCCCATAGACATAGTGATTTATGAGAAAGAATTTGTGTATAGTTCATTACGGTTTTGTGTTCTGAACTATGACAAAAATAAATGCAGGCTTATATGCTCTCTACTAAAATACCTACTAAAATATTCTACAAACGTGTAAGCCCCTGTGTTGTATAGAATATAATAACATTATCAGAATTTATCGGAATTGTATAACATTTTGAAGATATGATTTTGAAATGTTAATATTCGGAACAAACAGTGAATACAATCAGAACCACAAATGTTAACTTTCCACATGAGATAAGTCTTTGATGTTATAGTCTAGTTTTGAAACTAACAATTTACAATATTAGCAAGTTAATTTCCTTTACGGTATTTCAAACGAGCAAGCGTTCGGGCAAAATAAAAGTTAATTTTTTTTTCTAAAACTTGATTTTTTAAAATTCTATACTTATTAGAAATGCGTAGCTTTTTTGTTAATATTTGTATAAAAAATGTGTAAAAAAAGAGTATTGTAATACGAAAGAGGTTAATATTTTTTTTAGTTAAGTTTCAACAATGACACATGATTTGTATTCAAAGTAATTATTTCCCCGGGTCTTGATTGCAATTTTTTTTCTCTAACATAGACATGGATTGTAACATAGTCGAAACGTCGAGGTAAGGGAATTAAAGACATGGGAAATAATTACTTCGAATAGGGGTTGTTCTACATGTATGACATAACTCTGAGCTCTGGAATAACAAATAGGCAATTGTTTATTCCAAAATTTCCGTGATCGAAACTTTAGCGGGTGAAACCGCGGGCCGCAGTGTACCTATATACAAATACAAAAGAGCTTATTTTATTAATTACAATTGATAATAATCATTAGTTTCTAATATAAACCACGTAATAAAGGTAGGATTAGCTACGCAAGTAGGTATCGAATTTGATTGTAATTACGGCGGGGTTCTAATTGCCGTTTCCAATTATTAAATTAGACGGAATTACATGAAAATCAATAGTGTTTGGATAGTTCAATTAGGTACAGTCATCAGCTAAAGTAGCTGACATAGTATATAAATACCTATAATATCAGACATGCATCAGCTACTTTTGATTATCATTTATTCTCATTACCGTACATGTGTCCTATATTTTAATTAGAGCTAAGTAGGTATAGATATTATTATAGATAAGCGTCTACAATGTCTCTTCACAACTTACTACCAACAGACTTTCTGGACCACGCTGCCCCATCACGAGGTCTTAAGTCATAGGTAGGTAGGTATAGATTTTTAAACAATAATTTCCTGAAATTGAAATGCGCTTAACCGACTGTTGTTAGACTTATTGTCATAATTAATAATCTACCAGCTGCCAAATGTTAAACTGCGTTTGAAAAATCCTTTATAAGATGTCAGAAAAATGTAATTTTAACTTACGACAGTTGACAGGTAGGCTATTGATTTCAGCCGTTAATACATCAGATACTTTTTCTGCTATCTGTACAATAATTTATAGATTGTATACAATTGGAGAGCTATTTACCCATTATCTAAACGTTACGTTATGTCAAATTATTTTCTAACATACTAACGATCTGAAGACGAAAATTCTATGTCGTTTCTAGGCGTATCCACTCTTAAATCGATAGTGTTCATAAAAAAGACAAGGAATTTTCTAAAAGAAAAAGTATGTACCAAAAAGAAAAAGATTTTACCTACAAACGGGAGATACACAACAACACTTAACAACAATTTTCTATGCAATAAATAACAAATTTAGTAATCGGTGCCAGACATTTGGGCTACTTTATGCAGCATAATAATCTGTAGTAGGTATACCACATACAAAAGTATACTTAGTAGATTCTTATACCTACCTAAGAACTTAAAATCTTGCAATACAAATCTAATACGAAACCTACTTGGAATCGATCTAATAGAGTTGTAATGAGGCGCAAATTCCGCTCCATCCGACTCTATCTACCAATCTTCAAATGTTTTTCTTATTCTTACAAAACGTCTCGGAAAACCGATAACGAAGTTTCTTCCAAGAATCACTTTTTAGAAGCTTCGCAGACTTCGGACTTTTTGTCGGCTGATTAGAAAGAGATAGAACAGTTTTAATTTCTTTATTTTAAATAATAATGCATTAAAGAAACTTGAAGTTAATAGAACACCATAAATGTGTAAATAATTTAATTTGTTGTGATTTTTGATCTGTGTTTATAATGAATAAATGAACACCACAATGTTTTAGTTAGTAGTTAGTTAGCAAATAAGATTCAAAAATAAAATATTAGGAAGAACCATAGATAAACACTTTATTGTAAGTACTTTGACGACCCAGTTGGCACAATGGTCACCATGCCGGACTGTCAAACACAGGGTCGCGGGTTCGATTCCCGCCTCAGGCAAGTATTTATGCTTAAATATTTGTCTGTGGTCTGGTTGTTTCTATGTATTATAAGTATATATTTACAAAAGAAAAGTATTTAAGTAGTATATCCGTTGTCTAGCACCCATAACACAAGTCTAGTTACTTAACTTGGGGCTAGATGGCGATGTGTGGAGTGTCCTGCAATATTTATTTATTATTTATTATTATTATTATTTACTTACATAATTATAAAATTAAAACAGTTAATTAAGTATATTTTAAAATATAACAATACATTTTAGGAAATAATTTGGAAATCCTTAGAAAAAAAAGAATATTGTTGACTCTACATAAATGAATCCGCCATCATTCTTTTCAGACATCATAGAGTTCAGTCATGATGGTTTTCGGACATTCTGGAAAGAAGTTTTATTGGTTTTCAGATGTATTGAAAATAAGGTTTTTTAAAACGCTGTGCCCATTAACATGCAACAACGAGTCTTCGATTGCCTTGTTGTTAAAGAACTATCGGCCAACAATAAGTCGATAGTCTGCGAGAGACGTCTCTTTGGAAACTTAAACGATTGGGACGTTTCTGTTATTTGTCTAAAAAGTTTTAAATGTTGAACTTTTAACTTCGACTTCGGATTGATCTCTTAGGGTTTTTATTTTGCTATCTTTATGAATGATATTGTGTTTTTGATATCTATGTAAAAGTTTAAAAAATCTGAATCAACCCACTGGCTTTTTTAGTCAGACCTACAAAAACTATAATTGTTCCCTAAATTTTTATATTTATAGTTTACTCTGCCTTAAAGTTGTATAAAGAGGTTAAAAATTACTTGTTTTAGCTTAGGGTGACCAAAGGGCTGGCTCCTATCTCGGATAGCGGATAAGCATCGCCACACAACGAGGTAATGCAGCTAGCCTTTTGGACACAAATATTATTCCTACATTTCATTAAAAAAATAATGCTATCGATAGCATGATGCGTTATCGATAGTAATCTAGTACCTTTTTCATAATAACATTCGACACTCTTGATAGTATCGATTGTTTAGTTATTCTGTAAAAGAATCGAGCAATCGGTAGCATCGAATGTTTTCATGCAATACGATTGATATTATTGCATTATATCGATAGTCATCAGACGATAGTCGACGCGCCAAGCTATCGGTAGGGAAGCTGATATTCGATGTAACACACTACTCACTAATGTAACGGTGGTTATGCAATTTATCACCTAATAGTACCTAGATTATATAAATTGATAATAATTAACATCTATACAAATGTATTTTCAATTTATATAAACCCACAACAAATACCTCAACGAATTGTCTTTATACAAATATGAAATTAAACTCTACCGTCAACAAACATAAAGGCTATTATCCAACAGACCATACAAAGCTTAACACACAAACCGCCACATCAGCCCAAAACAGTCGGAAATTTCAATAATGAATGCAATTACATATGAATTGAGATAATACTGATTAACCGCTGCATCTCATGCGGGATTAATCTGGCACATTACATACAGACAAACAGTTTGTTATAATTTCATTATTAATGATTATTCCCCGTGGATGCCTAGTGGATGTAATTTGTCATTCAAATCCTCTAGGATTTGGTGACATAAAAGTGACAAGATATTAAATATTTTTAGATAATCATTGACTTTTTACCTAATCTAGATAAATTATACAACGGCAGTAGCATGGATTTAATCCTTGTTATACAGTAGAATGTATTTGCTTGCCCAGTTCCTAAAGGACCCTCTCAGCTAAATCGACTATGTCCAGAGTCCAGTGGAAAGAACTTGTCAATAAGTCTGAAGCTAACTAAGGCGCGAGTTTCATCACGATGTTTTCCTTCACTGTAAGAGCAAGAAGACTCCACATTCATACTCATCATTGTTCTGATGAGTATGAATGTAGAGGGTTAGACAGCTGTACCTATGTTACAGCATACTGAAATGAGCAAATCTCACCACACCTCATCATTTCACCTATAATTTGTGCCATTTAAATTCTATAGTTCTTTCAGCAATTGACCGCCGACCGATGATGATGATTGATATCCTATAAAACAAGTATACTTGTATAAATACCTACTAGTATTATGAAAGTGATGTGTACTAGCAATACGATGAAGAAGACAACAAATAGAAGAGTACCTACCTATTAACAAGTAGAAAAACCGAAATTTTCCGCTTGTGTCTACATCCGTTGTGACAAATATTTAGGGAAACTCAATCAATATTATCAGAACCTTGTCCTTTCCTATCGCCTCCAATATATTTCGCCACAAATAGCAATGCGTCATCGTCTTACTTAATCCTTCTTGACCAGACTAATAGGATTATATTGGGATCTATAATATTTGATTGAATAACGTTACAAACAAAGTATTTCCTCAAACAACATCACTTTCCAGTCTTCAAGTCACGGTCACGTTTTACAATTTTAACTTACAAGTATTCTACTAGTGTCCTACTTATCTCATAACTTGTACAAGTACCTGTACCAATCAACTAGTTTAGCGTGTGTTTTTTTTTCGGGGAAAAATGCAACTAACCCAATTTATTGTTCTTATAAATTAGCTCGACTTGGGCCGTGTGTTGGTTTGTCAGTCAGTCATTTTGAATTTAATATTTATAGATAATCTAAATCTAAAAAGTAAATGAAATTTAAGCTCCAATTTTAAATAGTTTTGCCATAGTCCAGCATCTTTGAACAGTACTAATTGAATGAGTAACACCATACTGAAATAAAACGAGACAATTTTTTTTCCTGCTCTCCAACTAAATCCAAAACAAGAACCATTCACAACGCAATCCTATCAATTGGCCATCGAAAACCTCAATTTCTTGGTATAATTGATTCATCAGAACCTTGAGAGTACTTGTCCGTTAGACCATAAAAGTCTGACTTACGTTAAAGAAAATAAGGCTCTAGAAAAAATACTCAACTTAATACAAATTAATGACAAATCACTACCTTTTTAACAATGAGCTAGCGAAGATAGATAGATAAACACTTTATTTGTACAACACACAAAACATAACGAAGCCATTACATTAAAAAAAAACACTACCTTTTATGATGTTTTGATTATTCGCGCTATTCTCTGTCGTTGTAAAATATTTGAAAAATGCAAACACTTGAAGTGGCACCACTCAGATATAAAATAGATAGATAGACAGATAAACACTTTATTGCACCATAAAAACAAAACGCAGAATGATTACAATAAAAAAATAAACAAAAACAAATTAATTTAAGTAACACTAGAAAATGAATATTTAATACCTTACAATATGGCACAATGGCCGAGGTGTCAAGTTCAAGTTCAAAATAAATGAATGCAATTTCATCTTAATTTTTAATGACCCGTATGCATCTTAAAATTATGTTTATGAAAGACTAAGTACTGATTGGCTGTAAATTTTTTCCTGTAGTCATTTTCACCAAGGTCATATTATTTCAGGTATTTTTAAACAGGAGTAGGTACTTATGTTAAGGAAACACTCTATAAATACGTCTCATTGCATAAATTAAGTAAGTCTAGTAATCACAAGCTCTCGGTTCAAGAGCACCTGAAACACCCGAAGGACAATGACGTAGAATTAATGGGTTTCCAACAGTAATTGATTCAGTAAAAAGGTATGGAAAGGCTTTTAGCGAAAGAGACAGGCTTAGGACCCGATGTTTATGAAGAGTTTTACCTATTTTTCTTAGGTAAGCGGGTTTACTGGGAAGTGGACCTTCTTACTTATAAATAAAATAAATATTGTACTACTTTGCAAAAAGCACCATATAACCCCAAGCTTATTTGGCATGTTGTTGCCAGACAATGGGTCAAATATTTGCTTGTGACTATTTAATACATTCACCAATTTAGAATAGACCCTGGCACCTAATGCCTATCCCTCTAAGAAAGCGGTCCGAGTCCAAAACAGGCACGTTAATGGACCAACTTTACTAGTAATCAACATTGTTTTTATCTCACACCCTTAAGTTCAATGTCGAACCATTACGTTCCTTAATGTTACATTAATGTCGATTACATTCCTTCCTGTACATTTAACCACATTTTCGAATATAATGACGTTCTTTAGACAGACTTACGATTGACTTACCTTACCCTGCGACTAGATCTACAGACATTTGCGAAGTTGAGATGTTTGACCAGACAGTTTGTAACATTCGCAAAGTATTCGGGTAAAGACGAATACCTCATTTTCTTAGATTTTCGCAACATAAACTCATATGGAAACTCATTTATTTATTCACAGAAAGTCTGCAGATAAAATTTTAACAAAATAGACAAAGAAACGGAAACTGAAGCTGAAGAAACTGAATGGACAATCACAAATCGAGAACGAATATAATCGCTAAGAATTAGATATGTAAAACTTTTTAAACGTCAGAATTTAACATAAAAACAAAACAAGTGTGAATAGTTTCATTACAAATACCCTTTGAGATGTTTAACCGATACTTGGTGGTAGGTATATTGTGACCAAGCACTTAACCCATGACCGAATTTGAAGTTTCACCGCGATAACCTGACACGAATATTCGCCGTAGATCTGGCCCCAAAGTGATGGATGTGAACGATGAGATGTGCGCCGACCACAAATGAATTAGGATATAGGCAGGCATAAAAAGACCTGCCGCAAAGTAATTAAAAACAATGCTTAGTCATATCAATGTCAAGTACAAGAGCGAGACAAAGCATTCCTTTACTAAAGTTTCACTTATAAACGTTTATTTTTTAAGGGTGGTTAGGAACAGTGGGCAACATTAGTTGTAACTGTATGATGCATATAGCGCTGGTCTTCCGACATCTACCCTACGATTGTGAAATAAATCGTGGAAGTTAAAAAAGTCTATTTTAATGTAGATATAATTTCTTCTCGTATATCTAGTGGTGTAGCTCACCTAATGACCAATGCCTAGTAAAACAAGGAGGAATGAACAACTGTGAATTGGTCACCCATCAAAGTTATGACTGATCCAGGCATTGGTTAACCCGCTCAACTGAACGCAAATATGTCATCTTCTAAATTCGAAAATTAGCGTGTGAGTTACGTTATGTATGTTGGTTACTAATTCAAAAAATACTCAACTGATTACTTTAAAACTTGGTATTTCGATTAAATACTAGAATCTTGAAATAACACTAAGGTACTCTCCCGATATTCCCATGGGATCTGGACATATGCGGGTTAAACCTCGGTCGGATGCAGGACAATACATTACAAACAACATACACATAAATAAGACATAGACATAGTAAGACATAGAGCGTAGAGCTTTTAAGAAGAGCTATCATAAGTTAGGTGTGCTGAGTAAGTTGAGTGTCATTATCATATTAAGCATTCAAAGTCAATATTATATTATTAAAAAAAATGCCTAATAATAAGATAGAAGTAACTTATTTCTTATCTTTAAATATTAAGGACACGTCAAAATGTATAATTAATAACTGCCGAACGAAGCCAGGTGTTGTTAACTGTCTATTAATTTTATCTTGACACTTAAAATGAAGCATTTAGTAACTCGAATTTTCCAAGCGCAATTTTTTACGTCATTTGATGTTTTTAACTTAGGTTAGTGAATATTTATGTTTTTAAAAGTTTGTAACTTGACTAACTTTATTTTCATTCGGAGAAAAGTAGGAAATTCGATTCCACATTTCAGCGGTCGCAATAAAGTGTTTTTTTTAATTTCCGGAACCCTTCATCCAAATTATAAGTGACATTTTTAGAGCACCACCACTGTTTAAATAGGGCACTGCATAAATATGTTTATTTGTATTTTTCCTCGATTTTAATTTACATTAGTAGGTTAGTATTAAAACGGGAATTAGTACGTTAACTTACCATTAAAAATCCTAAGAAAAAACCAAAGTCACACACACAAATGTTAACATTTCACTTTACACATCACTAACACTATCTGTAAATCGTATACACTCGCGACGAAAACGGTTAATATAATTAATTGATTATTTTAAATGGTATTTAAAATCACAAACGCGTTTTATATTTGGAACATGGATAGATTGGGGTGCGGTTAGAGGTGCGGCAAAGCGCGCCGCGACACTGACGGCGTGTGGTGAGGCAGGGTTTGTGCGCATGTGTGGCGCGCATCGAGGGACAAGGAAAATGGCGCGCACCGAACGTTCTGCCGAATCGTGACGAGCTCTCAGCTGCTTGACGCGAGCTCGTTAGCAAAGTCGCACGATAAATCGCAGTTAATTCTGTTATTGTGTAGATTTATTAGTGAACGGACTTATTGTAAATTTACGGATTTATTTTGCTATTTTGAGTGTTCCATTATTACTTTTTATGGTCAACTTTGATAATAAATATTTGCCTGCTTATTCCTATTTCATGAGTTTCCTTATCAACTTTGGATACAATATGAATTTGGGTCGGAACTTGGACAATAATGACCCGAAGTTTGGGTCAATCAGAATAAAATATCGTATAGATTCTACATATTCTCGGTAAATCTATTCTTATGGAATTAGTGAAAGGTCAAGTACAGTTAGTAGCAAAAGTAGCTGATCCATTATATACAACACCGAGCATGTGATAGATACCAACTCTGAACGGTTCTTGTTAGACTTATTTTAGGTGCTATAACCGTTAACGCGTTTTGAGATCTTGAATTATGTAAACTACTTTTGCTGTTGACTATACAAGATAATGTTGTTTTCTTCGTCGTAGGCATTTCGTAATGCCTAGTTTTTTTTTGTAATAAAGATGTTGAAGTGTTTTGTAGTCAAAACAAACAATAAATGTCATAATATTTGCTCGTTTTATCGGTCTCATGGCGAGCGCAAAGCCCTATCTGAGTTTTATTCATCTAACCATTCATATATTATACTTACTATGTGGTATGTCTGTTTAAATGCAGCCACTAGGCTATACGCCTTCAAAACTCAAAACTTAAATTTTTTAATTCATATTTAGAACATGTGTTCACTTTGAATAGTCTTAAAAAGTAAGTTAGGTTGTGTGCCTTCGGAACACGCCCACCAATGAGAAGGCACAAGAAACTCATGCGGGAATTTTTTTGTGAACATGCTCACAAAGGTCAAGATTACAAATAAATACTTATATAATGGTATATTTGAAATTGATGAACTAAAGTCACGTCCATGGGTTCTTATCATTAAGGTAAGACGAAGTATCATAGTACGCCTTACTGCACAATTTATGCTTTATATAAATTTTGAACCTGTTGATTGACATATCATTACATCTTTATGTAATTTATTATTATAGAGCACACATGTACTATTAAACGACTTGTTTATTTTCCGGAGCCTACTACCGAGCACGGTCAGATCACCCTTATTTCTTAAGTTGAAATTATGAATATCGCTATATTTGCGAAAAAAAATATCAGGATTTTTGTGAACGAAAAGCAAGTTTTCGTAAATATGTGAATAGAGCGTAAATATATTTATCTCTTTAAATTTTTTTCTCTAAGTGATTCCCTGGGGCCCCATTTTGTAGATAGCTCGGGCAGCTCTTTTTGCAATATGAAAATAGCATCAATTTCTGCAGCATACCGCCACAGTGGGATGCCATACGATATGACACAGTGGAAATAGCCGAAATGGACTAGGCGAGCAGTCTCGCGAATTTTCTTAACGGCGGCGGCGTAAGCGACAGAACTAAGTCTATTGGACAATGTTTCCTCATGCGGGCCCCACTGAAGCTTAGCATCTAAAGTTATACCTAGAAAGACAGCCTTACTGACTAATTCAACTTCCTCATCATTAACCTCTACAACAGTTTTGACTTGTTTTACATTTGGAAGTGTGAACCGAATTAATTAAATATTGGAATTAAAACAATCAACTTTACTATTCTAGAGAGAGCATTGTTCAATGTTCACATCATCAACGTTTGACTGACGCCTTTTAAGCTGCGAACAACACTATCCCATGGTTGTCCCTTACAAGGTAAGGTAAGTCATTTATATAAACTAAGAACAGGAAAGGTCCTTATATGGATCCTTGAGGAACCCCCATTGCTATCGCAGATCCTTAAAAAGTAACTAAACTTAAATGATTTTTTGGGCAGTACCAGACTAGGCGCACTCCGCAGTTTAGGTGTAAAAGCAAATCATATTTGTCAATAACTAAAAATGTTTCAAGTATCAAAGGCACGTGATGTTATTATTTATGATGTGAAATCATTTTCAATAATTACAGGACTTTAAAAAAAAATCAATCAAGAAAACAGGTAAGGCATTCCAGCCCGTACACCAACACGAATGTATAGTATAATCCCAAATCTGCTTACCACGTTGGGAAGGCTTCAAAAGTCATTCGGCAGTCTTCGACAATCTTCGGATATCATCGGAGGTCGTAAAGGGACGCTATTTTTACGAGCATAGAGTTACACGCGTCCCTTACGCATTACAACAGCTTACCCTAACCGTATGACTTTGATATAAGGTTCAAATTCGCTTGTTTCTGATCGGTAAAGGAAATGTGTAAGAGATCGTCCCTTGATAGCTTTTTTTCTGAATTCCTTTCCGGCTATCTTTCTTTCAGTTAGAAGATAAACAAGAGTTTTGATATTTTGTTGAGTGGATTTATTATTTAAGTGGTTTGTTTCGTGAAACTGTAAGTGCTAACCTTTTACAAAAACTAGTCGTGTCGCGCTTTTTGTTTAGAATTCGAAATCTAGTAACTACGTGACCACGTCCAAAAGTAGAATCAACAAGCTTTTTGAGAGTTTATTTGTAGAAAAAAATCTACAATATTATTATATGAAGTCAATTTTGCACTAGGGTTTTATGCCTTTAAGTTGTCCATGATGGGCAAAATAACTGACTGCGTAGATGTTACATTTTACATTTCGGAATCCCTTAGCTATATTAATTACACAAATATTATCAACAGGAAAGATTTCTTTTGTTTTAATTTATTTTTTCAAATAGGTGAATCTAACGATTCAAAATTCGTCTCCATAAGCTTACCTCGTAGGATAAGTGCTCATAGGGTGTCTTTATCGAAGAGCCTCCGAAACTATTGGACCGGTTTCGATAGGTTACTTTATATTTACCCATAATGTTACGGAATCGGGACTAACGCAGCTGAAACCGCCGGTCGTTGCGGTGCTAGTTGAAACATTAAATTTTTTGATCATAGAGTCAGTAAATAACGCAAACGAAGCCGCGGGCAAAAAGCTAATTTACATTATAACTATACTGAAATTACTTACTACAATCCGAATCAGCAAACTTTAATAATATTCTTCCAGCTATAATTAATTTTGTTAAACCCATCTAAACAAATATTTCACGCTCTGTACATGACTGTACCCAAACCAGATCGTTAATGGAATAATAAATACATACACACCAAAAGTAATTTCGCACACACATTTAAATTAATTAATACCATGATAATATAACAGAGTATAATTATCTTTTCTGTTTAAATTAATGCCATTGTCTTTTATCCATAGGTGAAGTAGCAAAGGATGAACAAAAAGGAGATTTAAAACGTAAATTAGAGACAACATATTATACTGTATAGGTAAATTATCCGTCGAAGATTGTCCTAGAAATTTCAGAAAATACAGAGTTTGTTTATTTTATTTTTTAGCTTTTTTTTGTTTTAAAATTTTATTTTTTAATGTTTTTGCTGTATTCTATTTATTATATGAAAATTTATTTTTTCACAAATCAATTAAAGAAATCTCACAACTTAAAAGGATTTTAGTTTCATGTTTCTATTTAAAATGTTACTATTAGGTTAGTTAAGTCTTATGTCCTATTAGGAACCAGTTTCAAATAGATAATGGGAATAATTATTAGGTAGCGTTTAAACTTTTTATTTAGGTATACATTACTTAGAATCATGTCAAGTGTTGAAAGATTAAATCAAATTACATCAGTTTGTGTAGTTAACTCTATGATAAAGAACTGAATTCATCCTGACTTCTGAGCTGTTTAAGACGTGTTTTTTTTTGGTGACCAAAAATCAAATGATCGAAGTTTAACTATAATGGATTATTTGAGGTCCACTTTCACAGCACTTTTGTTACATTTTATTATTCAAATCGTCAAAGGATTTGAACTGGTAGATACAGTAAGTGACGTTATTTATCTGTATTCTGAGAACTTTTCATTTCAATGTTATGAAAAGTTCTCAGAATACATCGGCTATTTTGTTATTATACAGAATAATGACAAATTTGCCGATCACAATTTCAAGACAAAAAAAAAACAAGTCAACAATTATTAATGTTTGTAGTCGAGTATGTGGTATTCTCACCACAGCTCCAACATTTCATCTTAGTCAGTGTTTTATTCTATACCTTAATTTTACTATTTTGTAATCATCATTCACGTGTTTTTTAATGTCAGTGGTTCATGTGGGCTGTCATATTCGTATATTTATTGCTAGTCTACTAACCCTATATCAGATGTTTCAACTTCTAATACGGAAGATTGACTTCTCTCTCAGTTCAACTTCCTAATACAATCTTTCTTGTATCATTAATAGAAAAATGTTTCAACGAAAACCTGTATCATCGGAGCTGGTTATTCAGGGCTCGCTACCGCTAAACATTTGAAAAAGTACAATAAGGACTTCACAATATTCGAAGCGTCCAAGTACTTGGGAGGAGTGTGGCATTTCGATCCACGCGTCGGAATTGACGAAAATGGAATACCGATATTTTCTAAAATGTACAAGAATCTGAGGTTTGTAGAAGTCAAATTAGTATCGCTAGTTTTTTTGTGGATTCGTGGAGTTTCTTGTTCATCTACACCCATTAAAATTACATTCAAAAAATTTGGAAGTGATCCGGTTGATGTCGAAGGTGGAAAAGTCGAATATATATATAAAGATATATAGCTGAAGATACCGATCTTCAGCTGGTGGAAGCTGGTGTTAATCATCTGGCCTCCTTTTTGTCTTAAATGGACTAAAATATTGTTACCCTTTTTTGTCTTTCAGAATGGGCAGCCCGTATGTGTTAACTGAATTTAATGACTTCCCGTTTCCAGAGGGCACAAGTACATATCCCTCATCGGAATGCGTATTTAAATATTTATCATCCTTTGCTTCTAAATTTGGACTCAAACAACACATTCAAGTCAGTATTTTAAGATATAATAAGACTAGACAGCATTAACAACTTTTGAATAATACCTTGAACATACAAAAACAATATATTTACACAATCAATTAAAGTAAACAACATGAAATATTTATGGCCAATAGTGGACACGAACCTTATTTGAGCTCTTAACCTCACATGTTATTTTACGATAAGAGTTCATTAAAAATTATTCTTTATTTTTATTCCAACAGTTTAGTACGCTTGTGACATCAGTGAAGAGATTTGAAGACCAATGGCAGCTGACTTATTGGAAGGGAGACACAAAAGAGACGGTTACAGAAGCTTGTGATTATGTAGTTTTAGCAACTGGATTTTTCAACGATCCTGTCTGGCCTGAGATACAGGGATCAGATACATTTCAAGGTAATGAATAATTACCTGTAAAATGTCTCCTGTAGACTTTGAATCTATCTGTTCAAATTATATGTGCGTACATTTTCTCCTGGGCTATGGAAGGTACCTTTCACGTTTAAACCAGTTTATCCGAGCTGCTATTCCGTCGAGTTAGAAATCAACAAGCAGACCTGTAATCTCAAGTTACACGACCAGAATAAGATATTGCTTATTACCTTTCAGGTACCATGAGCCACAGTTCCACTTACAGAGGAGACACTGAAGTGTATCGCAACCGTCGTGTCCTCATTGTCGGCGCTGGTGTTTCTGGTCTCGATATAGCTTCCCAAATCTCCAAAGTTGCTTCGAAATTGTTTCATAGCCACCACCGTACCATAAATTTGCCAGTACATGAAGAAACGTACGTCAAGAAACCAGATATTAAACTCATCACGCAAAATGGAGTTATCTTTACCGATGGGAGCTTTGAAGAAATAGATGATGTCATTTATTGTACAGGTATACAAGATTTTAGAAGACCTTTTCTCATTTGAAAATAATTATAATAAAAGGTAGAGGGACTGAATTAGTCGCGTATATATTATTTTCTTTGACTTGCTCTTGACAAACTCTGTTTTTGTTTTAACATTTTTTGCTATCTCTTGTTTGTTTATAAAATTACTCTGAAGGCCCATATAAAAAATTCACCCTGATGTATACACATTGCAAATTACTTTATTGGATAGCTGCGCTACTAAATTGTGAGATGGATTGTGTAATACTTGCATTTTTTCTGTTGTGTTCTGTATCAATCCAGGTTATTCGACCTGGCATAGGTTCTTAGACGACAGCAGTGGTTTAGTTAGAACCGGGAAGTTAATACTGCCGCTGTATCGCAAAATCGTCAACATCAAGCACTCGACCATGTTGGTCGTTGGTGTCGTTACGGGAGTCATTCATAAGGTTTTCGATGCTCAGGTGATACATTTTCTCTCTTTTGTAGTTCCTACGATGAAATACACAAACCAATACACAGAAAAAAAGATTTCCTGAAGTGAGAAATAATCCTCTCTATAGGGAGGAAGGTATACAATACGAGTATAATATTGAGGAAGGTTACAGGATACTTTTTATTTTGATATTCCCGAGGGACCGGGACTTACCCGGGTAAAACCGCTTGCTTTTAAAATTTAAGAATACTATATATTTCATTTAGGTTGATTTTAAATTAAGAAATATTTTTAATAAAAAAAATATTGCTTATAAATTATTATTAAGCTTGATTATTAAATAATATATAGTATTCTTAATTTAAAAGCAATATTAAAAAATAAAAGCAAGAAATTATTCTGTCCCGTCTTTAAGGGGAGAGTATAGGGGGAGAGGTCAGTATTATTAATTCCATTAATTTACCTTCCTACCTACTTAAATGTTGTACTTGTAGGCTAATTACGCGGCGTCGTTGATAGCTGAGAGGTTTCAGCTGCCATCGGAAGATGAAATGATGAAAAGTTGGGTTGATGAGGTCAACAAAATACAGAATATTGAGAATATCTTCAGACTCAATGAAAATTATAATATGGTAATTACTAAATCATCTTTATATAAGATAAGGGGCGGCTGGTCCAACGTGTACACACGTGGAAGGAGTCGCTTGAGTACGGCGGTTTGCAACTGAATGTGGCGAAGACAGAGTACTTGGCTTGCAATACCACAGATCCCACACCTGTCTGCGTAGACGGTCATATGGTCGAGCGGACAGACCAGTTTAAGTACTTGGGATCTTTGCTTCGCGCGTCCGGCGACATCGATTGCGACGTCAAGTCACGCATTTCAGCGGCTTGGGCCAAGTGGCGTGAGGTGACTGGTGTCATTTGCGACCCCAAAATGCCGGTTAAACTAAACGGACAGGTCTATAAAACCATCATTAGACCTGTCCTTTTGTATGGTAGTGAGGCGTGGCCGGTACTTGAGCGACATAAGTAGGAACTGCGTGTCACGGAGATGAAGATGTTGCGCTGGATGTGTGGCGTGACGCGAAAGGATCGCGTCAGGAACTCCCGCATCCGGGGCAGCCTTCATGTCCGAGACATTGCAGATAAATTGCAAGAATGTCGCCTACGCTGGTACGGTCACGTCTTGCGAAAACCAGCTAGTTACGTGGGGAACAAATGTCTTGCCATGGCGCCTCCGCCGGGCCGTGGCAGACTGGGTAGACCCAAGAAGTGCTGGCTTGACGTCGTAAAGGGTGATATGCGTGCAAATGGCCTTACTAACCAGGATGCCGAAGATCGTGCGAAGTGGAGGCGTAAAAGTAGGAAAGCGGACCCCGGGCTCCCGAGAGGGATGCAACCGGGAACATCGCTCGGATGATGATGAATTACTAAATCATCTTTAATAATTCGCCGTAAAATTGATAAGTTCGATCAAATAATACTTTTAAGTATTGAACTAGTGGGAATTTGGTTTTTCAACATTGGCAACTGGTAAAATCAAAGGTTTTTTTACATTAGAAATTTTATGCAAATAGTTAAAATACAATTATAGGAAAATTTACAGCGCTGTCCAGCCCCAAGCTAAGCAAATAGACTTGTTTTATGGTGGCCAGACAACGAATGGAATACTTGTATACTTTTGTTAAATCACTACCTACATAGTATAAAACAAAGTCTATATAATGCTTAAATCTTTAAAACTACGCAACGTATTTTGATGCGGTTTTTTTTGTTTTAATAGATAGAGTCATTAAAGAGGAAGGTTTTTAGATATAATACATGCATAATACAGCCGTGCGAAGTCGGGGCGGGTCGCTAGTACTTTAATATTTATTTATATACAGAAACACCCAGACCATAAACAAGTATTTGCACTTTTATTATAATTATATATATTTTATATAAATTTGTTAAAGGTGGCAATCGAAACCAGAACCTTCATAAAGCACTTTTTAATATTTTTCCAGGATTATTATTGTGGTATACTTTCCCAAGAAGCAGGTATACCGCCACTACCACCAGTCTTCAACTCGTTACAGGGTTTCAATTTGATTCTTCGTTCAAATGGTTTCATTCATTCAAGAGATTACGATTGGCATGCCATTGATGATTATAACTTCGACTGTGTTTATGTCGGACCAAAGGAGGTGAAATGCCCTATTGAATAAGAACATCGTTAATTTTCTAATGTATTTTGATGTTATTTTATTTGTAGTTGTAGATGTATTTGTAGAATAAACAAATTTAATTCAAGCAATATAAAGAAAATTAATCACGGTGCAGTCCCTAAAAGTGAGTCTATCAAGAAAATATATTGTATGTCTTTAATGTACTACTAGGTAAATCATTCATTCACGTCACTTACCATAGTAGTCAAACATTTCTTTGCATTACATTAAGATGAACCCTTATTAATTTCTATGTCCTCTCTATTCCTTTTTAATTTTAATCTCTTTGATGTCAAAGAAAATGTTTATCTAATTTTATAACAAAAATGTATCGCACATTAATATAATTTTTCAGGCTATTTGGTCTTTCAGATGGAATACCTTAAAATATACATATAAGTATAAAATTATAACAATTTTATAGATGAAGAGCAAAGTTCAAAAATAATCATAGTGGGTACGCATCTAAGTTTTTTTTTAAAGTAAGTAGATATGAAATTGAATTTAAGTCTATTGAGAGAGTCTTCAGTTTCCTGTAAAAATCAAACTGTTTCATTATTAAACTAGCTTTTAGAACATAAATTTTACCTTCTTAATTCAATGCTTTATAATGTTACATTTTGATTTGCTTGCTCGTAATGTATGTCTACCTAGTTACATATCCGGACCTGCACAATTTAATGACGCAACATAATATCTGTAATAATAGTAACAACACACTTCACAAATAAAGAAGCCAACTAAGGATGTATTTCTGAAGTAAATCATAAGTCAAGTGGTGCATGAAAGCTGCGGAGTAGAGAGTAACAAACAGTAATTTAAAGATTAGACAGATGTCACATTTCATTCAATTTATTTGTAGGTTCCTTCCTATCTATATTTTTGCCTACTATAATACAGTTACATTCAAAATCTATAACGTTTCTTGCGTGCTCCAGTCAGCCGTGGACATATCTACTGTCATTTGCAGGCTGCAGTCCGAATAAATATAAATAGCGCTTACAGTGCTAAAGATTAAATATTCAAGTTCTAAATCGTGAAGCGTGGGTACCTACTAAAATAATTATAGGACTATGTATATTGTACACAGTCCATTTCGGGGCGCAGCCTAATTTTAACAGAAATAATATCCATGATCGACTGGAGCAAACAAAGTTAAAGTTACTTACTGGTTGTACAAATTCGTACTTATAGATAGGTACCTCAGTCAAATGAAACAGCTGATAAGTTTCCTAAAGTAATTGTTTAATCAAAATTAGGAATTTGTCTAACAAAAAACGCAAAACACATTGATAGCGCGATTCAATTTTTCCTGTGGCGCCATCTAGTTTCATGTTTGCAAAACTTAAGCTTATAACACAATTATTCTTAGTATTTAATTCTACACTGGTTTTTGGCTAAACGATAAAAAGTGAAAAATTGAAAACACAAAATTAATAGTATTCGGTAATAAATAAACGAACATCGAATAAAAAGCAATTGAATGTTGTTATCATATCATTGTAAGCTGCACAGTCTATTCTAAACCTTTACTCTACGTCTTCGTGGCGGCAGTAAAATTGGGTCAAGTGTCTAGAAATTAACGATTTACTTACCGTCCTGCGAGTTTCACGTGCCTAGAACGTGTTGCCAACTTTGAGACGATATCCTCTGATACCATTTATGAGGCAAGAGGCACGGACGTGACGATGACTGTGGTAGGAAAGAAAGAAAAACCATTTGTTAAAAATGAAGGTCAGCGCACTTCATACTTGTTGAGGTAAAGCAGCAAAATATAAACGAAAAAAAAAAGAGATTTAATAAGTAAATTAGAGAGAACATCTACAGTTTTTGTTTTTCCATTTCACTCTTACTATTTTTGCTGTATTTTACCATTTATTATTTTTGAATGTATTTTTTTACAAAACTATTAAAACAATCTTACAACTTAAAAGAAATTTAATTTGATTTAAAATGTTATACTAATAATCTTAAATTAATTTTTAATTGTATTCTTTTTATTTGGATTTTAGCATAAGCATTAAAATGATTGAAAAAAATAAAACTACTAAAGCATAGCATTTTTATTTTAAGTATTATTTTATTGTAATCTAAGAATTATATAAAATAAATGAATTGAATTAAGTAATTAGGAATGTTTAGTCTTATCTAGTTTATTTTCCGGACTACACTATACAAATTATATGTACAAAATACATTAGTAACCAGTTTGAAATTGATAGTGGGAATAAATTATTAGATAGCGTTTAAACTTTTTATTTATAGATTATTTAGATCCATGTTAAGTGTGGAAAAATTCATAAGAAATTACATCATTTTGTATAAATAACACTATGAAGAAGAACTTAATTCTTCCTGACTTTTAAGCAGTATACGACGTGTTTCTGTGACTTCAAAATTGTGAAAAAATTAACTTATAAAATTTAAGTAATGGATTATTTGAGATTAACTTTTACGGCACTTTTGTTACAATTTATTCTTCAAATCGTCAAAGGATTTGAAGTAGTTGATAGAGTAAGTGTCTTTATTTATCTGTATTCTGAACTTTTAATTGCAATGTTTGGAGATATCACAGACAAAGTGGCCGATCATAATTCCAAGACAAAGAAAAAACAAGTCAACGAATGTTTGTAGTCGAGTTTGTGGTATTCTTACCACAGCTTCGTCACTTCATCTTAATCAGTGTTTTCTTATATACCTTAATAATTGTACTATGTTGTAATAATCATTTACTTATTATTTAATGTCAATAGTCCAAGTGTGTTATCATATTCATATACCTATTGCTAGTCTACCCTATATCAGATGTCTCAACTTCTAATACGGAAGGTTGACTTCTCTCTAGGTTCAAGTTCTAATACAATCTTTCTCGTGTTTATAAAAAGAAAAATGTTTCAACGAAAACCTGTATCATCGGAGCTGGTTATTCAGGGCTCGCTACAGCTAAACATTTGAAAGAGTATGATAATATGGACTTTACTGTATTCGAAGCATCCAAGTACTTGGGAGGAGTGTGGCATTTCGATCAACGCGTCGGAGTGGACGAATATGGAATACCGATATTTTCTAAAATGTACAAGAATCTGAGGTTTGTAGAAGTCTAGTTAGTACCGTTAGTTTTTTTTTGTTTGTGGATTCATGGATTTTCTAGTTCATCTACATCCATTAAAATTATATTAAAACCATTTAGGAGCGATCCGATCAATGTAGAAAACTGCAAAGTTGAAATTTTCTGTTCGCTGCTCTGTATCTTTTAGCAACTGGTGTTATTCTTTACTTAAATATTTTTATCTTATTTTTATTCTTTCAGAATGGGTAGCCCGTTTGTGTTCACTGAATTTCATGACTTTCCATTCCCAGAGGGCACCAGTACATATCCCTCATCGGAATGCGTATTTAAATATTTGTCATCCTTTGCTACCAAATTTGGACTCATACAACACATTCAAGTCAGTATTTTTTAAAGTATTTTTTTATAATAAGACTAGTAGACAGCATTAATAACATTTGAATGATACCGTGGACGTGCAAAAACGTAAATATAAAAAACAGAGTAAAACAACAAACAATTTAACTTCAATAGTCAATTAACGTACAGCATTAATACTTATTCCATGTTTTTGTTCTTATAGTTTAGTACGCTAGTGACATCAGTGAAGAGATTCGAAGACCAATGGCAGTTGACCTACTGGAAAGGAGACACAAGAGAGACGGTTACAGAAGCTTGTGATTATGTTGTTATAGCAACTGGAATTTACAACGATCCTGTCTGGCCTAGGATAGAGGGATCAAATACATTTCAAGGTAATGAATAATGATATATTATATAATCTTTGATTCTATTAAGTTAAAATTATATGTGCGTACATTTTCTCCTGGGCTATGGAAGGTACCTTCTACGTTTAAACCAGTTTATCTGAGCTGCTATTCCGTCGAGTTAGAAATCAACAAGCAGACCTGTAATCTCAAGTTACACGACCAGAATAAGATATTGCTTATTACCGTTCAGGTACCATGAGCCACAGTTCCACTTACAGAGGAGACACTGAAGTGTATCGCAACCGTCGTGTCCTCATTGTCGGCGCTGGTGTTTCTGGTCTCGATATAGCCTCCCAAATCTCCAAGGTGTCTTTGAAATTGTTTCATAGCCACCACCGTACCATAAATTTGCCAATACATGAAGAAACGTATGTCAAGAAACCAGACATTAAACTCATCACGCAAAATGGAGTTATCTTTAATGATGGGAGTTTTGAAGAAGTAGATGATGTCATTTATTGTACAGGTATACATAGTTTTAGAAGAATTTTTCTCATTTTTTAAATATTTAACCTACTTCAAAAAAAGGTAGAAGGACTGAATTAGTCGCGTTAGTCGCGTGGGTTTTTGCCACATTGCCACACTATGTTTTCGTTAACATTTTTCGCTATCTCTTTTTGTTTATAAAATAACTCTGAATGCCTATATAAAAAATCATCCTGATATAATATTAATGCAGATTACTTTATTAGATAGCTGCGCTAAAAAGTGTTAGGTGGATTGTGTGTGTAACACTTTCATTTTTTTTTGCAATCCAGGTTATACGACCTGGCATAGGTTCTTAGACGACAGCAGTGGTTTAGTTAGAACCGGGAAGTTAATACTGCCGCTGTATCGTAATATAGTCAACATCAAGCACCCAAACATGTTGTTTGTTGGTGCCACCACGGGAGTCTTTCATAAGATTTTCGATGCTCAGGTGATACATTTTCTCTCTTCTGTAGTTTCTACAATTAAATAGTACTTACTTACACAGAGTAAAAGATGTTTTGTAGTGAAAAATAAACCTCTCCATAGGGAGATGCTATAGTTTTTTTTTTTCAAAATATTTTGCAGTATTCCTTAATTCAAAAATATTGCTTTTAAATTAAAAATACTTTACCCATTAAATTATTCTCCCAAGTCTTTATGGGGACACAATCACATGCAATACAATTAAGGCCAGTCTTATCAATCTCATTGATTTACTTACCTACTTAGATTTTGTACTTACAGGGTAATTATGTAGCATCGCTGATAGCTGGAAGGTTCCAGCTGCCATCGGAAGATGAAATGATGAAGAGTTGGGTTGACGAGGTCAACAAAATACAGAATATTGAGGATCTCAACTTAATAATGGATGAAAATATGGTAATTGCTTAATCATCTTTAATAATTTGTCATATATTTTACTTTTATTTATTAACATAAAAAGTGATACCGTATCTGCAGTAAATAAGGGTCACTTAAAGGTTTTTTTTTAAAGCTTTGATATATGTGACAAAATAACAAGAAAATAAACAAATGAATTGTCTTTCAGATAGACAATAAAGCTAATTTACAATAAACTACCATACCATATAAAATATGCACGCAATTTATGTTTAAAAATCTATTATTGATATTTTAGTATGAGAAAAATTGAAAAATAAATTGACATTATAATTTAATTGACTTCTGTAATCGAATTTTAAGTAATTTAAAGCCACATACTTATATTTTGCATGCTTTCTAAGTAAAAATACAAGGACATAATTTATTATTTTTTTAAGATCTGCTGTATGCTGTACTGTATTTTGGCAAATATATAAATCTGAATCTGAAAAATAATATTTATCTAATGACCTGCTGTTAAGTAGTTTTTTCTTTTATCCCAAACTATTTAGATTTTAATTAAGGTGGGAGATAACTCTTATTACTGGCAGGTATTTTTAATTTAAATACATACAGAACTACAGAATACTCAGAGCAGGAACAAATATCTGTACAAATAATTGTTTGAGGCGAAAATCGAACCCGTACCCTTCTTCAAAGCACTTTTTTCACGGTTTATTGTTTTTTTTTTTTCAGGATTATTATGGAAGTATGCTCTCCCAAGAAGCAGGTATTCCACAACTACCACCAGTCTTCTATTCGATACTCATTTTTAATTCAATTCGTCGTCAAAATGATTTCATTCAGTTTAGAAATTATGATTGGCATATCATTGATGATTATAACTTCGACTGTGTTTATGTTGGACCGAAGGAGGTGAAATGCCCTATTGAATAAGATCATCACTTCCCTATAGGTTACGATTTATTATACTAAAAGTTGTATGTATAATTGTAAAATAAACAAATAAAATTCAACCACTTTGAACAAAATCATTGACAGCACAGACTGAAAACAGTGAATAAAAAGGCCTTTTAATCACTGTTTTGGTGTTTGAATTTGAAACATACTAATATATTCGACCTCCATCTCAATGCTTATACAACCTCCTTTCGTAAAAAGTGCTCAATACAAACTCCTTGCTCAAAGAATATTCGACATACAAACTCTTTATTCAAATAACTCCTCGAGATTTGATTGGTCGATATTTGCGACAAGGAGTTTAGCATTAGAATAAAAACTATTTGAGTTCTTTACTGCCATTACAGAAAAAATATTTTGTAAATTGGCGCCATTTTGAATATTTTAAGTTGTACGAACACAAAGTTTAGTGTTCATTAAAAAATTTTTATATAGATTGAATATGCATTCAAGTGACGAAGAAGATGTGTTAACACCTGAGTTCATGAAAGAGAACCATATAGTAGAAAACTTGCTACCCAACAAATCAAGGCTGGTTTACATCAAAGCCTACGATGAGTTTTGCAAATGGAATAAAAAAAAATGAAAATTAAAAAAAAAAGAAGGCATCGACATTATGGAGCATGTACTATTATATGCTATGGTGTACTATAAAAACAAGGCATAATATTGACAATTAATTTAAGTAATTAATTTAGTAATTAAAATTAACTTCTCTTAATCTTAATTTTAGTAAGTAATTGTTCCAATTTTAATGTACATTTTAATTAATTTAACCTTCCTTTTTTTCCTTATTAAATGTCTATTTTCACTAAAGTTATTTCTTTTTCTCGTAGTCATGGTATAAAGTATAGTATGCAACTCTTGAATAAAGTACGGATTTACATTGAGGGCCATGAATCACTCGCGTAGCTCAGGATTCTAACACTTGAATCATCATGAAACACTCCCTGCGGTCGTGATTCAGTTGTTAGAATCCTTCGCTTGCTTGTGATTCATCTATGGCCCTCGCGTTAAATCCGTCCTTTATTCACTAGTTGCATAATGTACTATTACTCAACAGGTTTAGGTGTCCTCTCTATTCCTTTTTTAATTTGTTAAATCTCTTTGAATTCAAATATATATTTTTTTTAGTAACTTATATTTTATGTATTATGATATAAGTTACTAAAAAAATTATGTGTGGGATAATATTTACAGACTAATTACCTAGTCTTTTTCCGAGGAAAGAATACCTAAAAATAATTTCTAATTACAATTATTTTCAGTTCAATACCTAGCTAGAAATCATGATCTTCCATTATTAAACTCGCTTTTAGGACATAATTTTTAACTTACTAAATTCAATACTTTGTAATGTAACATTTCGATTTACTTACTCGGTTTGTATGCAAAATTTAACGACGCAACGTGTCTGTAATAATAGTAACAACACACTACACAAATAAAGAAGCCAACTAAGGATGTATTTCTGAAGTAAATCATAAGTCAAGCGGTGCATGAAAGCTGCGGAGCAGAGAGCAACAAAGAGTAATCTATTGATTAGACAGATGTGATACAGCTCTTCCGGTGCGAAATCGTGAAGCGTACCTACTAAAACTGATTACGGATACAAAAAGCGCGCTACAAAGACTACAGCCGGATTGACACAACTAATTTCCACAATAATTGTCTGACGCAAATGAATGAATTGAAAAAGTGAACGCTTAAAACAGAAAATAACATCAAGTTCAAAAAAAACAAACTAACATCGAGTAAGAAAGCAGTTAAACGTTGTCATCATGTCATTGTAAGTACACAGTCTATTCTAAACCAACTAAACCTTTACTCTATGTCTTCGTGGCGGCAGTAAAATTGGGTCAAGTGTCTAGAAATTAACGATTTACTTACCGTCCTGCTAGTTACACGTGCCTAGAACGTGTTGCCAACTTTGAGACGATATCCTCTGATACCATTTACGAGGCAGGAGGCGCGGACGTGGCGATGACTGTGGTAAGAAAGAAAAACCATTTCTTGACAATGAAACTGCATAATTGAGCACTTAATTATTGTTGTGTAAAGCTCTTTATACTGAGTCAATTTTTCTATTTATAGCGACATAATGTTTTATTATTTTTCTCTTAGGTTAAAGGAGTTTGTTTTTGGTTACAAATGTATGTACCTTGCAAATAGAAACAAAAAAATCGGGTAGGTTAAATCAGAGACGCAATCTTAATTCATGAAACTTCCCATTTCTCTCAACTCTATATTTCAGACAGATAAGCTAATCAGTTATGCTAATTCGTACTTTGCGTTACGCATAGCTACATTCTCAGTCCTTATATTCGTTTTATGACGTACTTATGATGTTATACCTATTGGTTTTTATAAGTGACCCCCTACTCTTCTGACTGCTTTTAAAGACGTTTAACGTTAATAAAAAGATTAGATATTTATTTTTTAACCAAATAATATTGAGCAGACTTAATTTTTTGTTAAGTACTTTTGGATGCCGGCGCTATGCCCGCGCCTATTGCCACTTGTTTCTTATACCTAAGCTAAAATCAAAGTAACTTTTGGAGAACAACTTGTGTAGGGAGAATAACTTCAAAATAGTACAAACTTCACAAATATAATTGTAAATTAAATTGTAAGCAATTTGTTCAAATGTCAACTGCTCTTGACGAAAACAAGTCTTTGATTGACGTACCCAAGTTGTTTAAACTTTATAAGGTAGCTTCTTGTAATCAGGGTCTATCTAGAGTATTTTTTAAACAAGTACAAATGGGCGTGTTGTTCTTAAAAAAAAACTAATAAAAGCGTGTTAAAACAAAATCTTTTTGCGGCATCTGCCTGAGTGACTGACTGAATGCGAGAAACTCAAAACTACTGAGCAGATTTTCATACGGTTTTCACCAATGGATAGATAGATAGTGATTCATGAGGAAGGTGTATAATAATATAATTAATCTACATTTTGGGCAAATTAATTAAAAAATGGTAAGCATTCCTTCTGTTTAATTCCGGCCAGCCTTGGACCAATGAATTTTTCGAACGAAGAATTTATATGCATTATTTAATATTGCTCTTGCGGTGAAGGAAAAGCATCGTGAAGAACCCACATTGAATTTTTTTGCTGCAGGTGAGATAGTTAACTCCAGATATATTATTGACGAGTTCTTACCCCAGCCTGCCTAGCATGAAGACCAAAACATGATACGATAAAGATATATAACTACATCAGGGGCCTAAGTCTGCTAACACAATTGTATTTCAATAGTGTGTCGATAATATCAATAGAGTCTCGATATAATGACAATGGTTGGCCTAATAGCAGAATAAGGCCCCAGCTCTCAAAATATGATAGATAAAGCCGCCATGTTGAATTTTTATCATAATTTTTATCGCAATTTGTAATAAAAATTCAACATGGCGGCTTTATGCTAGGCAGGCTGGGCATCGTCGACTTAATTGAGAGTGGTATAGATTCTGAGCAAGCTTTTTCCATCTAATACATTATGCTACACCCTCGACCAGTACGCAGTTGCGCGATCTAAATCCTTTCTGCCCCGCACTCTCAACACTCTCAATAACGTACTAACTACTAACCCAGATTGTGATGTATATGTGGATGAATGGAAGGAACTCATGTTGGTATGTTTGAAATATTGTGAGATAGATGAATAAATTATGTCAATTTAGAAACAATTGTAATGATATTAATGTTTTTTCTTTTTCTTTTTGTTATGTACTTATCTTATATAATTAATTAGTGTAATTGGTTACGACCGTTCTAATTAAATAAATAAATGCAATTGTAGTTACGAGCGCTCTAGAAATCATCCAGACCAAATTCTTAGACCAATATTAATATTACTTCTAACGTTCGTAGTTTTTCAATCAAACTTATAGTAAAACTACATCGGTTCCAACACGAAAGAACCATAACATTATAAAAGTTGGTGAATAAACAGCTGTTTAACGGCGCTATAAAGGTTTCAGAAAGGAGTTTTATTATGGTAGCTATAATAGAACCTTGTCAGCTATATACCAGCACAAGACGGACAATACGAAGAAAAATGTGGATTTACTGAGACAAAAAATTGAGTATTAAGGTGGGTACTGACCTACGTTACGAGGTGTAATGTAACATTCGCATCGAGCGTGTTACGCATAGAGCATGTTACGCTGTGTTCTAAAATTGGCGTAACATGCTCGTCAAACGACGTACTGACTGCACGAATGCTCGCTGTGTAACACGTTACATTACGTCCCGTAACGCCGGTCAGTACCCAGCTTTAGAGACGCAACTGCAGTAGAGTTCGTGAAGTGTGTTATGAGCTTTAAACATTTTAAAATTATGCCATACGAATAATCCCGGGGTAAAAGAAAAACTGACGGACAAGAGAGAGATCTTATAAGTGTTCCCGGTTTTTATCTTTTGAAGTACGAAACCCTAAAATGAGGCATTATTAAGACAGTTGACACTATTTTGTTCATTTAAGACCTGGACTTAATTAATAAGGCGATCTGAAACTAAACTTAGGGAATAAATAATAAACCAATGAAATTGACATTTTCAGACTTTGATAATTCACTCTAAAGTATAAACTGAACAAAGCCTCATTCATAGTTTAGCTTTCATTGTCCGTATTCATAGTTAATCACCGCTGGACATTAACTCACCTTTTTATGCCCGCGGCCGTAAAAACTAAAAATAATAAAAACACGCCCACAAGAGACACTATACAACCTTAATTAGCCTGTACACAGGATGTTGTAAATTTCATATTAGCCACAATAATTAAATGCACAGTCGAGTGTTGAGACGTGACTGTGCAATAAGTTGACACCATGTATATTTTACTTAAATGAATATTTAGATAATCTCGCTGGCTGAAAACTTACTACTGGAAGGTCTTAGTTTACTACACCTACAGGGGCTTTCTAGAGATATGACCAGGTGGTCTAAACTAGCTACTTTCAGAGACAAATTGTATCCGAATCGAAATTATAATTGGATTTAATTCAGTGTGTGATAAACCAACTTTAAACAAAGGAGCAGGTTCTCAATTTGTAGCGAATATTTTTACATATTTGTCTATATTTTTTAATATTTAAATAATCTTGCTTTCTAAAATATACAACTAGAGGATTTTCGATTACTACATAACACTTATAGGGGCTTTCTATAAATGTGACCAGGTGGTCTAAAATAGGTACTTTTGAAGACAAATTGTATCCGAATCAAAAATTTTTGTTTATTCACTGTTTTTAAACCAACTTTAAAATTATCTTTTGAGGTACGGAACCGGTTCTCAATTTGTTCCGAGTATTTTTACATAATTATCTATATTTTTTATAATAAATAGTCGGGTTTTTTTCGCGGTAATTGCAACGCAATTCGGATTAGTTTTTATGGAAAATGGTGTTAAAAGGCAGAATTAATTGAGTGAATAGGTATCTTTTAGGAAGGCGTGTTACATCTAAGGCCGCATCGTCACCTACCATCGGGCAGGAGTGATAATGGTCAAACGCTGACCTTATAATATGTAAAAAAAAATACATTAAATGTCGATTGACACCATTTTCCATAAAGACTTTTAAAGATAACAAACCGTTAGTCGCGATCATCACAATGTGTACAAATCGCAAAACGATCTGGTTTTAATATAAAATTACTCAAAAATGGGTAAAATCCATCTCGTAAAAGATTCTAATACGATTCATCAAAGGTGGCTATTTAAGACGACTATCGTCACATGATAGCCTCTTTTGACGTAAAATCGTCTTTTATTTCATTTAATATAGGGTCACTTTCAACTAAAAAAACTAATTACTAAAAGCAATGATTGTCACCTTCTAAAAACGTAAATCGTAGAAGCGTGGGCAACATACCTTATAAAAAAAAAAAACGTGGGCAACATACCTTATAAAAAAAAATTAATTGCTCTAAGTATTATTCAGGACGTAAATACATATATTTGTACGGATAAAGCTCTGCTGGTAGGATACCGTTTTATTAACTAAAAAAAGAAACTTATCAAGTCATAGGTTTCACTATCCCAACAAATACCCCGTTTTTTGCGTTAAAACTTTTTTAAACTCTATAAATAGCGGTTACCATGAAATCTGAAGTTGACGTCGGGAAAATTATGCGGTCAGATTTCAATCAGCAGGAACTAAATGCACCACGTCAAGGGAGGAGCTACTTATAAAATAAATACAAATAAATATCTAAAACCGAAAATAACAGAGGTATTTATTTTTACTACTAAAGTTAATTAAAAAGAAATATTTACCGAATTTTGTGTTTTCATTTTGTGGATTTCGATATGTCGATGCTGTAACAAGCATCATTTTCACAAGACTGGATAAAGTGGCGGACTACTTCCCTTCCCATTTAAAATAACTTTCTTTAACCCTCTTCTTTTTTAAATCGGTTAAAAAGTCTACAAGCACTGGATATTATTTAGGTAACCCATTACACAAGCCAACCATTATAACAATAAATAAGTAAAGAAAATACCCCTATAATTCTTATCCCTGATCTAGATGGCAGAGAAACAATCTGCAAAAGAATTTCTCCGAAGTTTTATCGGTAAAAACGAGGTACGCATACATAAGAAGAAATCGTTTAGGTATTCCGCCTCCTACGCGGTTAAACAGCGTTTTTAAATCTAAGTAAAAATGCTGACAAAGTCTATTATCAAACTATTTCAGTCCCCAGGCCCTTAGATTGTCTGTGACCATGAAAGCTGTTAAGTTCTCGATACGTCAGGTTTTAACAAAAAATAAATAAACCAGATTCTGTTATACCTATCTGTTAATAGTACATTGCGATACAAGTGTGGAAAGTTGATCATTCCATAGAGGCGGTTTATGACGCGCGAGCGGAACGCGAGCGTGGCAAAAGCCGAGATGGAATGATCAATTCACACGTGTATCGTACGACGTTTTTTATCACAGTTGCGAATAAAAAAAAGACTTGTTAAAATTTTAATAATAAATTTTTTTTAAGAATTTTATGTTATGTTTACTATTTTTTGTTAATTACACTCCCGAAAGGCTAGGCAAAATACTTTTAACATATACAGCGTCTGATATACAATATTTTTTTTAAGGTTTTTTTTCATTTGTTTTTGCGTCGGCGGTTAAAAACAGAATATAATGGTAAGGAAAAAATATATTTATGTACCTAAAGAAAAAACAAAATAAACACAAAACTCAATTTTTAATTATTTTCAAAGACGTCATCACGTAATATTATCGTTCGTTATCAGACTTTAGAGACAACCTTTTGAAAAGAAAAAAAAAGGTACCAACAAAGAGTTTTAAGCCAGCAAGGCTTAAAAACTCTTTGGATGGTACCTTTTTCTATACATCAAAACAGTATAACCCAGATAAAGGAGATCATTCATGTTTCTCACAAAAAATACCCACAAAAAAAAATGCCGGCCAGTAATAAAAATTGTTTCTATCTTGTAGAGAATAACATTTTAAACAATGTTTACTAAGGCAATAAACAGCTACGATCAGCGAAATCGTTGAGTTATTTTACATTGAAAACCCAAAAAATGCATTTTATAGAGATCCGTTTGACCACTTTTAAGATCCCACTAAAACTTCTGAAAGGGTTATTGGATATACCTATGTATATAAATATAATAAAAACAGACAAAGCTTATCCATTTACTACTTATTTTTATATTTTTTCTGTAGTAATATCTTAAAAGTGGTCAAACGGATCTCTACAAAATGCATTTTTTTGGGTTTTCAATGTAAAATAACTCAACGATGGTTGATCGTAGCTCTTTGTTGCCTCAGTAAACATTGTTTAAAATGTTATTCTCTACAAGATAGAAACATTTTTTTTTCTGGCCGGCACCTTAATTTTTGGGTACGATTTGAATGATGTCCTTTAGAATGTTTCATCTACTATATGTCATTAGCAGTAAGATACGTATTTGACATATCGGGATAACGTATTATTTTAGCACTAGTTGGATTTTTTTTAATCGCACGCGTGTATAATACGTTGCATTATGAGCCTAAAAGCGGTTTAATAAGATCCACTTTATGAGCAACTGTGATAAAAAATAATTTCCTTAGAACTTTGCCTTAGAAAATACTAAAGTCTATTCTACTCGAAAATTTGGTAATATTTAAGTAGGTATCTGATTACTTATGCCCATTGAGTGCATATCCAGTTTTGTTAAAATGTATTCTGTTTATTTCGCCAAATCAAAGGTACGGCGCGGCGCGGCGGGCAATCGCTGCGTTCCAATTGATCAACCAACAACATTGGGCTAGCAAATAATAATAATTATTATCATCGGATATGTGGTGACATAATGTAATTATTTTATTAAGACATAGTTTTTGGAATAACAACTGCACCTACAATATAATAATTACCCGAATTCAGATTAGGTATGTAGATACCTAATCTGAATTCGGACAGTTTTTAGCAGCAGTTTTTGATCCAGTTTGTAGTTTGGGTTCCCGACTTTAGATGAATCAAATAGAAAGTCATACATTATGCAAACATACTAAATACAAGAAAGATAAAAAGAAAATTACGCGCAATAAAACACACTTTTGTTTACGTACAAGTAAGTACTCATCTGTTGTTGAGTGCGCTCACTAGATGTCGCTACTGGTAAAATTAAATCACGCTATCGTTACGTTTTCGTGTTTTAGTTGGTGTTTTCCCCAAAGATTATTCTAAAGTGGTTCTTTCGATTGCAGCACACATCTGCCTGGAATCCGAAGCATCATTGAGCAATTTGTGAAACACTTGTGGTTTACGGATATTTATTTAATTAGCAAGTGATGATGAAATGAAATTATGCAACAATATAAGTAAAAAGCTTCAAGTCAAATTTTATTCAGGTGCTATGTGTGACATATTTTGTATATTCAAAAATATACAAGGCTTTTGTGGGATTGTTAAATCAATCAACGTAAAATCTATCTTCTCTATATATTTAAAACAAGCTGTCCCGGCAAACGTTGTTTTGCCATTAACAAAAAAAGAGGAACAAAATGATCCGCCATTTATTGAATGTGATAAATGAAGAACCGCTCGACCGATTGTGTGCAAACTTCACATAAACCATCTACTAAATAGTCCGAACAAAGCTTAAACATTTGATTGGGATAGGTGAGCCCGTTCTTGAGTTATAATTACAACGAAAAGTGGCATTGATTTTTATTTGATAGAAGAAGAAGATTCTCGTGTCGGGTTTAGTATCCACTTAAACGGTTTAACCGATTTGTATATTTTTTTTGTGTATATTCGCTAGGTCTGAGAATGGAACAACATCTATTTTTATATTTTTCCCTTTTTTTTCTTATTTTTTATTATGTGGTAAAACAACGTTTGCCGAGACAGCTAGTACTATATAAAAATCAGATCGGAAATTGCCATCCAAAAAGGCAATGCAGCCTTTTGGTTTTGGGAATCCTACCTAGGGAACTTTTTTTATTGATTATTTTTTTATCTATTCTTCTTTTCGTGTCGATTCCGTTAAACCAATTTTTTTTTTTTTTATTTTTGTTTTTTTTTTTTACTTTAAATTTTTTTTTGTTTTTGTATTTGATTTTTAATTTTTTTTATTAATATTATTATAATGCTATATACACTGTATATAGCATTATAATAATATTAATAAATCCAGCCCAATAAGTAGCTGCAGCCGCGGCATTATTTATCTATTTCATTAAGTTGTAATTTTGTTATGTTTTGTAACTTATAAATAAATAAACCCTTTTTATAAAAACTAATTATATCAAACAGATTAGGTACAGTTATTTTCCCCTTTTGAAGTCGTTTATTATTTTTTCAGTATGTTTTTATTTTATTTTTGTAATGGGTCATGTAAGGCTGCAATAAGTCTATTTTATTTATTATTATAAATTAGCATATGTTACGTCCTATGACTTAATATATCCACATACCAAGTCTCATCAAAATCGTTTCAGTAGTTTCGGAGCCAAGCCATTTCGTTACAAAAAAATCATACCCAAAATCATTAATTCGATCTCTAAAGGGGTTAAAAACGGTTATTAAAGTTGCTTGTTCTTAGTCATTCTATTTACTAAGTATGTGTTCCGTGTTTTTAGGGAATCAATATAACTTTTAATATAAATAACTCTAACGCGGAGTGCAGCTAGTTATAATTTATATCCAGATCGAGATTTGCACTAGTTTAATCATATAATAATAATATAACAAAAAAGTCCGACGAAAAAGCCACTAAACTAGAATTTCTCAAAACAGAGTGCTAGCTTAGCTTAGTTGCTAACTAAAAGAGGTTGCTGCGCTCGACACGTCTGAAATCTCTCCGAGGCACTCAAACAATTAATCTAGACTCTTTCTTCGAACTGTACCTACTTGTTGTTAGATGAAATCTTCCGCGGTTAATTTTCTTTTAGACGCATCAGTTTTAATGAAATTGCATTTGGAATGTTGAAAATTTAAAGTGACAGTTCGAGTGTATAAAAAAAATGTTTCAAATAATTCATTACATAAAAAACGACTGAGATGATTTTGATGATTGTGTATCGAGATAACTCAAATAGCTCTGTATTGCTACGGCATCTACGTGGGGAACAGGAATTTTGATTCCTGTTTGTTCCCATTTGGGGATATGTAGAATTTTATTGACCCAAAAGATAAGCATTGCCAGTCAACTTTAGAAAAAATTCGAAGTTTAAAACATAATTTATAAATAACTAGCGTTCCGTTAAAAATGAGTGTTTTTACTACATATTCTAAAATCCTATTCGATTGTTTATTTTTTTGTTTCCATCCACGAGATTTTACTGTACAATTTACTTTAATACTATCTATCTATACACATATATAAAAATCAATTGCTGGTCGTTTGTCACGCTAAAATTCGAGAACGGCTGGTCCGATTTAGATGATTTCGGTTTTGAAATGTTTGTCGTAGTCCAGGGAAGGTGAGAAAGATCGGACTTACGCGATTGAAACCGCGCAGCTAGTATCTAAATATAATAATATATTACATTAAAAGTGTAAATATTTATTTTTAGTTTAGGCAATGCAAATAATATTATAAAAAAAACTACATAGGACAAATGGAGGAGGAAATGAGAGAAGCCTTAACCCAGCATTGGGAATGACAAGCTAGGTAAAATAAGCATCCTTACCCAGGGATACCCACCCAGAAGGATGGCTGCATTGCAGAAAAAGATACATAATAGTTATTTTCCATTTACATTCAAGTAATTTAATACAAAAGTCAAATAGAATAAAGACGGCAATAGGCAATAACAAAGTTGAACAAAGTTAATGTTATTTCCACATTATTTTCATAATTCTAATTTTATGCGAACGACATTACATATAAACGCAGAGATTTCACATCCATACGTTATTATTTTACATAACATACACATTTTATTAATTAATGAGCATTAATTTCGTGGTTCCGTGGGTGGAGCAATGAATTGTGATTGTATAAGCTTCTTCTTATACGAGTATATATTTTACAAAGACCAAATATATTTGTTCTACTAGATATGGCACGAGAAGATGATATTTCTAAAGTCATTAGACATAATTTTAAGTACCTAGAAATAAAATACCTCAATCCAAATGATCATTTTGTATCTAATTTAAATTATTTATACAGCCACAGCAAGTTTAATCCATGGTATTCAGTGTAAAATAAAGTTTTATTTCTTTCTTTCTTTCTTTCTTTCTTGGATATTTGTTAAATAGAGTAGGCATGTTCAGGACTTACACCACCCTTTCAGCTTAGTCGACCATTTTCAGAGGAAATAACTAGTCAATACTAATTGTAATGATTTATAATACGTCTGGAGTCAATTTAAGCCACGGGTTCCATCGCGATGTTCTCCGCGCACCGTAATAGCAATTTTGATAACGTACATAATCTTTCGTGACAAAAATCAATTGATAATTTGAACCCACAATCTTTTGAAATAAAGTCTTGCTATCTATCACTAGGCCTATATTGTTATGAGACTCAACGAACTTCTAGTAATTGTTGTATTTCCTTGTATTTTTACATATCAGTTTTCGATCATCAGGTTCCTTTTATTATGCTTATCGAAATTTTATCATTGCGATCTTATCTAACTAATACTTTGTTTTATCATTAAACGCAGCGCCTCGCTATTTTACCCGCATTAGTCTTGATTCCTTGGAAAAATAAGACAAGATTGTAGCCATAGTTAGGGTTTAGGTATTGTGGATTACAACTCTTGATCCGAGTCACGCATTTGTGAGGTTCACAAAATTGAAGAGTGTAATGTTTTTTTTTTACGAGGGGAAATGCGCCTTATGCACCGGGAGGAGCGACGGAGATGTATGAGAGCCCCACTGATGACCTAAGATGGTGGTGGGCGGCGGTGGGATGGTGATGGTGGATGGTGGGTGGTTTACCCACTAAAACTCCTCGGTGTCCTCTCTCCGCCGTATGTGCCGGAGACGCAGGTCGAGCGCTTGCGCAATGACCTTACCCATATTTACACAGGAGTATTTTTGAATATGATTAAGAAGTGTATGGGCTAAATTGGATAAAATTTCCACAAGCACTATGTGAATGAGCTTTACATAATAGATATGCATTTTTTTCTAAACAAGCACGTCTAATGACGTTGAGATAGCCAAATACAGGATCTCACGGGTAAAAAATTATGTAAGTCAAACATTCATACGTGAGCGTAACTACGAACTATCGCTATAAACTTAAAGATACTAATCTATATTTAAAAAAATACATACAACCGAATTGAGAACCTCCTCCTTTTTTTGAAGTCGGTTAAAAAGAGCAACTCTCTGAAACCACAAGAGGTACAAGACTGAATCTACGCATGGTGGTTCCTTTTTGGACGAAAGCGAGAACTATGAAAAGATTTTTGGAAATTAGACCCTCTAAAGGGGTAAAAAAGGCTTTCAAAGTTTGGGGTTCGTAGTAATTATTATGTATTTTGTGTTTGTATACACTCAAAGTTAAATATCATTTATAAAGAGACACAAACGCGACTCAAATCGCGGTGCGTAGCTAGTGTACGTGATTAAATCCACTGGGCGTTGCTAGTAAATAATGACTCTAAATTTTCATAATCTTACAATCTGTACCGTTAAAATATTATCATTAAATAATTTGCACTTACTTTATCTATGATTTAAATGGTTGTTTTGTTATTGATTTGATTAGTCTTCTTGTAACAATGAGTTCATTGGCATTATTGTTTGTTCTTTTGGCTGGTAAGTTTTTTATATTTACTAAAAAAAATACTATATTAATTATACGGTTACTCAAGCATGCCTCTAGAGCTTTTTTTATAAAACCTAAAAAAAAATAGGTTTGCTGCGCACAGAAAACAAGCTTTTTCTCTAAATATCAATTACTAGTGATCCGCCTCGGCTTCGCACAGCTGTATTATTATATCTAAAAACCTTCCTCTTTAATCACTCTATCTATTAAAAAAACCGCATCAAAATTCGTTGCGTAGTTTTAAAGATCTAAGCATACATAGGGACATAGGGACGGCGAAAAGTGACTTTATTTTATACTATGTAGTGATAGTGATAATATTTAGAATGAAAGAAAGTTTTTTGAGACCAAAACTTATATATTTTTTTGTTTTAGGGTTTTGTTGTGGCGCACCTAGAAATGCGCGAATTATTGGCGGTAACCCAGCCAATATAGAGAACTACCCCTCAACAGTGCAGATAGAGATGTTATATCATGGATTTTGGGCGCAATATTGTGGTGGCAGTATAATTAACAACTTTTATGTTTTGACTGCAGCGTATTGCTTTTCGTATCTTGAAAGGGGACGAGTCTTGTAAGTGATATTTTTTATAAGAATTTTCATTGAATATCTTTAGCTTTGTTGCGTCAATATGATAAAATGATTTTTTATGTGATAAAAGCACTTAGAAATCCGATTGCAGTGTTTTGGGAAATTAAAAGCGCAGAGCAGACAAAGGTAGGTTTTCTTTCTCTTAAAATACCTACTGAGGATTTTTACGCCTCTTGTATAGTAGTGTAGTAGGTTGTGTAGTCTTATTTATGATTCTTCATCAGGTACTTAAGCGATGGTCCTTATAAGTTGCCTGATGAAGAACAATGCTGAGAAATTGTTCGGATACCTGATCAGTCCATCGTTTTGGAGTTAACCAGGAGTTGGTCGGTGGCTAATAATATCAACTATTTCAGGCCCACCCGAATAGAAGACTACCGTGTTCGCGCTGGCTCCAGATACTTTCAATCAGGAGGTGGACTCTACGAAGTTGCCACAATTAAAATCCATCCAGACTTCGTCTACGATTTTCCTCGAGAGCTGTCCCTGGATGCAGACATCGCCTTGGTTCGGTTAAGATCGAGATTTATCTACAATAGCGTGGTAAAAAGGACGGCAATAGTACCGCAGAACTATGTTATTCCTGATAATGTAATGGCCACTTATGTCGGATGGGGAAATACGGAGGTAATTCGATTAAAGCAAAAATTCTTTACAAAAATTCTAAAGCGATTGTTTCAAAAACCAATCAGTATTAGGTTTTTCATAATCGTTTTATTTTTATTAAATTGATCAGAATCACTCAATAAGAGTTGACTTTCTAAATGATAAAACTTTAGAAGCCAGAAATTGGCCAATGGCCATAGTTTTTTTTCGGTCGGCTGAAAAAAGCCTTGCCTTTGAAAAACTTTCAATGTACCTAAGCCTCAAGAAATCACAATAGTACCCCGTGATTTTGACTGTTTTAGTAGTCTGGATTTGACCAAGGGCTAGCCATAGCTTCCTGTGATCTTGAGAGATGTCGATTGGCTTTAAAAAAACTGACAGTACCTATCAATAAAAAAAAACACTTTAACAATGTATTAGTGGGTCATTAGTGGTTTGGATTTGCCTCTGGTGATGAGTACGATTATACCTAATAATTGATTTGGTTTGTACATTTTTCACAGACTGGTTCTGCATCACCAGTGCTGCTTGATGTCACCGTGAAGACCGTCAAACATTCCACCTGCGCCTACAGGCATGCTACCGCCGAACCTCCCCTGGCTAAACAGAATGTAACAGAAAACATGATCTGTGCTGGCCTCCTAGATGTAGGAGGGAAGAGTGCATGTTTCGGTGACACTGGTGGTCCATTGTTTTATGGTGGAGTTCTTGTTGGCGTCATCTCTATGGGTGGCAGTACATTCTGTGGACATCCGTACGTGCCTGATTTGAGTACTAAGGTGGCTTCGTATACTGATTGGATTGTCAGTAATGCTGTATAAAACTCTGCATAAACAGGAGTGGACTTTTGTTATGAAACAAGCGACGACGACGCGCACTAAATTACTTTGATATTTTTAAAGTTTTTCATAAGAAATAAGTGTAAATAGTCAGATGTTCAGATTTCTCCTAGATTTTCTAGGAAAATTCAGAGATTTCTTTAAAAAATTTAAAGTTTTGCAAATTATTCGGTTATGCATATTACTCCTCTTACAATTTTTTTTCTTATCAAGAAAACCGTTTACTCAAAACTTGTGACACTAGAATGTAAGCAAATAAAGGTCTATAATATAGGTATAAAATATTATAGTAGGTATTAATAAATATTTATTACATTATGAATGTATGCTTTAATTAGAGAAAGACAGGATTAAAGTTTTGTACCTACTTGGAAGTAAGTAAAAAAAGTTATAATAAGCAGTAAAACAAGAATTCATAGGTTTCTGTCTGTTAGTCTATTTGTTAACACTGAACCGATTGAAATGGTTTTCATCATTGGATAGCTCTATTTGAAATACTATCGTGGTACATTTAACATCAAAATTCACCAAGTAGAAAATTATCACCGAAAAACTGCGACTTACGTGTGCTCTGCGGCTTTTATCTCCATTTTCCCACAGGATCGAGATCAAAAGCTGGTAAACCCACAGAGCTCAGTTAGTATTTATTAAAATAAATCTCCTCTTCCCTTCCCTCATCGCTCACTTCCCTAAGGACTACCTATTACTTATGTAGTACCGCTATAAAAACTTTCCTCGTACGAAAAAAATAAGGTTAATTTATTCCCCATTATTGAAGTCGCATTAACCACATTACGGGTCTCGATAAAGGAGCGTTACAACCAGTGATGGGAACACGTGAATACGCTGTTACGTTATTTATAGCAGAAACATAACCGTTTTAGATACCGTTACTAACTTGCTAATGTTGTAAAGGATGTTTGTAAATTTTGTAAGAGGAACGTTACGGGGCAATGTTTTTCAAATTGACATCGAATGGCTTTATATAAGTTACTAGTAGCGCTACGCAATTTTATCTGCTTATGTACAGAACTTTATTTTATTTCATATTTTCCCACCATTTAAACTTTTCCTACAAATTTTTGAAAAGTAAACCAAATTGGTTCAACTATTCTTGTGTTCAAAAGAGACTAATGAATAACTATTTATTTGTATTTACATAGAAGACTAGCAACGTCCTGTGGGATCACCTGCATAATTCGATTACTAGTATTAGGTGTAAAAAATAATCCCAAGGATTTAATAATATAATTATCTTATCGAGTTTCAAAGAAATCGATCTTGTAGTTTCTTTGCCTGGAATCCGTTTATATTCCCCACAACCAATACCCATGAGTTTTGTGTGCTATTTAAATAAAACAAAATACAATTTACTTTATCGAATACAAAACAAACCCATCCCTACTGAGTCGAAATAATAAAGTAAACTCTAACGCAAGTCCGAGTCGAGCAATCAGTCATTGTCGCCGCAAACACAGCTTGGAAAAACTGCTTAATGACCGACTCAGCTGCTTTTTGCACCTTAGGTCAGCCTCAGACAAATGAACGAGAATCTTTGTAGATACTTACGTACTTGCTTGTATTTTAATTTTAAAGTTTTTAGGGTTCCACTGTCGAGTATTTTGTTAGAAAACAAAAAGACTGAACAAAGAGGTTATGAACTACAAAAATATAAACGTAATCCCTCCTATATCTCAGAAGGATATCCTGACATGCTGATCAAGATATCTAGTAATTCTTGCCTATCCTTTCCTTAAATAGCGGGTTCTTTAAGGTGAAAGGGTACCTGCGCTCTCTCCATACAAACGTAGTCGACTGTTTCCTCCCTGGATAATGACACTAGCACAAATATTTTTGTGAAATAAAACCTATAACTGCCATGACTATGCCCCTATGTTTTGGTTTTATTCATTTTCTAATTATCATAGAAATTAAGATGAAAAAAATAAAAAATAGGAGCATGGTCATGGCAGTTATAAGTTTTATGCACCAAAACAAAAATATTTGCTCTAGTGTCATTATCCAGGGAGAAAACAGTCGACTACGATTGTAATACTTTGTATGGAAAGAGCCCCCGGTACCCTTTCCTCTTAAGCTCTGACTTTTATCTTTCGAGCCCTTGGGGCGATCGGATTTAAATTCTAGGTATATTTTACCACACGCCGATGGACTCACAGAAGTCCTGCGCAAGCATACCTGTACTCCGTTGGACCTCGACTGTTGGCGGAACACCGATGGGTTTTTAGTGGGTAAGCCTACCATCCTCAGGCTGGAGGCAGCCCCTCATACCTCCGTTGCCCCCTCCCCCTCAGGGTGGCGGGACGATGCAATAATGCATTTTCCCATCGATAAAAAAAAAGGTATATTTTACCACTAGCTGCGCCCCGTGGTTTCACCCACGTAAGTCTCGATCCCATGAAAATATTAAAATAAAAAGTAGCCTATATCCTTCCTCGATAAATGGACTATGCAACATAAAAATAATTTTTCATTTCTAACCAGTAGTTCCTGAGATTAGCGCGTTCAAACAAACTCCTCAGCTTTATAATATTAGTATAAATAGCCATAGAAATTTGAAGTTTCAAAGTTTAATACGGACACCTATTTGAACTTTTAACTCGGTATTAATGGTCAAGATTAATTCAAATATGTTTTTTCAAAGTAAATATTTTTGATGCTTTAAAATGTTTTTGCAGGACCCGTTAATATAAGACAGACTCCTGCTTGACAACTTGCAGGCTTGCGGCCTTTTAACGTTTTAACTTGGTTTTTATTGTGAAATTCTCAGTTAAATGGGGTTGGTCAAGTATATTTTGTTTTAACATACTTACATTACGTCTTGGTCGTGATATATTATATACTAGAGTTAAATGGAAAACTTAACGATGTTAGATTTTTTTTCTCGAGTCTCGACATAATACAGAAGTATCTCAAGTATTTTTTTTTAACTTGATTTTATATAGGTACGAGTAAATAAATGGTTTTTAATTAATAAGAGGTTTAATAATGTGAAGTTCCTTCTACAAGGATAAGGTGATTTTTGTTATTATATTCAACGTTTCGAATATGTTGCAATAATAGCGGTCACGAGGAGACAGTAGTGACGGGCGTCATCATCTCATGCTGGGGGTATTTAAGTTTAAAAAATTAAAGAACCACTTTATACCGATTATGAGTGCAGTGTCTAAAATTTAAAACTAATAGGTAGGTACTAATAGGTATCTTTTAGACGGTGGTGATACATCTATGTAGACATCGAAATCTGTTAATGCGGTAATCTGTAGTATTGGGAATCTGAAAAATTGCGAATCTATAGACGTGGGTACAAAGCCGTCTTAGACCGAATCGTCACACACCATCAGGCAGGGAGTTGGCCTAATATTGGTCAAAAGACCCACAACTTGTAAAAAAAAACTTATGAGCGATAAGTGAAATTTCAACCACCTTTATCCCATAGAATTAAACGGGCCATAAAATAAGTCCAAAGTTAGAAGGCAAGTGTAATTATAGCGCTCCCCTCTCAACAAAATGTACTGACTTTTCAGGCCACGGTTCTGATTTTGTCATATTAATACAACTTTATTTAACTTTAAACGCTATTAATGGAATGGGTTTTGTCCTAATTGGGCGAAGCTAAGCGATAATATTTAATAAAAACCCATATTTATTTACTTTAAAAATAATCGAATTAGTTTCAGTAATTCGGTTGCTAAAAACCTTTTCTAAGTTTATTTACACAAAGAAGACACTTTCCGAATTTCATGTCTCTAAGACCAGCGATTTCAGCTGTAAGTTGATAAATCAGTCATACATATATCCATGTATATCAACCTTTCTTTGTCCCATCAAGGACGGTAGGCCTCCTCCATCCTCTTCCAATCCTGACGGTCTAGACTCTAGAACCGTTGCCCTCCAATCATCAATCATGACCTGCATGTCTTCAGAAGTCGTGTTTCCATATCGTTAGTGGTCTACCATAGTATGTGCTCAGATTATAATTAGTATTTACAGCTAATAAAGATGATTAATTTATACTGCGATTGCAACTTTTCAATCAATAAAGTTCAGGGCACTAGCCTGAGCCTGGTTTTAGATGGAGTAAGCTTGCCAGGACCCATACCACCCTCTAACCTTAGTCGACCTTGACCAGAGCAAAGAACTTGTCAGTACGTCTGGAGTCAAGTAACTGTAATAATAAATAAATAATGATTTTTTGCCTAAGCCTTACCTACATGAGACAATATCAAAAATTAATACTAAAATTCCTCGGTCAGAGGCGGGGGCGTAAACGAGTTTTATGACAGAATGAGATATGGGCGGACACTGTCTTCCGCAGATGTTATATAGCCGTTTGGTCAGATATTATATTTAATTACTTTCTCGGTTATATTAAGGTAGTAACCTACTAAAAATTTAAATTAGGTGATGATGATTAGATGGATTCAATATTTTGGGTTTAGCGTCTTTCATAAATAATAATAAATAAACTTTATTTACCATCGTTAATTTCTTCTACGTTTATAGATTCTAAATTAAACCTTGTCATTCAAGAAATATTTTAACGTGTCACACGTCAGATTTGTTAAGTGGGTTTACCAAAACTAATCGAAAATATATTATTATATATAGGTACGGGTCAAAACGTAACACTTTCTTTTGGTTTAACCGTAGTCGGGAAATCTTTATAGGACTTTCAGGGACAAGGCCGCTAATATCTATGTGCAACCTATAGGTACTTTCTACCTATTCCGTTCACTTTGTGTACCTATATGTTTCAAGGAAAAAATCATTTTCAAAATTGAACAAACCTGCATTTTTCCTTGAATTAATTTTGATAATTTCACTTTATTTACATACGATGACATACGGATCCGAGACGTGGTCGCTGACTGTAGGCCTCGTTCATAAGCTCAGAGTCGCTCAGCGGGCTATGGAGAGAGCTATGCTCGGAGTTTCTCTACGTGATAGAATCCGAAATACGGAAATCCGTAGAAGAACCAAAGTCACCGACATAGCTCCCAGGATTGGTAAGCTGAAGTGGCAATGGGCAGGTCATATCGCTCGCAGAACTGACAACCGCTGGGGAGTAAAGGTTCTCAAGTGGCGGCCACGATGCAACGCGAAACGGAGTGTTGGGAGACCAGCTGCCCGGTGGACCGACGACATTGTGGCGGTCGCGGGTAGTCGGTGGATGGAGGCGGCCCAGGACCGCTGTTTGTGGCGTCGTATGGGGGAGGCCTATGTCCAGCAGTGGACGTGTATGGGCTGACATGATGATGATGATGATGAATCTTCCACCAAAATAATCGAATTGAAACACAGAGCACGTGATATTTTTTATTCAATCCCACCATAACTCATAACAATAACTCATGACCTTTTCAATCTTATTTAGATGATTAAGCGCCAGCAACTTTTATCTATGCTATTTAGGGTGCTGTGGGGTCTATGGCTTAGCCAGAACCTATACCACCCTGCTTAGTCGACCGTATCCAGAAGAAAGGATTTTTAAATGTTGGGAGCCAAATAAGAGCGAGTTTTATCGCTAAAGGTTGCCTGGAAGAGATCGCTTTTAGCGATAAGGCCGCCCATTGTGCCATATTTTTTCATTTTTAGTTTTTTATAATTTTCTAATTATTATTTCACCTAATTTTTTTGTTTTAATACCATGTAAGTACTAAGTACTTTGTTAGAATTAATTTTGTGTTTTGTTTTTATGTCTATCTATCTATCTTCACCGTAAAAGCAATGCTAGTATTTCAAAATCAAAGTCAAAAGTCGAAGTATCTACCACTGCAACACTGCACATATAACTCATATGATTACATATTTATTATCAAGTAAATTCTAATAACATTATTTATCGATACAAATCTAATTTCAAGTATCCATGTACGAAAGACAATAACAATAAAACTCAAGTTACGACGCTAACATTCCAACAACTAACAACAAAATGATTGACTAATAAAACAGTAATGTTTGCAATTTCTACCATAATCATAATAATATTGGCCTTTACATCTCTAATCTATATGATTTATACGGCTGGCAAATTTAATCTATGCTATTCAGGGCGTTTTCTATCCAAAACGTTGGGTACTTAGTTAGAGAATATACCCTCACTAAATACCATAGCAACCATCCCTTGGAGCTCTTCCTTTGATTCAGCAGTTTAAATACAAAATAACCTTATACTTTTCAATGTAATAAATACGTAATTTTATATTGTTTGTTATTATTTCTAAGCGATTGTAATCTGCTATACGAATAAATAATTATAGGGTGTTCACCGTAGTGCGTCCAATAATATTTAATTGAAATCTAATCGAGATTATACAGTGTCAGTAACTATAATCCATAGTATTCAAGCGCTCACTGTAGTGCCTGGGATGATGTAGGCTTGCTCAGCACCCTCTCAGCTTGATTAACCATATCCGTCATACAACCAGGCAAACTGAAACCGATCCATGGCAGAAATCCAAGACACTCGCACAAAGCGTTTTGGTTCGTCATTCCATAACCGTACTGCGAGGGTAATGGAATCAGTTACCTGAGTCTGTTTTTCCTGATGTGTACAATACAGGAAAACAGAGTTACAGCAAACTTAGCTATTATAAAAACTATCATTTTAAACCGCGTCGTCACTTACCGTCGTGCGTCATGCGAGATAGTGCTAAAACGCTGACCTATCTTCTTCTTATCTTTATATATAAAAATGAATCGCAAAATGTGTTGGTAAGCGCATAACTCAACAATGCCTAGACCGATTTCGATAATTCTTTTTTTGTTGTGTTCGTTGTTGTCAAGAGAAGGATCTTACGAAAGAAAAAATAAGAAAGTCACGCAGAAAATTATTACGCGGGTGAAACCGCGGGGCGCAGCTAGTTTATTATAAGAAAAAGAAAAGAAAAATTATTGTTTTAGAAAGGAAGAGGTATAAATTTATAAGGAGAAGTCGATACCCGCACACCATCTTACTTAATCTATGTATTTCGATTAGTAACTGTTAGTTAGTGAACTGGTGTTTAATTCAAACTACCGTCGTCAGTATTGGAAACGGCGGATCTGTTAATTTACAGTCTAAAATTAACCTAGTTATCAATCAAGATTTAGTAGCCTGCGCTGGTGTTTTGACACAGTGCTGGTGAAACAGATTGTCAACTTTTACTCATCCACACGCTGACAATATCTATATTCATTATCTACACCTAATAAAGATGCGTTTTACAGCACCAACAACTTTATTTTATGCTATCAGGGCGTTGTCTAGGATATGTATTAGATGGAGTAAATGCTTGTCCAGAACCTATACTTCCCTCTCAACTTAATCGACCGTGTTCAGAAGAAATAATTCATCAGGTACGTCTGGAGCCAACTAAGCCGCGGGTTTCATCAAGAAGTTCACAATTTGTTGCATTTTTTGCTCGTAATTGGTAGGCACTAAAGCTACTGGACAGATTTTGATGTGACTTGGTATAAGCGATACATTGAATCGGAATTTACGAAGGTAAGACCACTATTTATAATAATTTTATTTTTAAGATATATACGACAAAACTGTTGCCATACTGTTAGAATGATCAACTGTAAAGGATTAAAGAGAGGTTGTATCGATCCGAAGCACTGTGGTGACCTCCAAAGGTACTCAACCTTTACTAGAATAAAAGCCTTTTTCAGTCCCTGTAATTGGAAATTAAATAAAAAATATATCTTTCTACTAATATTAAAAAATACAGTTTGTTTGTCAGACTGTATTTGTATGTCTGTCAAACTGTACCTACATGTTAATTCACTCGCATAACTCTGAAATCCGTGGGATAAAAAGTAGCCTATGTCATTTTTAATGAATTAATGTATCCTCATACCAAGTTTAATCAAAATCGGTCCATTGGTTTCGGAGTCTTTCGAAAAAAAAACTTTTTAAAATATTAGTGTAGATGTAGATTGCCATAGATTTGTATAAACTACTGAACCGTTTGTAATGAGATTGGTTTATTTATAAATTGACTACCGACCCGCTCCGGCTTCGCACGGATATATTATGCGTGTATTATACATATAAACCTTCCTCTTGAATCACTCTATCTACTAAAAAAAACCGCATCAAAATCCGTTGCGTAGTTTTAAAGATTTAAGCAGTCAAAGGGAAATAGGGACAGAGAAAGCGACTTTATTTTATACTATGTAGTGATTGTCAGTAAAAGAGTTTGATTTTAATTAACAGAAGTCCAAAGAGTTCTCTGGCGATCGGACTACGACCAATAAACGAAATCTAAATTATACGAAAACAAAACAAAAAAAAAACAAAAACAGGCTAATTGAAAAGTGCTGGTATTCCGTTAATGAATTTTTAAACATTTACTGACATGGTGTTGTAAGCGGGGTTTATTTTAATATTGATTTTATTTTATTCTGGTATTCACTTCTATTTTTATTTTATTTCTACATCTTTTACTATATTGAGTGTTTGTTTGATTTATAACAAATTAACGTATTCAAATAAATTGATAATAAATAAATAAATAAATATTTCAGGACATATTACACATCGCCATCCAGCCCCAAGCTAAGCAACTTAATGCTTGTGTTATGGGTGCCAGATAACGGATAAACTACTTATATACTTTTTTTTTTTTTTGTAAATATATACATATTATACGTAATATAGGAAACACCCAGAACCAGAAACAAGAATTTATGGTCAGCATAAATACTTGTTCCCGGCGGGAATCGAACCCGCAACCTTCTGCGTCGCAGTCGGGTGTTCGCCCGACGCGCCACAGAGGTCGTCAATAAGATAATCTAATAAGAACTAATTGACTATAAAATTATGTTGTTATAATGTTTAGACATATTAATTCATTAAATATTTTGATTTCATAAACATTTGTATGCCTTTGTAAGGTAGAACATATGGATCAATTTTTTTTGTAATTACCAAATAATATTAATACCTACCTGTGTTTTTTAGCAAATGAAGATTCTGATTCTGAAAGATAAATACTTTGAACCAACCTTTTTTATAAATACCGATGTTTCTACAAGATCAGAACCACGAGACGTAGCTAGTAAAAATATATATAAAGACGTAAATTCATTTGTGAAAAAACCTTTAAGAACTGCTTTTGAGTAATGGTATATTGTATTGTTCAATTTGGTGTAAAAATGGCTGTATTTTCTATGACAGGGTTATTTTTTATTTGTGTTATTTAGCTTTAATTTAAAAAGGATTTTATATTTGATAGTGGGATTAAATGGACAAGCGAAGGCTCTTTGGCTTTTTCTCTTTGGTTATTTTTAATGTTCAAATATACGTCAATTTCCATACTCCTATAGAGGTAGGTAGGTTGTGCAAAACTGACAATTGGTTTTTGAATTTGTAACTAAACCAACGTCTAATTTACCCCGTATAAAAGGTGGTTTTTTTTTCGAATATGTCTTAACAAGTATGTATTGGTATTCCTTGTGAAAACCACAGGAAAAATACCCAATGAGTTTCTTGTCTCTTGTGGCTTTTACTTGCTGGAAGGCGCGTTCCGAAACCACACATCCTAACTTACCTTGTAATTAAAAAGACGATTGCAAGTGCTCAATCTGTATATAAGGAAATATTATAATATATAAATATAAAATGTAAAACAGACTGACTGATCAACGCAGAGCTCAATCTAAGGACAGATCCGGCTAAAAGGCATACAGTTATCTATTATGACGACCCAGTTGGCAACATGGTCACCATGCTGGACTGCCAAACACAGGATTGCGGGTTCGATTCCCGCCGCAGACAAGTATTTATGCTTAGATATTTGACTGTGGTCTGGTTGTTTCTATGTACTATAAGTATATATTTACAAAAGAAAAGTGTATATGTAGTATATCCGTTGTCTAGCACCCGTAACACAAGTCTAGTTACTTAGCTTGATGATCGATACTTGGCTAGATGGCGATGTGTGCAATGTCTTGCAATATTTATTTATTTATTTTAACGAAAGCATATTTTTGGCTAATTAAACTCACGCGGTCAAAGTCACGGGCTTAAAAAGTTTTTTAAAATAAGGACTTTGCGACTTGCAACTATATCTATCTATACAAAAAAGCTCATAAAAAGAGCTCGCTTGTACATATTTCTTCTTTTTTATTAAAGTTATAGGTTTTTTTTTATAAAACACTGTGTGCGTTCGGATGCATAATTGCAGCCCTCGGTAGAGTTCAAAAATGACTATTATTGGCATGTTTTCATTCTAATATTTTGAGTTAGAAGATTTTAAACTTCAACTAAAGCAGGTGCCTAGAATCTTGCTTGTGTTGAAAACATTCTTATAACAGCCGTTTTTAAACTCTACGGTGGATCTGCAATTATGCAGCCGACCGTACAATATAAAATATAAACAATTTAAGCGATTGACAACATAATATTGTTGCAATTTAAGAAAATAAAACAGATAGGTAGGCCCATAAACAAAAATAACGTACAACATTTTATTGGTGTGTGATCCACTTAAATGGCTTAGTAACTTGTTAGGTCCAATCTAAACTAATTAAGACCGCACGTCGCAAGCACCGGCCGTATGTATAAATCAAATTCCACTGACGCTGTGTACTATAACTTGTTAGGTATGCGAGAGAGTCGGCGCGCGTCGTGTGTTACTGAAATACTAGATTTATTGGGTTTAGTTTAGTTTATTATTAATTTATTGATTTGTTTGTTGAAGTGATCTTAAGTATTTGGAAAAACATTTTACTGGGAGTTGGCCCCTAAAAACTGTTTTGCCAGAGTCCAAAGAAGGGGTTAGATAGTGAGACGATATTGGCGCTTACTCTAAACTTGCGCAAAATTTAAAGCTTAAACAAGATTACACTGCTAGCTTAGTAATACCTACTTCGAAAACAAATAAACTAAATATAGAAGAAAGAAACAATAAAATTTATTGTGCCAAAGGGAACTACCTACTTTAACATAAAAGAAATAAAAATACATTCACACCGCGCGCAGATTTTCAGTCGTTTTCCTAAATATAATAATACAGCCTAACCATTGACCCTTTACACGCAATAAAGACGAAGAAAACAAACATATTTACATCGACAAACTAATAAAGTAATAAAATATTATCAAATGTCTAACAGTGACAGTCGCTACTATAAAATCTCTAATATATATCTTGATATTGCGTAACTAGATCGTAAAACAATGCCTGGTGAGATTTTCGAGATACCTGTGTTAGGATGTATTTAGACTAACTACCTTCGGCCATCATCGGTTGAAGACAGTTATAAATATGATTAGAAAAATAGAAAGAGAGAAAGAGAAAGAGAAAAAGAAAGAGAAAGAGAAAGAGAAAGAGAAAGAGAAAGAGAAAGAGAAAGAGAAAGAGAAAGAGAAAGAGAAAGAGAAAGAGAAAGAGAAAGAGAAAGAGAAAGAGAAAGAGAAAAAATGAAGAGAGTTATATATATTTTATTTATTCAAAACAATTATTTTTTGTGAAAACACCCTAACATTTACAGATACATTTTCAACCTATACGCAGCTCTCCATATCGGATTATTGGATTTATTGATACAGATATAAGATTACACATGCGTACATATTATTTAGGTCGTCATTACGCTCAGTTTAATGCCAATGAAGCGAACTAGTCTATAACAAGATGGGTATGATTTCATTTAATGGATACCTCTGTTCCTAGGAGTTAGGATTGTATTGTGTGTAGTTTACGTGGTTGTGTAGGGGTAATTTCATTAAACGAAATTACCTACCTTATTTTTTTGTAAGTTCGGTCTTGTTGGACGCTATAATTAGTACCTACATGTCAGGGACAATAATGATTTTTACTCTGCATTACGGAGATAATATTTAATATGTAGATTGTTACCTCATACTTAAATTTTCTAAAACAATGTTCCTAAATTATTGATGAAAGTCAATTTTAAAATAGTCTAAAATAATTATTGTTGTTGGGTCAAAATTGAAAAGGACCAAAATTATAGTGTTTTACTATCTATCATTCTTAGAAATGCGACTGAAAATCAGCGCGCTACATATTTATTGTGTAGCGCTTTATGCCACGTCGTATTTATTTTTATGACCACACTGTATATTTTATTTTATTATTTTAAAGTTGGTTACAAAGTTACCCTTTGGTTACAAATAAACTTGTTTTATTTCTTTCTTTACTTAATAACTTGTACAACAAAAAATAGGGCCGTGTACAGTGGCCATTACAAACAAACAAATTCATCAAAACACCAAAAGAATTATTCGCCATTAAAGTGCGGCACTATACATCATAAAATCACAGACCGAAACGAAACACGAACGTTTTATTTTACTTCGACACGAATTTATCGTTTCTACTTCCGATACGATCGTACGATACGATACGATGTTTTGATACTTATCGACTATTGTTAATGCACTCAAGTGCAAATTATTTGATACCACTTTTGTCTTTTATGTGTCCCATATCACGGGGCTATGGAGTCCGGGACCTTTGAAAGGCGTGCGTGTAGCCAAAGTCGATACGTAGAGGCATTTAAAAAAAAACACTAGCGCACTAAACCCGCCTTGGCTTCGCACGGTATTATCCAAATATAAACCTTCCTCTTGAATCGCTCTATCTATTAACCACATCCATATCCGTTGCCTAGTTTTAAAGATCTAAGCATACATAGGGACAGAGAGCAAGAAGCGACTTTGTTTTATACTGTGTAGTGAAGTTTAATTGACTAGGTGTGATAACCATACCTTAATAATAATTCTACAATCAAAAATGTATCTGTTCGATTTTTTTTTGAATAAATATTTATTTTCTCTTACACCCAGAAGTACGGCCAAATAATTGACCCGAAACGGGATATAGCTGATAATTCATAATAGTTTTTAAACGACACAAATTTCTAGTAAGGAAGTGTAGATCTTGTAAATTACAATGCAAAGTGGTAGTTTAAATCTAGTTAATGTTTCGATAGTAAAACTAAACGATTTCATTGCTCGTTTTGTACGTGTTTCAAGTTAATAGAATAGATATGATTTTGAATTCAAATAGGATGCGATAACTTTGAAGCAAAAATTCTACTTCGAAATGCCTTTACCAAGTTAAAGTTGCCTTTTTGTTGTTGATTATAAAGTTCCACTCCCGTGAAGCAATCGGGTTTAAAACCTGGTTAAGTGGGAGTTGATTTTTTGTAGCGCCAGCGTGGGCCGGATCCAAAACGATCATGTCAGCGGAGACTCTAATTCATTAACTAAAATATAAAATGAATACCTAAACTCGATTTAGTAATACAAAAGACTTTAATTTAAAAACTCTTTATTCATTTAACTTAGTCTTTATCTCGAACAGATTTTTCACAACATTTACAGCTAAGAAAATGTTTTAAGATAACAAAAAAGATTGTTTATAAAAGTAATGAATAAAAATGTAAAAATTGTGGACTTTGAAAAATACACTTGGGACCATTCTCTCATTTGGATATTAATGGCCTCATTTTTAAATACTTATTTAATGTATTTATTATTCTATTATCGGATAATGTATTTATCCCATAATAGATGGAGAAACAGAAAAACAGAAACAGCCTAACAGAAAAAAAATACATAAAATTATTCACAAGGAACAGTCAAGTTTATTGGCGACAGTCATATTTGATTTGTAAAGCGCAAAAGTTGTTATTTAAGTCGTAGTCATGACTTTTCACGTCAATATATATTCACTGCTCGTGAGTGTACCTTGTAATTAAATTCTATTCGACTATAACACTTAAAATATTCAGATAAAAAGCAAGATAGATAATGATTAAAGCCTTTTTAACAGACTTCTGAACAACACTTTTGCAACACGCTGCGGTTTCACTTACGTAAGTTGCAATCCCGTAAGAATCACTACATAGTATAAAATAAAGTCACTTTTCGCCGTCCCTATATCCCTATGTATGCTTAAATTTTTAAAACTACGCAACGGATTTTGATGCGGTTTTAATAGATAGAGTGATTCAAGAGGAAGGTTTATATGTATAATACATGCATAATATAGCCGTGCGAAGCCGGGGCGGGTCGCTAGTAACTGAATAAAAAGTAACCCATGTTACTCCTAAATATTAAATGTATTTTTAACCGACTTCAAAAAAAGGAGGAGGTTCTCAATTTTTTTATTTTATTTTTTATTTTTTTATTAGAAATATCATCAACATCGATCCAGTAGTTTCAGAACAGGAGAGCCAGGCGGTTTCAGATTAATTTAGAGATTGTCAAATGGTCGTCGATGAAGGAGTATAAGCTGTTTAATTTTACATCACATAGGACCTCTTTTAACTAAACGTCTTTGTAAAAGGGTTCTACTGGTCTATGCTTCGTTTACATGACTGCAACTTAGGTATCCATATTTTATTATTTGATAATAATTAATTTAGTAGTATAGAAATTAGTCCTGGTACTTTTGGCAGAGGTGGATTGACTGCGTGAGACAAGACATATTATGAGAGAGATGATGTGAACGATGAGATGACGACTAATAGGAGTGAATGGAAGAAGAAGACATACTGCGCCGATCCGAAATAAATTGGGCTAAGGGCAGGATGATGATGATGATGACTTTTGGCGAAGGGATGACACGGTTAGGTTTTAGTTCGTAAAACTCTAGCCATCTACCATCTTAGGCCAGAAGGGAGCTCCACACATTCCTAATGCTACATCAGTGTGGTCAAAAGGTACATAAAACGTGTTTCTGCAAAAAAAATGGGTGCGATTCCTTATTTACGCATGTGAGAAATTAAACTCCTAGAAGTTATACGTCCGTCTGTCTGTCCGTCCATTCATATTTATTTTGCGGACAGCTTCAACTTGTTACTTTAGTGTTACAGTGATGCGCGCGCATCTTAATATTTCACTTTCACAGCTTTAACCTGCTTTACTTTTGGGTTACGCAGCTGCAAAATGTAACTTTAGTGTTACAGATGCGCGCGCATTCTAAAATTTAACTTTTATCATTTTTTCCTAATCGCTACATAGTATAAAATAAAGTCACTTTTCGCCGTCCCTACGTCCCTATGATAGAGTCATTCAAGACGAAGGTTTATATTATGTATAAAACATGCATAATATAGCCGTGCGAAGCCGGAGCGGGTCGCTAGTGAACTATAAATTCAAACATTAGGTCTGTTAAACTGATAAACATAAGAATATTAATTTTTTTTTTCGAATAAAAGTACCATCAGCCAGAATGTATTATTCTTGAAAGCCTCACGTAGTACAGTCACTAGACCGACTAACTAAATCGTTTAAACAGTGCACGAGTTAATATTAACCGAAGTTAATCAAATTGGTCCATACTTAAATCCTTTACGTCGTACTGCGGACCCCGCAGTAAATTAGAGTAAGGTTTCAGGTTATTACTTTTACATACGTAATGTTAGTCAAGATATTTAATATCTATACTAATAAAAGAGATAACATCAATGCTCGTTAACGAAACTTTGGTTTTAATTCATATGTCAGCTCAGTCTCTTTAATTACGCTTAACCAAAAATGGTTTTTATTTTTTTAAACCCTTTGTTTAAAAAAACATACAAACTTTTTAAGTTAAAATTAAAAAGGTTAAATGGGTTTTATAACTATTTGTTAGGTAACGCTTAATGTTAACTTAATGTTAACATTACGCGTTAATGTTATTAATAAAAATAAATACCTATTGCAGGACATTCCACACATCGACATCTAGCCCAAAGCTAAGTAACTAGACTTGTGTTATAGGTGCTAGACAACATATATACACTTATATTTTTTTCTTTTGTAAATATGTATGATCACAGACAAATACCTGAGCATAAATACATGTCGGGAATCGAACCAGCAACCCTGTGTTTGGCAGTCCGGCTTGGTGACCATTGTGCCAGGTTGGTCGTCAAACGTAATAACCATGTATCTGAGGTGCCTGTATCTGAGGATTTCAAGGCGAAGTTGTGATGTAGTGAAACTGTTCAAAAAACTCTGATGTTCTAGGTATTTTTTAGGTGTTTAATATAAATATCTTTGAATGTTAGCGACAATGTTCCACGCTCGTACTCATTTGCTAATGGCCGTGCGAGTGTTAGATTTAATTTGAAGCTTTCTATGTAGATGCATTATAAAGATTATATTTTCTTCTTTTTGTAAAGCGGGATTGGAATTTGTTATCAATCGACCTTGTGAGAAGAAAAGACCTTTGATAAATAGACAGATAGGTAAATAGGTACAGTCATATTACCAATAAGCTGAACCTCACGTGACCCAGAACTCATTCGCATATCTGTAAAAATATAGTATTTACCTATTTTGTTAATTTTTTATACTGTATAGTATATTGTTTAAAAAAAACAGAATCAGGTAAAATTACTTTGCAACCTTACAGATTTGAGAGTGAGCTCTAATTCACGTGGGGTTCAGCTAATTGGTAATGTGACTGTACATACATTATTTGTTGCAAACACCATAGAAAAAGAGTATTTTATAAAATTGTCGACTTGTAGATTTGGATTGACTGCGCTGATGAGTGTGATCTTGTTATGCACCAATCAGAGGATGTCTTTAGTTGTTTAGGTCAGTACTTTAATTTTTATTGGTGGAAATTCGTAGATTATTGAATTAACCTTTCAATGAAAGGTTAATTAAACAAATTTACCTAAAGTCACTCAAAGGGTTATATTTTGATTGATGACAACTTGCTGAACTTACTTAAGTACCTACTCCCCAACCGTAGTGTCTCCTTAAAAGTGATAATTATTTTCTAATAACACAGAATACTTATAAGTTACTACAAACTTGATCTGCCCTTTTTACCCCTCTAGAGGTCGAATTTTCCAAAAACCTTTCTTAATGCTCATCTACGTTCTAAAAAGAACCCTCATACAAAGTTTCAGAGATTTCTTAATAAGTCGTTTTATCTTTTTAACCGGCTTCAAAAAACGGAGGAGGTTCTCATTATAAATCACTACTTACATAGTCACTACATAATATAAAATAAAGTCACTTTTCGCCGTCCCTATGTCCCTATTCCCTTTGTATGCTTAGATCTTTAAAACTACGCAACGGATTTTGATGCGGTTTTTTTAATACATAGTGTAGGAGCCAGGTGGTCGACTCCCACAGGATGATGTTACGGCCGGCCCGGCCAGACCGGCCGGAGAAATTAAACCAAAGACACAAGTGATGTGTTCCGTGGATGTTTTAATTCTGATTATAATTTTGATAGATTGTTTAAACTAAAATATTGTAATAAGGTAAAGGAATGCAGTGAGTACAAAGGTCGTCCCGTAGCCGCTCCACGTGACGAGTATATTGCGGTGTCAGCATGTAGGTGTTGTTTGTTAGATACTAGTGACAGTGTACGGCTTGGCCCGTACATGCTGCCCACTAAAAAGGAAAGGAAAATGTTTGATAAAATATGAAATAAAAAGATGTACATCTTGGCTTGTACACATAGAGTGATTCAAGAGGAAGGTTTATATGTATACATGCATAATATAGCCGTGCGAAGCCGGAGCGGGTCGCTAGTAACCAATATGCAGATTTTTAACCAAATCGGTCCATTAGTTTGAACGTGACACAAATATACAAACAAAATTACGTATTTATAATATTAGTTAGGATACAGTTAAACATTTTACTTTATAAAGTCGTTCTAGAATAAGACAGAATTCTCAACCCTTGTCAATTGAACCGACTTAAAGTTAACTTACTTTAATTTGAACTTGAGCATATAATCCTGTAACTATAGGTGTTAGAAAGTATTAGTGTAGGATGACATATATCCGGGTCAAATACTTCGCTATTGTTTGTGGAACTTACTTGTAATACGTGCTTAGTTGTTAGGGACATGTGTTCAGATTGTCATTCATCCTAAACTTGTGCATAGTTTAGGTACAAATAAATTCATTAATGCTAAAAGAATATAGGTACAATGATTTTGTAATTTATATCTGCAAAATTTAGCACCGCGGCGGTATATGAACTCGCAACTCCCATTTTAATTTTTAGTTGATTTTTTTCAATTGCTTGTGGGTATCACTACATAGTATAAAATAAAGTCACTTTTCGCCGTCCCAATTTCCCTATGTTTCTATTTCCCTTTGTATGCTTAGATCTTTAAAACTACGCAACGGATTTTGATGCGGTTTTTTTAATAGATAGAGTGATTCAAGAGGAAGGTTTATATGTATAATACATGCATAATTATAGCCGTGCGAATCCGGGGCGGGTCGCTAGTTTTATATAAACTTTTACATTTCGATCTCTATTTAGGTTTCTTTTTGTAAAATTCTATATTTCATATTGTTTACCAGATCATGCGCAACGCAACCTTAACAAATCAATAAATTCTAATCCTAACTATGTAAAAAACCGAAAGTTTATTTATTTATTCCCTCAGAACTGAGATCGATACGAGTAAAACTACAGGGCGCAGCTAGTCCTAACATTTACAACAATCATAAACAAAATAAACAGTTCACAAAACTATTACCAAAGAAATAGACAGGCCCTCTGCCCTTGAAGAGTGACTTAGAAACGGATGAAGTTCCCCGACAGTAATCCCCATAGATCTACCACAAGCCAAATGTATACCAACGACGAAACAATTATAAACTTTAACCTAGGATAAGGGAAGTTAAACTTTATCTAATAAGGAATAAAGGCTATTGTGATTGCTCTGAATGGTAGGTACTTTACAATCACTGTCAGTTTAATGGCCAACGCAGACTATGAACTAAAGAGTCACCCGATAGCCCACTGATCTTTGAATGTAAAAAACTAGGGTAAAATCGTAATAGGCTGTTCGCCTTCGTATACGAATTCGTTCGTACAAAACTTTAGAAACTTCTTACAATAAGAATTGGTTATTATGGGTTCTGTCCTACAGAAACTGCTAGCATAAATACAATTTCGATCAATAAAATGGCGACTTTTATTAATGTTGTGCCAATATTTTCTAAGTTTTCAGTCAAAAATTGGCATTTGATTTGTAACAGATGAAATTACTAAAATGCACGAACGATGTTGGTCTATACTACTGTACAATATGTTAAGACGAAGGGTTTCTCGTAAGTTCTTTAATATTCGCACCTTTTTCGAAAATTATGAGGTTATCTTTACTAAAAATCTGCTGTTTCGAATTGGAAGTGCAAGTGGAAGTTGCTTTTTATTTGTTTATTGAGATTTGACTACTATTTTAAAGACAGCTGATTTTTCAGTATACAAAACAACAATATCAGAAAATTTTAAATGAACAAAGGTCATAGAACAAAAGTTATTATTCTAAACGACTGGAACAATTCGCTTTCCCCTTCGTCGATACACGTTGTATCTTCTGTCTATGCTACAACTATCAACTATCGACCGATTTAAAATCTTAAGTGTGCGTTTACCGTAAACGAGATCCATAGAGTGTGCTGTCCTGTAACTGTCTAAGAGACAAGTTAAAACTTTGATCCGGTTTAATCGGTTAATCTTTAACCGGGATTTAAGATAAAAGTGACCGCCGCAATGGTTTTATGACGTTGTTAGATTAGGAACAAGATAGATTAGATTAGGTGTACATAGTTAGATGGGTGTGTCAGGATTTCACGGATTTGTGACCGATCTGTTATAATAAGTTACTTATAGATGTTTATGACATGTCCATTAACAGGTTTCATTTCTTTATGAAGCATAGTTTGAGTTGTAAAGCGTACTAGATACGTCGTCTTGCCCTAACGATAAGAACCAATGGACTTAAACGATTCAATTCACTCACAATTTTATTAATTTACACAGTTAATAGAAAAACCGTTAAACTAAAAATACCTAAGATTTATCAAAATCAGATCCTAAACAACGAAGTTATGCTCGTACAACCATCAAAATATCGAATTGAGAAATACTGTTTTTAAAGTCAGACAGAAAGGAATTTTTTCATGAACTATTAATTTTTATTAACAGAAAAATATTAAACAAGTACCTATGACGAGTATCTACATTTTAAATTGATCACAAAACGCGCGCAAATTGGTTGTTTACGTAAAATTATGGACGCCCAAATCGCGTATTTATACCTCTGAATCATACATACATAACCAGACGCATCTTTAATCCGTTCGCTCAAAACATGTTTTGAAAAAACCTTAAAAAGCAAAAAATGAAATTCAAATCAGAATTACACTTTCAAACCGTGTTCAAACCTCATATACCCATGTTCTTTTAAAAATTCCAACCAAAAGCAACTTTTACACGGATATTTTTTTCTATTTACTTAACTTACATAGTTAACATGCAAGAGACCAAAAAACCACACCACTCATCCTTCTATACTTCGTTACCTTTAAATTTCATAGTTTCATATGCGCTTACCAATTTTTCTTTACATTCGATTCCATGAACTACGCTTTTAATTTCTTCTGTTAAAGTCTATTTTAGAATGGGTTCTGATTTTTCATGCGTAAGTAAGTTGGGAATACATCTTTCCGTTTTCTGCGAACCTTCTAAATTATTTAATGTGGCAACTTTTGAGGTTCATTCTTAATTTGGCTTGGGATGAGCTATCTGGGTTCTTAAAATCGTTATAAGATTGTTTTTAATTTTGTGTTATTTCAGTGTTTTGTGTTATTGGCTAGTAGTTGTGTTAGTTATATTTCTGAATACGGTCGAATAAGTGACAAATAAATGCTGGGCAAGTCTGTTCAATCTATAAAATATGTTCCAGGCATTGCCAAGTATTCTTGATGTAAATGAATATGTCCAATTTACTAACAGCAGCAGTGTTGACCTAATGAAGATGTTGTAATCTTAGGCTATCCTCCATTTCAAAACTCATCAATTTTATACCAAAAGCCTTTTTAAATGAATTTTCTTAAAGGACTAGTTTGTACCAGAATAATTAACAGTTACGTAATTTCCCTAAAGGCCGTCAAAGAGTGCCAGCAACATGCCGTCTTTGAGCTGTAGTTGTGCTTGTGACAATTTTATATTGAAAGCACTGTTTTACTATTAATAACGGACGTTGTTTAATATTGACGCTTTTAACTAAAGTACTGGTAAAGTACTAAAGCCTGGTTAAGGGTAAAATCAGAATCAAACAAAAAGGTTTTCTGAAAGGCTTTTTTTGGATGTCTTGTGTGCGGAAACTTCGTAGTTTAATTTTTGTGTTTCTGTTATTTTTTTGATGTTATTATTCTGTTCTACCTTCGCAAGTCTGACGAATTTTATCAATTTTGGTCTAGTCATAGACAACGAAATTTGTTGATAAAAAAATTTTGTCTAATAACAGAAAAAAACGGCAAAGTCAGTTAGACTTTCCGTTGTCTGGTCAATGTATTAGAAGCCTAGTTCCTAAGTTTCGGTGTTAGATGGCGTTGTGTGGTGCAAATATTTTGTTTATTTATTCAGAGCCGAGTAACTAAGCTTACTAGTTACTAGTATGTCCACAGCTTTATGGCCTTCACTTTGAGGCGTAAGATGTACCTGACTAAGCCCAAACATTTTGATAGTTAACCAAGATCCCTTGTCCAGCTAAAAACTTTAGTTAGAGGTGAAGGCATACTACACACTACGTGACGAGTTGACATGAAAATATGTATTTTTTGTTGCTAATTAATTTTGAAGCAGATTTCCTAAATCCTATTGAGATTGGCCGATAGTTCACGATTGTTCACTTCACAAGTTGTAATTAAATGTAGTGTTTTGAAGTTGAAATAAAGCTCTGATAGTTTATTATTAAAAACCAACTTCCCCCACCTAATTATGGAATTCAAATGTATGTTCCAAATAATTTTTCCCACATTTTTTTCTGATAGAATATGACCCTGAACTCATTACCCTCGCGACCCATAAGGAAGCTATCCAACAAATTACGAAAAGATTTTTTCCATCAAGTGAAGTTTGGAGGTATAATCTCTTGTGGTTTATCAAGGTAAATTGATGAGGTAAATTAAGAAGCTACATAGCAACTCTGCTAGAGGGCGCTACGATCTGTCGGCCGATCGTTTCGTCTAAAGTCTGAATTCGTCTTTAGTCCCAAAACAGGATCGATATAGAAAACAATGGCACAAGTGACTTGAGCAAGCAAACTTACACAATATCTGTACTGTTTGTTCAACAGATAGCCCGAACGCAAACATAATGGGCCTCAGTTATAGACGGATCACTGAAAAATACAAAGACATAGAAAAATATTTTAATTCGTACAAAATTTCACTGTTTTTAGAAGTTAAAGCTTCAATACGTGCGTTGACCAATTTTTCGTAGGGGACAATCTTTATTGTTTAGTGTAGTAGTAAGCGTCATCGACATGCTACAAGTAGATACCTATATCTGTAGCTATGAGTATAATCCGCAATGTCCCTAAAGATTACTTCTAGTTTTCTTCTATACTTAGATGATTAGCCAGTGTTTGACTTAGCATCATCTGATGGTTGGGGACGACGCGGTCTCTAGTAGATGTAGGTAGCACTTATCCTGGTTCTCTGATATACTTACATTGATGTTGTCGGCCACCAGTTGTTGAACAATTACTCGATGTCGAAAAATATTTTGTCATTTGTTAAGAGTCACTTATACCTGTCACCTGGAGTCACCTGGATGATTATATTGTTTCAGGTCCTTAAAGAACACTATCGCCAATGACGACCTGCGTTATACGAAATATACCAAACTGCCTTAGATCTTTGAATCCCAATCCATAGTACGAAGTAGAGGTGATTTGAACTGTCAACTTTGAACTATCGAACTATAGAGGATTTCGTTTTCGTTTCATCGTTTTGCAATCCTCTATAACTAAGGCTCGAATGTTTGCTTTAACTTTAGACAAACATACATATGCTAATTGAGCATCTGATATCTTCAGTACCCTGATAACTATTAGCAACTTGTGGTAAACATTGGGTACGAATAGTTTGCACAAGATTTGGGTTTCATATTTGTTTGTGCTGAATTTTGTATGTTACAAATTACAAATTATAATAATTACAATTACAATTATATTTTTTTAACGACTTCAAAAAAAGGAGGAGGTTCTCAATTCGGTTGTATGTATGGTTTCATATTAATCTGCCCTGTGCTAGGACCTATATGAGAGCTATTGGCGCGTCTTGTCAAGGTTACTGGCGATCCTAGAGCAATTTTGAGCGAGCTGGCGGCTTCTTGTCCCAGAGAGTCAGTCTCGCAAGTCAACGAGGGAATTTGAAAGATACAATAGGTTTCCTAAAAACTATTGTATATTTCAGAGAGATAAAGTTCAATAATGATGAATCTGCATAAATTTACGCTAAAAATATCCTAATCACGAAAGTAATCGTAACCCTAATTAATTTGAAATAAATGAAAACAATATTTTTATCGAAGATTAACCACTTAGTAATAATAATAATAGTATAAGACTCGTTGATAACCGTTACGGAAACGTGTAACGTTAAGATTTGAGCATTGTTCTTTGAATGTAACCTCAAAGATTACGGCCTACATACGACATACTTTTAGTCGGCCGATTAAAAGAAAGTTAAACTAAAAAAAACTGATGAACTTCAGAAACGACTGTAAAGAAATATTTCTGCTATACTAAAACGGACTACTAATATTATCTTCAACAAGTCCAATTACCAACATTTTTTTTTCTAAGAGCCACTTGCTGCAAAATTCTATATTTCGATTTTATAACCTTGGCTTAGTCCATTAATTTAAACGCCACTTTGAGATAATTGTCTAAAAATTCTAGGTATAAATAAATCGATATATTTCAAGTTTGCTGCCAGTGGCCCATAAAATATATTATGGTGGTGATTGAATTCTTTGAGTACAGTGTTTTATGCGCCTTCTCTGGCTAAACGACGTTTCATTTGCTAATCTAGCAACAAAAAATTGTCAGTCCAATATTCACACAAAACTGAGTAAAAATGTCTCTTTTATTAACTGTACTAATTAAAACCTCGAGAAAGTCGTGCAGTTATATTATAACTAATTTGCGAGTTTGAACTTGACTGGAGATATTATGAAGAATAATTTAGGAATGCAAGTTTTTGGTTCTTGAGAGCGTCGTAAATTTAATGAGTTAGAAGAGTGGAATGATCTCTAAGAAGTTTAATTTTAGATTCTTGTTTAGCACGTGTTCCAGTATAGGGTTTCTAATAAAAAAGGGTTATCCAATACATCTTTTGTTATGCAACTTTTAAAAAAATCGATCATTTCTATAACTTTGGTTTTTAAGTTATTTAAGAAAATCTGCTGTTTCTTAGAGTTAGAGGACATTGATCTTTGAGTATTAAGTATTTGTTTATCGAGTTTCGACAACTATATCAACCATTCTTCAAGTCTTTCTTACCGAAAACAAATACTTTCCAGTACCACAAACCCTCAAAATTATCAAGAAAAGTTCAAATTTATAAAATATCTAGAACAAAAGTTGTTCACCCAGACGTCTAAAACAATCCCCTTTTGTATTAGAAACTTTTCGTTGAAAAAATATTGAAAGCTATAGATTCGAGAGCGTCCTGGTCAGATCAAGAAGAGCTGTGAGAATGGCATGTTTTTACGTATTTTTGATTCATGTGGATAAAAATAAGTACCATTCTAATTTAATATTATATATTCAACTACATTATATAGATAACTTAGGAAATGTCGACCCTCTTAATGTTAATGCGAAAATAACTCAAACATTTTTCGCTCTTTAATCTAGAACGGACTTCCGGCGAGAGATTATTTACGAGAAAGGTCCGGACTTACGGACGCTTGACGAAAAAATGGCGCCCAAGAAACCTTATGGATAAGGGATAAGTAGATGGATTATGAACTTTATGAAGGACGCATCGGTCATTTTTGACTTAGAAGCAAAGTAAGTTTTACAACTTTTTTTATTTTTTAAGTTGGTTAGCCTGCATTCGTCATTTGATTCCTAAAAGTTTCATTTTCACAAAACATTTAAAGCTTAGATTTCGTTGCGGTGCTATTTTTGGGAATGCATTATTCTTAAAAACTGTTTTTGGTTTATAACGTTTGTTGTGTTAATCTGTTTTACCTTCGGAAGTGGTCACAAGTGTCATAGGAATCGTTTTGGTAACACATACTTAAATATGTAAAGCTCTCAACAGCGCTTTGTCTCTATAATTCCACAATTTAGGTTTTTATTAATGAACTAGCTTTTGCCCGCGACTTCGTCCGCGCAGGAGTCGAAAATAGTTAAAATAGGATTATTTTTTGTTGATTTCAAATTAGATTGAGTTTGAAACATGTGTGTCAAAATAAAATGTACTTACTTAATTTAATCAAAAGCACTAAGGAGTTCGAGTCGAAGCAAATCGCCTAAAATAACTTTCTACTCTTTTTTAAACCCGGTAGGTAATTAATTTCTTATCGGATGCCTACGTCATACGAAGAACACACCCTATAAGTTTCAGGTTTCTACGATTTAGGCTGTGCGTTGATCCGTCAGTCAGTCAGGTCAAATAATTTTATATGTATAGAGAAGATAGATTTTGAATGAGATGTATTTTAACTTGGAACACGAAAACCTCGGGTGCACCCAATTCTCTTGGGATGGGATCCAAAATGGGCTATACGTCTAAGTACCTAAAGTTCTAAACAAAAAAAATGAATTCTTCTTTTTCTGTCTTTCTAACACAGAGCCAATAATGCACAAAACTCTACGATTACCACATGAGTAAATCTTTAATCATATCGTGCTAATTAGTAATTACCTATCTATCATAGTCATCTTTTGTGTTTTTAGGGTTCCGTACCTTAAAAGGTAAAAAAGGAACCCTTATAAGATCACTTTCCTGTCCATTTTAAAAATGAAAAAGGTGTAAAAGTCCTATTCATTTGTTTAGGTATTTTCGTATTCATAACAAAAGATATTTCTTTTAAATTACTTAATAATTAGTATCTACTAACTTTGGGAACTGTGACTTTTGGCAAATTGTTCAAAATTTTATTATTAGGTAGGGCTGAACAGTTGCGCAGAGAGTAATTTTGGCGTATCCTAATAAAAATATAGAGTTTTAAGTGATTCAGTGGCTATCCTATAACAGTTCTATGTTTTAACAAATATCCCGTCTCCGAGATGGTTTAGAAGTTTGGTTAGAAAGCATTATTTGTGCACAGCGCACTTTTGATAAAATCTTAGTCATAACGTTTGGTCAAATACCCCATTTCCGAGACACCTATGAGATTTGGTGTAAAGGCATATTTCATTTGCCGTAATGTCCTCTATCGACAGGTAGCATTAGCAAACGTATCGCGCAAAAAAATAAATACTATGTCAAGTTCCCAGTACTAAATGGGAAGACACCTTTTTTCAGTTCAATGTTCGAAGTTTTCAACCTCTTAGGTTTTACGTTAACGCTGTCAGCTTGAAGTGACGTCTTACCAATCATAGATTAATGAGTATGTTACCAATCTAATCAAAAGCACTAAAGAGTATTGATATCAACTTCGAAGCAAATCACTCCCAAAATAACTTTCTTCCCCTTTTTAACTCCTTTAGGGGATGAATTTCAATAAAATACGAAACACGTGTTCCATTAATTCTGTTAAAGAATGTTTATGCAAAATTTGAAATAGATTGGACTAAGCAATCACGTTGTCCAATACAAACTTTGCCCCCCTTTTTCACCCCTTTAGGGTTAGAATTTCGGAAAATTCTTTCTTATCGGATGCCTACGTCATACAAAGAACACACCCTCCAAGTTTAAAGTCTCTACGATCAGCGGTTTAGACTGTGCGATGATCCGTCAGTCAGTCAGGACAAAGGATTTTATATGTATAGATATAGATAAGAAGATAATACATGCATAATATAGCCGTGCAAAGCCGAGGCGGGTCGCTAGTACTTTGATAAAAGAGATCCAATCAAAGAGTATTTAAGTTTTTAATAACCCCAGCACGCCGCTTCATACACATGTTCATACAAAATTGCTGGAGCGTTGTGATGTTCCAAATTCAAAAAACGCTCCTGCATTGGATTTAATTTTCTTTGACCGCGACACTGGCTATATGTACGATAGTAATAATGCGAAGCCATAATAAAATTATAAATAAAAAAGAGATGGCGCTAGATGCTTCTTTCCGTATGTCAAACTGACAATTTTGACATCATCCCTACGTTCTGTACGTTTTCATGCAAAAATATTATGGTTTATTTTTTACGCCAAGAAATATCAAATTTTAATTAGTACCATAAATCTACTTGAAATACCTAAACCTCTTCTGATATTTTCTGAACACATTCGTGAAGATTATGTTAAAATCTGTTTCCTAGTTCCCGAAATTAGACTGCACAAACAAAGGTAAACAAATAAAATCAACATTTTCTGAGATGAATGGTAGTTTCGCGAAAACGAAGAGATGGCGCTAGTTACTTGAAATTAAAAAAAATATCTTTTTAAGTTAATTACTTTATTTTCTAGTTAAAAAATGTGTATATTGCTATGTATTCTTAAAATACATAAGTGTACAAAATTTTTAAGCAGAACAAAAAGAATAATCAACTAATTTGTGATTTTCTAAATTTAAGAAAACCTGAATCGCGCATGCAAGATTTTTTTCTACCGGAGCTATATAAGGTTAGCGAATTCTATAGTGCTAAGATCATTATGGACGTAGGACGCTTACTTCCAAAACTTCGAATTTATTATATGTAGAGATTAATAGACTTAAAATATTTTCATCTATAGGAAAGCCACAAAAGCAGCGTCAGAAAACAAACGGAATATATTATCCACAAATTCTAATCTTTAAACAGGTTTAAACATACCATTTTATGTTTCTAAAATCTCAAATTTTTATTCAAACAATATGAAATTCGTTTATAACACGCTTGAGCAAATACACACTTTAGATTTTAAATCGGTCGATAGTTAATGATTTTTAAAGTTGAGATTAAGCACGATTTTGCATAGTTACCTACTAATAAATTGTAATAATAGTTTAGTCCAGATACGCTGAAAATACGTCCGTTTATTCGTCCAGAGCTAAGCCGACCTGAATTAAGCTAGAAGAGTTTTGGGACAGCCACCTTATAACTAACTTGTCTTACATTCTTCAGCCTTCATTGATTTTAATTCAATAAAATTCTACCAAAATTATGCAACACTAAATACTGAAATTAAAAGACATGAACACGTCATGTTTGCGTATTGTTTCCACCAAAGTACAAGCCCAGTCAAAATATCCAAATTGTAGGGGTAAGGTTACTAAAATTCGTAGGCGCTGAAAATTTGTACGAATTTTCGGAACACCTTTATCAATAAAATGTGAAAAGACCCCATCGATCCGAAATTTACTAAAAATTTATACGAGGTCAAAGGTCGATAAAGGGTTGTACTATTTTTGTTAAATGTGTAAAGATAAGCGAGCAATCAGTCAACCGTATAATCTTTTATCTGCATTCTACTTTACACAGACCCCCGACCTGAAGTTTCAGTGATATGAGGTTTCAGTTATCGCCAACTTTTTTATTAAACCCGTAACAGCACTCCCGTGTGAAGCTAATACTAATAACTTTTGAATTTAATTTAAACTAACTACCTCCTGTGGTTTTACTTAGAATTGAATGGATATTTTAGTTTTACTGGAAAATCTAAAAATGTTTTTTAAAGTGTTTGAAAACTTATACTTGGTGAGATTTAGTAATTAAAATGCATTTTGAACATCAGTACCTACCTTCTAGCCTAAGTTGTGAATAAAAAGCAAGCTTTTCATAGTTTATTTTTTTTTCGTTTATTTGGGAAACATACAGAACTATGATATTATACTAGATGCGCCTCGCGGTTTCACCCGTCTAAGTCTCGATCCCGTAGAAATATCAAAATAAAAAATAGCTTATGGGTATATAGGCTACTTTTTATTTTGATATTTCCACGGGATCGAGACTTAGACGGGTCCTCGAAAAATGGACTATCCAACACAAAAATAATTTTTCAATTCGAACCAGTTACAGTAGTTCCTGATATTAGCGTGTTCAAACAAACAAACTCTTCAGCTTTATAATATTAGTATAGATATATAGTTTTGAATAGACGAGCGGTCCAGGACCTTAGTTAAAGCACATCAGGATTTAAATCCTACTACAAATTTTTTTTTAGGTAGCAATATTTTAAACAAAATATTTTTTGAATATACTGTATCAAACAGAGAAATTATACTATTGTTTTACTTTTTAATGTTTATTTTTTAAATGCGCAACATTACTTTTAAATAGACAGACAAACGATCCTCTTTAAAACCTAATATTAGTAAAATTCAAACAGTGTCACCTACAGCACGATAAGATAGACCGGAAATGGGCGAGCGAAATTTCCTGGAACCGGAAGTAAATACTGTTTTTATAATTTTACCTTAAAACCACGATCCCTTTTTTCATTCTTTTACCTTTTACTTTTATCTGTTGAATTTTCAGGATAAACTTTTTTATTTTTTATTTTATTTTTTTTATTTTTATTTTTTTTGGGATAACAACAGCTTATAAAACACAAATTATACTATGACTATTTTACATAACTATAAGCCAATAACAGCTATCCACAAATTGACATATTTTTTTAGTAATAAAGATGAGGGACAGATTATAAATTCTGTACATACTTGCTTTACAGAAAGTTTACGCAATAGGTTATTAAATAATAATAATTAAATAAAAGAAAAAACAAAGTAATATAAAGTTAAAGTTAAAACCTACAACTTGGCTCAGACATATATCCCAATTTCTCAACGCCTTTTGTTAGGTATGTAGGTCTAGGTGTATATAATGTAAAATATTTTAAAGATTTTAAAGATTAATGTATCAATTAGTAATTAATTAATTAATAAGGTACACACAGTCCAGAGAACAGTAGATGATAATATAATGAATTAAGAAAAATGATACAGGTAGGTAAGTGATTGTTTTATTTAATAGATAGGTATAATATACATACATACATAATAATAATTTTAAGTAATAATAGAAAGTTAAATAAAATAAGGAGAAGTAATAATCTTTAACTATAAATGAGTAAATAAAAGTAATAACAAGACGGTTCCATGGAAATATCGGGATAGTAAGTAGCCTATGTGCTGATCCAGGTTTCCAGCTATCGACTTACATACTGAGTTTCATCGCAATCGGTCCAGTCGTCGGCGTTCTCGAGTCCATTCAAATGACAGTAAAACCGAGCATTAACCTACTTGAGTTGTTGATATTATACAATAGGTGCCCAACAACAAAGATAGATAGGCATCAACAATGAATAAACAAAACCACGCATCAAACCAACCTTCCTACCCACGACTCGCACCGACTGCCGCATCTATCGAGTTATTGGTTAGTGATGTTCTGACCTTACGTTTAAATAAATTTTTAGAATAGTTAAATATATCTATATATAACGATATTTTTACTTTTTTATGTTCTTGAATGATACTCATCTAATAAATTTTCCCACTTAAGCTCTTCGCCCAATATACTGGATTATAGTAAAGTTTTCTTTTTACCCGTCTGCAAGGAAAGGGTAATGTTATTCGTGTCTATTTTTTTAAGGATTTATTTAGGAAAGACTATAGGAGTCAAACGCGAGTAGGTAGGTATATAACGCTTAAAATAATATGATTTACTGCAATTGACCAAACAAAAGAAGACATGCGGGAACATCCATAAAAAAAACATACATACAACCGAATTAAAAATCTCCTCCTTTTTTTGAAGTCGGTTAAAAAACTACATAAAATATAAATCTAATATTTAAGATACGATTACAGAGTGAATTGTTTTGAGTGGACCATCACGTTCATTTTCTAAACCATATTAGGAACAGCAAAAAATCGTTATGCGTACTTATTAATTTTGTAAAAATCACTCTATACCTATTGCTGAAATCAAAGGAAATACCTCATTTTACAATTTTTTGTCTTCTGTAATTCAGATATGCCCAAAACCTAGTGCAAGAATACCAACTTCATCTAAAACATGTCCCAAACATTACAGTAGCCTGAAAAGCATTGAATTAACGTTGCCAGCGCTGTATAAATAATCCTTATCAGATGTAAATATAATTAAACAACAATTTCAGTTTTAGGCTAAAGGAATTTGGCTTTTGGCGCCCTTTCGCCTGTAGAAAAAACTGTCCATGACAATGTAAAACGATATTTCACGATGTAAGTTTGTTTGTCATACAACGCAGGGTTGTCTAGCCCGAGGCTAACACTCAGTCTCTATTCAAAAACCAGGGTTGTCAACTTGCCACAAAGAATTGTTAAGAAAGCCATTTTGTTAGGACTGTTTATTCAGGGCCAACGACTATAGTACAAATACTAGTATCGTATATGGACGGTCATTTCACGCCGTAATTTTTCGATATTTTTTCATACTGTTTTTTTGAACGTGTTATTTATTACTGGAACGTTCATTATATATGAATAAATGATTACAAAGGGAATCGTCCAATCTATAAAACTATATTTATCAGACAAACTGATATGCTACAACGACTAAGAGTGGAAACCTCCCGGACTTCAAGAAAAGGAGGAATTAAGAAGGATTAAGATGGTACTTTTGCTGTCGAAAAGGAGTTAGGTACCTCAGTGGTGATCCCATAAAAATATCGTAAGGGTCTGATGAGGATTTTCAGAATGATGATTATGGTTTTAAATCAGAAATTCATGGATCTTTATGTCAACTTTCCCGTCCTTTTGTGAGGACGTTAGGAAAAGATCGGCCATGTTTGTACACGGATGTTTGTATAGCATTAGCATGGAAGCTGGAGGAAAGGCCGGAGAGGTAATCCGAATATAACGAAACCAAAGATTAAAGATAAGGTTATGTTATTTGATGTTAAATTCAGGTTAATTTTAGATATAGAAACTATGTTTTGTTTTTGCCGTGAATCAGAAATGGCGTCCTTGTGTTTCGTTGGAGTTTACTGCTTAAGAATTTATTTAATTCAAACTCCTTCAGCTACAGAATGAAAATATGACGGTTAGTAAAATCGAGACGATGCCGTAGCTGTGGCAACCTACTGGACTGGATTTGGCATGTAAATAATTATAGTAATAAAAAATAAAAATACAAAATTATAAAATGTACAAAAACGAAATACAAAAATATAAAATATATATGTAAAAAATATATATACATATTAACACTCGGAATCGATACGCAAAGAAGAAGAAGAAGAAGAAGTAAAATCGAGTGCAACAATGGTAACGAACAAAGCAAGCAAGGTTACTTTGTTTATACTAATACTAAATATTATAAAGAGGAAAGATTTCCTTATTTTTTTTGTTTAATCTTTGAAACCAAAGCTTAAAGATAAGGTATTGTTATTTGATGTTAAATTCAGGTTCATTTTGGTCATAGAATCTATGTTTTTATTTTTGTCGTGAATCAGAAATGCCATCCTTGTGTTTGGTTTACTGCTAAAGAATTTATTTAATTTAAAGCCTCTAGCCACGGAATAAATTTGACGTTTAGTAAAATCGAGCGCAACAAGGGTCTGGGTAGATTTTTTTGTTTTAATGTTTTTAACAGATAGGCTCCAAAACTCATTGTACCGATTTTGATGAAACTTGTTATGAGGACATATTAATTCATTTACAGTAACATAGGTTTTTTATTGCGATATTCCCACGGAATCGAGAGTTACGTAGGTGAAACCGCAGAGCGCTCTTGGCTTTAAATAAATTTGATTTATTTTCTTTGCCTTCTAACAAAGAGCCAGAAATAACAACATGAGAATAAACTCCAAATTGTACGGGACTTGACCCTGGCTATATGCACAAACATATATAAAGTCAAAACTACAAAAAAACCTGTGTTTTTCAGAACTATTCCTAGTCGTTTAACAAGACAAGTATTTAAATGTGAACACATAGTGATGTTTAAACACATTTTCCCCTTGTTTTTCTTACATTCGTATCCGTTTATGCGGTCCCTCAGGCATTTTATGTAGAAAACAATATTTTAACCCGGAAAAGTTGTTTTGATTAAATGTCACCGGGGCGCGAACGGAACATCAGAATAATTTATCATTTACGTAACTAGAAAAAATGTTGTACATAAATGTGATTGTCCCATTTAGTAGAAGTCGACCATCCTGTGTACTAATTATTTTAACCGACTACATAAAAGGAGGAGGTTTTTATTAGCATTTTATATGTAATCTATTTATACAGAGCCAGCAACATTTTTATCCATGCTATTCGGGGCGTTGTAGTGCCTGGGACATGTTTTATATGGATTAGTCTTGTCCACTCAACTTAGTCGACCTCATCCAAAGGAAAGAACTTGTCAATACGTCTGGAGCCAACTAAGTCGCGGATTGCATCACGATGTTTTCCCTCACCGTAAGAGCAATGTTAATAGCACACATACATTTTTCGTAAGGACAGTCCATTGACACGGCCGGTCGGAATTTGAATCCACGACCTTCGAAATGATAGTTGAGATATCTACCACTAGGCCAACACCACTCTTATAGAGATTTAGTTGCAGAAAAAAATCCGTATTCGAGTAAAAGTACATAGGCTTGCTCTTTATTCGAATATTCCCATGTGAATGAGTAAACCTGCGGCTGCGGGGCGGAGCTAATTTCATAATAAAGTTGGGATAACAACAAAAGAAATAAACAACAATACAATTAAAGTAGTTAATAGGAACGGAGGTTATTATCGCCGTATCGCGTGCCTCGGTCGGATGATAATCAAGATTGTAGGGAACAAGTGGTTTTTCATTCACTTTACCTAGCAATGGGGAAAACTTATTCTATTTTTCTGGATTAATTTCATATTTTTGTTATTATTCGTTGGTAAGCCTGTGTAATTATAATGTGGATAGTAAAATGCTTCCTATACCTTACCTATCAGCCTATTATATCACGCAGAAAGCGAAAAGAAAGAAAGAAAGTTAGAAGAAAAACATTTATTTGCGACAGCACAAAAAAATAGGAAAGAAAATAAAAAAATAAAAAAGTTAAAGAACATTATACCTACAAAACACAGAAATAAGAAAAGCTTAGGATGGTATATTTTGTACAATAAAATTTTGTTTTTTTTATTCCAACTGTTACAAGCAGAATTTTGATTTTAATTACATGTTTTTATAGGTCAGAGAGAGAACGCGCGCGTCTAAAAGATACCTAAAGGAATGACACACCTAATTTTGGTCTATATGTTTAGGTTTTAATGTTTTTATAATTTATTTTCTAACATAACAGCTATAATACTAAAGATAATACAGAAATCCACATAGAAATTTCATGTTTGAAACTAGTGTTTCGCTGAAACAGCCTGAAAGCCTGGAACAATATTCACAAAGGCTCTATCTAACGATCGGAGCGTGCGGAGGCTTTGACGGGGTCAGAGTGGACAATCTCGAAGACAATATGGAGATATTGCGGAAATTATCGCTTTTATATCGCCAGCGGCACGGCCGGCAGATTGTGGAAGGATATAGAAATTTCTAGAATAATATTCAAACTGAAAATACATTTTTTTTTGTTTATTTTGGCCTTATATTTTGGATTTAATCTGCCTCTGTTTTTCTATAGGGCATTATAATTATGAAATTAAAACATTTAAAGTGCTGACCGACTGACTGATATCAACCCATAGTTTAAACCAATGTACGGAGCTTTAGCAAACAAACAGCTGTTATAACGCGTAGGAACCCGTAAGAAATTATTTTGAATTTTTTTAACCCTATGCAGATATAGTCGTGGGCAAAAGCTAGTATATAAAAATTACAAGCAGTCCAGAAGTTTGGAGCCTATTCGTCACAAACCAAAAATCGATCAGTTATATTAAAATAGTACATTGCGATACAAGTGTGGAAAGTTATCCACACTTGTATCGCAATGTATCGGCTTTTACTGCGAAACGTGTGTTGAACTACACTTTACGGCGCTCGTACGCCGAAACTATTGGTTTTAGGAAAAAAAAGGTTATGACATAAATTGTAGGAAATTTTCTCTACTATTATTTTGTATAGACATGTTTTTCTTGTAAAATGCGTCGGAAAGGAGTTATTATCAAAAAACTGCTTTTAGGCGCCATTTTTGCAATATGGCGGCGCGAGCGGCAAAGATACGAGGTGGCAAAGTTAAAATTCGGTAAGAGCACGTCAAAATCTATAAAATTACCAATTTTCAAAACTCCCGGAAAACTTTCCAGGTAAAAATACCAAATGACTGTACTATAAAGAAAAAATTAAATAAAAACAAAACTCAATGAATAATAGCCAAACCTCGGACAAAAATTTGCTGTATAGAAATATAGGGAACCGGCATCACACTAGGCTATGAGCTATTCTTGTTTAATCGTAAATCTTTTTTCTTCAACCATTTAGACCGTTTGCTTCTTTTATTTATTTTATTAGAGATTAAGAACTCAATATTTCTCGAATTCGATTACTAAGAATAAAAACCTATTATGTACCTACTAAACTCTGGCAGTATGCATGAGTCGTGCGAAGTGTTAATGGCATGGACCTAGAAAAAATGGTTATTTTTTACGTAGAGCAAGGAGGTTAGGTTGTTAAAATTCCTAATGTGTAATGGCGTCAGATTCTGACGTAAAAAATGAAAAACAGGCATAAAACAGGTGACTTTAAATGCTTAGGTATATCTTTTTTCCACTTATAGTACACGAAATACTAAACATTTCATTGTAAACGAACGAAACGAAACGAAACTTAATTCGAAAAAAGGTTAATGCGATTCTTAAATTCGACTATGACGGTACTTGACTAAGTGGAGGAATTGGTAACGCATTTGAACGGTATTCAAAGGATGCGAGTTCGAGTCTCGTCTTAGTCGCAATTTTTGAAGATGCATTTTTCCTTAAAAATATTTTCATTTCATTGTAATCTAGAAAAACGGAGAATTTTATCATATTTTTTCTATTTGGGGATATGCTTGGTTTTTGCCCTGCCATCATTCTAATTGTTTTCTGACGTTATCACGTAAAAAATTCGTTCATAAACCTTGCTAGCTTAAAACCTCTTTGTTGGTACCTTTTTTCTATACATCAAAACAGTATAACCCAGATAAATTAAGAATGTTTCATCTACATAATTATCATTGAATTAGCAGTAAGTATTTAACTTATCGGGATAGCATTTATTTTAGCACTAGTTGGATATTTTTATATCGCACGCGTGTATAATACGTTGCATTATGAGCCTAAAAGCGGTTTAATAAGATCCACTTTTAGAGCAACTGTGATAAAAAGCATTTTACTCGCGTACTCCCTTAGCAATATCGGGGATAAAAAGTAGCCTATGTTCCTATGTTGACAACAGCCAAGAATACTATGTCTCATCGTACGAAGTTCTATCAAAACTGTAACAACAGTTTCAGAGCCTATTCATAACAGATAAACAAAAAAATATATTTTAGTTTTATTAAGATTTAGACTTGATAGTCTTCATAAAGTTGCGTAAAATGGCTATCGTCTGTAGCTAGAGCTAGAACAAGACGAAATTCATAGAAAATAAACTCCTTAAAATACTACCTATTTCCTAAAATAAAGAGCTGTTTGCCCGATTGAACAAAATAATAAATTAGCAGCAGAAACTTTACCAGCTCACTGCAATACAATCTCTCATAGTACCGCATCGTTTCTTCTACTTTATTACCCTTACAAATGAAATCGGACTTTATTTTGAATGGGATTCGGTGTAATATAATTTTTCTTTAGTACTGGTGCGGCGTAGACGGAATGGTTGTTATTAGGAGTAACGAAATTATACTGTTGAAATTTAGAGTTTTGCTTCGTCGTCATTCGTATCGCAAAGGAATGGAATCCAATGCTTTTTCACGCAAAGCCATAAAGACGGTATTTTTAAGTGTTACAAATGCCAAGTTGGCGTTTGACTATGTTACACCCGCGTAGCACGGTTTCCAAGACGATACCTGTTCAGAGGACTAACAAAACAAATTTAGGCAAATAATCTGTTTCCTTACGTGATTTGTTAGGTTTTAATCTCGTAAGTACCTACCTTATCAGCTAAAGTTATTCCCGTAACTTTGGTACATAAATGTGATCGACGTAAAAACGTACGCTGTTTTGGTTTCGCTGTGGTAGGTTAAGTACTGAATGTTTTCTTTAATTTTCTGTTGAGTGCCAATAAATGAAAATAAATAAAGAATATATTTTAATCAAGCGTTATTAACTAAGAACGTAGAAATTATTAAACTTGCAAAAACCAAATGTTTGATATCGTTTCTCAACATCTGAACTTATCGCGCTCTATTTTGCAAGAAGTATTGATTGTCCTACGTGGACTAATTTAATATGATTGCAACGCGATGCTATAATATCGACATGACTTGTAGTTTCCCCATTTAACCTTATGCGCGTGCGCAGATATATATAGTCAAAAACAAAAGGTTTTCACCTCTAACTATTTGAATTGTTATTGTATGGAAAACATTTTGTTAAGCGTAATTTTGAATACCGTTTGTAGGTGAAACAAACTGTCTAGTATGTAATTTCTAAGCTTATCGAAACTTATGTCCAAAACGTTGACATAGATGTTTTTTGACTTAAACTTGGTTAGACTTGGAAACAACAAGGAATTTTCGCCAAAAGAAAAACGTTTTTCGTTAAAAAAGAGTTGTCCATGAAAATAGTTTCAGAGTTCTCTCGCATAGGACAAATGATTAAGCCTCCTGATTGGTTCCACTGTTACGGATACGGCAATTCGCAACCAATCACAACGCCGTATGCCATTGTTTATCTCCTCATTTTTTTCTTTCGCATCAGTAAGTCTATTCGGTGTTCCGATATGAAAATATGAAACTTTTCGACTTTCTTTTTTTATTGTTAATGATTGAAACAAGAGAAACCATTGTTTTTTTGTTTGGAAGGTTTTGTTCTTTTTATGCGTTATGGTTTTATTCTGCACCTAGATAGATAGATAGAAAAAAATAATAATTTTAAACAACATATTTAATAGAAGATTATGCATCAAGGGCATAAAGCAATGTCTTATGTTGTGGGTGGCATATTGAACCCCGAGTGTAACGAGGGACTCTCGGGTCAACTCCCGAGCGGAGCGAGGGAGTTTAAAGTTAACTCCTAAGCGAAGCGAGGGAGTTATGTAGAGTTTAATTAAGCTAGGAGTTTAAGCCGCCCAAGACGAAGACATGCTTTATCCTTAGGTGGATACTCTACTTTTCATACCGTCAGTCGAATTTTTTTTTAAATTTTTTGTGGCCAGTTCCCTACTTGAAAAAAATCCACTTTAAAAAATGGGGCAATTGCAATGAGATGGTAGCATGATGCTAAATATTTGGTAGGTATTATAGGCAAAACCTATTTGCTAAGACTTAACGTAACAATCAAAATAAAAAACAATAATCGTGGCCTGCTAGATTTTTGTAGACCAATTAAATGACTTATCACGACATAGTATAAAACAAAGTCGCTTTTTCTGTCCCTATTTCCCTTTGACTGCTTAAATCTTTAAAACTACGCAACGGATTTTGATTCGGTTTTTTTTTAATAGATAGAGTGATTCAAGAGCAAGGTTTATATGTATAATACATGCATAATATAGCCGTACGAAGCCGGGGCGGGTCGCTAGTTATAAATAAAACCTATTTGCTGAGACCTTCAAAATTAAAACCAAGAGTTTTCACACGAATTTCAACGTTCCAAATTCAAATCACTTTATTCCCTTGGGAGTTTCATACAATATTATCCCTTGGGAATAAAGTCTTACTTTAAGTTAAAGTTAATAGGGCTTTAATCCGTGATTAAAGTGCTGCAGGTGGAAAAATTACAATAAATATAAAAATCAAAGCATATGTATTAGTGTCGCAAAGGGCAATCTTATCGCTTAAATCTTCCAGGCAACCTTTCTTAGTTACTACTAGCACCCTTCGTAGTTTCAGAATATTAGATTTTTGTAAATACTGTACTGTAGCAAACTGAGTCTTACGTCTATCGTGGCAGCTATATTTTAACTTCTTTGTAGCCTTTTCAGGGAAGGCAAAAGTTTAATTAATTGCGTACAGCCTCGTATCGCAAAACACTTTGTTATGTTTTACGTATTCTCCATATACATGTTATTTTTTTTATCGTGTAGCAAACTGAGTCTGCCATCTAGGGCAATAATGGACACTGGTTTTTTTTTAAAGTAATCCTTATTGTAGTTTATTACAATAATTCACCGTCAACTACCAGCGTATTAAAACACATTTTAAACAATTTTCACCCTGAAATAATATTTTGTTTTCATTTCAAACAAGCTCGGAGGAGATTAGCGAAATTCAGAGTTGCTCGTAAATTAAGCTGACACTCATAATTTGTATAATTTAAAAGTTTTAATGGCAAACAGTGTAGTTCCTATGAGAGATATAAGGAATAATAAGGTTTTTGAGATTAATACTAATTTGAAAAAGCTTTTCTGTGTATTTTATGATTATAAATATTGCAAAGTAAAATATCACTCCAAAACAACTTCATTGTATAGTGATTAAAAATAAGTTTAAGAAATATATAATTTAAGGGTTCTGTGCCTCATTAGGAAAAAACGTGATCACTCGGTTGTTTTGCAGTTTATACAGGGTTATTGGAAATTATATAGCAAGCCGTTGAGGGCTTCTTCTGTGCACCCAAACCAACAACTTTTGTTCTACGACTTTTGGAAATTCGAACATTTTTTCGAGAGGAAAAAGAAAGTTCGAGAGAACACGGAGAGGTCAGTAACCTTAAAAATTGACTTATTTTTTAAGTTTCATTTACTGTTCTTGGTCTGAATGTCCTTTTGTTTAAAAAAAACTGCTGTTTTTCGTATTTACATAACCTCAAATTTTCAAAAAAAAATTTCGAATTTCCAAAAGTCATAGAACAAAAGTTGTTTGTTTAGGTGCACAGAAGTAGCCCTCAACGGCCTGCTAGTATAATTTCCAATAACCCTGTATATAGTAAATTTAATCAATTTATTCTTGACTAACAGTGTCCCGCTGTTTTGTCCGCGTAAGCCTTGATCTTGTCGGAATATCAAGTAAAAAATAGCTAAACTGTCAACTACCCAATGAATTAAGTAATTACCTATAACTAGATTAATTATAACTACAATTTACACTAATAAATTACAAAAGTATTATATAACCTAATGGATAAACTACAGAAAGAAAGCAACAAATACTGCTTTTAAATCAAAAAATTATAAGGCAAAACAAAATAAATCCATTCAACCCCGACACTGTGACACCAATCCAATAAAACAAGAGTCTGAAAAAACGAGTTATAAAATATTTTATCTAAATTATGCGGATTTATATATAACTGTAACACTACACTTGACATGGCACGCGACTTGTGAACAATTCTGGTCTGTTCGATATCTACGAAGTCGCCAATAGATATAACGTAATGGCTATATCATATTCAGCTAACTCTAAAATATTTGTGTATCTCTAAAATATTTAAATATAAATATTTTCAAGAAAAAATGCATCTCAAAGATTTTGCTAACGTTATTTTCAGGAAAAATGCATCTCCAAGATTTTGCACCGCGGCTACATCAAACGCTGACATTCCATTTTGCAAAACTATTGAATAAAAATACTTGTTAATATTTCGAAGGAAAAATGAATTAAATTTATGTTTTTGCCTCCATGTTACTATGCAAGTAAGACAATGAAAAGTTACAAGTTCAAGTCTCACCACCGCCCGCCGCAATGAAAGATTTTGGAGTTGCATTTAAAATATTTAAAAAGCTAATTTTCCTAGAATTTTTAACCCTCAATACAGTAATTCAGTTTCATTTGGACAATTTTTGTAAATCACATTACTATCACAAACTATTTAAAAAAAAGTGGTATAGAATAAGCAATACAGATCTTGCCCTGAAGGCAGTTAGAACTCCGGATTGGCTAATGTCCCATTTCGTCGAAATGCCTAGGGCACATCAGTTTCCTTACGATGTTTTCTTTAACAGTACGTCAAGTTAATGAACTCAAGTCAGGTTTAAGTGACAAATCTATACATGAAAAATGGTACAAATCTTAAAGGGAAATACCAGATTTGCATTTTTTCCTATACTAGTTTCTAAAAGGAACTGTGCTACTGGTTTTTTTTAATTATTTTTTAATGGTTTTTATAACTTGTACTCACCCAGTCAGAGAAGGCAAATAGTGCTCAGTGAGCTCATACAGCTCTGCTTATAAACTTCTTGAATTTTAACTGGTCATAAATATCTTACAGTTTTTTTAATCCGGTCCGACAGTGTTGCCATTTGTTAAGGCTTATTGAAACTAGTATATTTTATTGATTAGGCATTATTTGAGCTTTATTCGCCGTTAACCACTTCGCAGCTATCGAATTGTCTATGGCCACGTAATTCGATAATATATCTCTACTATTTCTATCATTTAAGAATAGGGCCCGTAGGGAAAAGTGAAAAGCAAAATGTTCATGTTAAAAAATGTTTTAAAGCATAAAACTGACGCTTTATACACTACGCATGAGTTACGGGGGTGACGCTTAATTTTGAATAATGCTATTTTTAGCAAAGAGGTTTTTTGCGTGTTTTCATATTAAATGCTTTTGTTAGAAAAAATGTTATTTTGAGTTAAACGATGTTTTTTTAGCTGTTATAATAATATTTCTACCTCTCTGATTTTTTTGCTCTTAGTTAATAGTGTAGTGGCTCACTTAATTTTTAGAGTTTTCATCAATCGAATTTTCTGTCAGCTAGTAAGAGTTTCTTATAATATATTTCACGTGCGAAACTAACATTTAAAAGTTTTCAGTACGTTTTGTGTCATGGTATTGCCAAAAGCGTTAGATTCGAGTTATTGCATCTAGCATGCGATATTTCATGCAACGGATTCGAAAGCGAATGCATTTTGACGGGCGTTGATGAAAAACATTAGTTTTGTACAATTGAGTGCAGTTAATTTGGACTCAATCATTGCGACGGATTTTTAACTTTAGAATAAGGCTCTGGACGAACAGACTTATACTTGTAAACGAGGGCGTTTACCTGTAACTGGACGTCTTAGGAGTACACTTGCCCAGCACCTATCAGCTTAGTCCACCGTATCCATATAGGAAAAAACTTGACAAAAGATACCTAGATAAACACTTAACTGCACCTTAAAACAAAACGCAAAATTATTAGGCATATAAATAAAAAAAAATAAAAAAACTACAACTTGGTTTCATCACAACCTTCGGAATGAAAGTCAATGTGGCTTGACTATTCATGCGTGAATTATTACTAAGCAAGGTGTAAAAACGTTTACACTAGGACATGTTTCTGATAATGCGTTTCTAGAGTTGGAAAATGTATGCTCTTTGATGTTTTTCTTTTTGAATATTATGTGAATCGTATCGCTTCAGTTACACAGCTCATAGAGGCTACACAGCTGCAGAAAAGATAAGTCGAGTGAGGGTTATTACGATAATAAAAAAAAAATCAACAAAAATATTTTTTGTTACAAATTTTGTTGGTAGGGCTTTTTGATATTCGTGTATTTTAACCGGTCCTGATTCGCTGTCCCAAAATGTAGGTTATTGCAGCTTTTTTCCATTAACGATTTTGCATGCAAATAGAAATGTTGGATATATTTTGATATGAGAACAATAAATTCCAATTGCGCTTTGAGAGATTTTTTTATTTTTGACGATGTTTTTTTATGTTTGATTAAACTTTTGAAACATAAATATCGTCATCAAGAGCATAAAACGGAATACTTACCTATTATTAAATATGTCATATAGGTACAAACCATAATATTACGATAAAACAAACACGTTTATTTCCAAACTTTTACTTAATTATGTATCGAAAATAATACCCATTTATTAACTATCAAAGGTTAAATTGACATTTTCAGACTGTTTTGCTCTAGGAAAGCGAAAGAAAAATGTCTTTTTAATCCTTGAAAGTGGATAGATAGATTATTATTTTCGACCATTAATTATTAATTTGTTTCAAATCCATGAATTCTAAAAGAAAACAAAACAAATCTAAAAATAACACTCTAAAAACAAAAGGGACATTCAATTAAAATCCGTAAACCGCAGAATATGAAATAAAAACAGTGTCCCAGGTAAAAACAGAAAAGGGCCGTGACACTGTTTGCTCGCAGCTGGCTATGGCCCACTATTTGGTTATGAAAATCTGGCCTAATCCGTGTTTGTTCAGTTCGGAACTCCGCAAACATTCTATCTTTGCAAAAATGAATATGTAACGGAGTGTGGACTGGGCCTATCACTGTACCCATATGGACTATGACAGCTACCAGCGCTAGTCTAAAGACTAGCATTTTGCTGAGTTCAGAGGTCTAAATTGATTATAATATTTTTGCGGGATAACATGCTATTGTGTTTCAATTTCGCTATAAATTATTGCTAATTTGAGTACAATCGCATTTTTTTAGATATTTAAGGTTTTAGGTCATTTTGAATAATTAATTATTTAGCATGTTACTGTGTTTTTTATCTCATAAAAATAATGTATTAATAGCATTTGAATATCAAGCTCTTCAAAATATGAACAAAAATATTACGTACTTTAAGTGGAAAGGGTACCGGCTCTCTCTCCATACAAACGTAGTCTACTGTTTCCTCCATAAATAATGACACTAGCACAAATATTTTTGTTGCATAAAACCTTTAACTGCCATGACTGTGCCCCTATGTCTTGTTTTTTTTCATATTCTAATTATGATAGAAGAGTTAAAATAAAATAAAAAACTTTTTATGCTAAAAAAATATTTGCTCTACCTAGTGTCATTAAACAGGGAGGAAACAGTCGACTACGTTTGTATGGAGAAAGGGCCGGTAACCTTGCTTCTCAAAGTAAGGCGGTTGTTTCTTGTAAAAACCTATGTCTATTTTTTGTACCTAATATTTGAGTACCTCATCCACGTTCGGTGTTTGTAGTTATCGTTTAGTTTGCAACATTTCAAACGGCACGTATTGTGGACGTGTTTTACTAGTTCTTTAAACTACAAGCTATGATTTTAATATCAAACTTTTAGTTCAAAGTTCAAGAGATACATAACAACTCTGGCATCTTTCCAGTGTAAAACTTTTAGTACTATAAGTACACCAATTTTTAACCGATTTAAAAAAGGAGGAAGTTCTTAATTGTCGCGTTTTTTATCGCTATAAATTATTGATTTTGGGATACAATAATTAAATAATATAAAATAAATAACATAATTGCAGGACATTCCACACATCGCCATCTAGCCCCAAGCTAAGTAACTAGACTTGTGTTATGGGTGCTAAACAACGGATATACTACATAAATACTTTTTCTTTTGTAAATATATACTTATAATACATAGAAACAACCAGACCACAGACAAATATCTAAGCATAAATACTTGTCTGAGGCGGGAATCGAACCCGCAACCCTGTGTTTGGCAGAACGGCATGGTGACCATTGTGCCAACTGGGTCGTCGATTACTCGTAACTCAATGATTATCTTACGGTGAAGGAAAACATCTTAGTTTTCTCTAGACGTAACAAATAGACTAGATTCTTCTTTCGAACGTGGTCGACTAAGCTGAGAGGGTGATACCTATAGGGAGCGTGTACTCTATCAAATACATGTCCTTGGCACTACAGCGAACTGAATAACATGAATTAAAGTTGCTTGTTCATTTTCTTTTATGTATTTAAAAAACAGTCTCCATTTTTATCACATTCTTCTATGAAATTGTTTTATTTTTATTCCTGTTTGCATACTGAGCATAGGGTAATCTAACCATTTTGCACTCCTCTACGTGACGAGATCATTCTATATCGGATACAGAGATAAAACACCAAGGTTAATATTAGAGAGAACATCACAGCATTTTCACCTACAAAATTATGATTTTTGGCGTCAACAAAAGCTTTTTGTTATGTTATTATGTTATATTTATTTTTATGTGACGTCACATGGATAATCAAGACGCTTCTGACGATACCTCATTCGATAAATATTGAATAATTTAGAAGATAATATCTGAAAACTGGCTTAAAACATAACCCTTCCTTTTGGATTTGCCTTAATCGCGTACTCAGCAGCGCTCCGCTGTTTGTCCATTACGTTTTCATGCCAACTAATCAAAATAGATTTTTTTGTATAGAGATGTACGGGACCTTGGAAAATATTTTTATGCTAGCTGCGCCTCAAGATTTCCCTGCGTCAATATGGAATAAAAATAGCATATTATCTATTTATTTACCAAAATTCAACATAACTGGTTAAGCTTGAAAACCAGACAGACAAAGTTAATTTTGCATTGATCATAAGTACAAATTAGTAGGAAAAATTCTACATTGAACGTTAATTAAAAGCTAAATTTAATCTGTTAATAGAGCACACAGAAACTTTCTGATGAGTTCTTTATTCTAATATTTTATTATAATTTTAACTCTATGAGATCAGCTGAATCCAGCCTATTGGGCGCCAATAGAGACGACCAAGTTCTACCCACACTCTGTGAAGATGAAAATGAACCTTATCATAAAGGAATAAGGGTTATTGAGTTGTGGATGTAAGTTGGTTTCCTTCATTGAGTCAACTTCTTGAGCAAACGAATTGTCTTCTAGATGTTTGTGTGATTTCTGTATCAGGTTTTAATTTAGTTTAGCAAAAGAAGAGTATAGAAATATTATCAGATATCCGGCCACCATAATACAAGCCTAATTGCTGAGATTGGTGCTATGTGAAATTCCCCGCATTATTTATTTTATTTTATGCTTCGTATGTTGATAAAATATAACCTAAAACAATATTTTCAACTATTTTATAACGAAAATAGTTTTTATAACTTTACTATAAAAGTTTTAATGAGTTTCAGAGCTAACGCAGACCAAAGACTAAATAATTGTCAGACAGCTCGCCGGTACTTTAGCTACTTAAAAAAAAATATTACATTTACACAGCGCCATCTAGCCTCGAGTTAAGCAGTTAGACTTGTTTTATGGTGACCAGACAATGAAACAGAATATTGGATATTTTTCTTACAAATATTTTTGCACCAATTAAACCCTCAATACAACGCGCCACAGAGTTCGTCAAAAAATCGACCGACTTTAAGTTAATACTCTGCGGTGAACATTGAAAAGTTAAATTAAATGTTACGCCCAAAAGGCTTATACATTTTTGATGGAAACACATTGTTTTGATAGTTCCCAAACTCGTTATTTTCACATTATTTTGAAAGAAATCATTAAAATGGTTTCGCTCTTCAAATTTTAAAAATACTAACTTACATTGTAAAGTTGAAAAATTTCGTTTATAATTTAATATTTACTCAATCGTTAATCCTAAGAAGTGATAGTGGCCCAGTGGTAGATATAGATACTTTCACTTTGAGGTTCATTACGAATGTTGTGAGTTCGAATCCAGGACATTACTGGCGCTGTGTAAATTATCTAGATTATATTACGGCCATTATTATTATACGTTTATCAGTCCTTTACGCAAAAATTACTAAACCGATTGTGATGAAACTTGATATTTAGATAGCTTATGACCTATTAAACACCTAAAGTGTTTATCTATCTATCTATATATTAAACAAAAACAACACATGGGCTACTTTTTATGCCAATATTTATAGGGACGAGATCAGGACTCACGCGAGTAATACCACAAGGCGAAACTAGTATTTTAGGTATAATATTATCTAGAACTACTAAATGGATTATGATTAAACTTAGTACCTTTATTGAGAATGAACGACGCGCGCCCGCGGTTTCACCCGCGTAAGTCCGATCTTTCCTGCCTGGTTGCCTGGAAGAGATCGCTTTTAGCGATAAGGCCGCCCATTGTGCCATATTGTTTGTTTATTATTGTTTTTATAGCAGGAGTTTATGTTAGAATGTAAGGTTTAATGTGGTACAATAAAGAGTTTATCTATCTATCTATCTTTCTCACCGTTTAAACCTTCCCTGGACTTCCACAAATAATTCAAGACCAAAATTTGCCAAATCGGTTCAGCATTCTCAAGTTTTAGCGAAACTAACGAACAGCAATTGATTTTTATTTATATACATTTCAACGGGATTGAGTAAAACCGCAGGATGCTGCTAGTTAGTCCAATAAATAGGTACATTTACAAACAAGAACCGTAACCAATAATGAACAGGAAATGTCTTAGAATAAAAGCTTGAATAAACCTAATGTTTCTGATTCATAGACATTTAAATAATAGTGGATTAGAGAGGGCATCGATTCTCAGTGACAACTTTAATTGTTAATCCATATAATCGGGCACTACTTCTGGACACTTTAACCTACAAATATGATGCCGATCCCTTCGGTTTTACCCGCGTAAGTCCCGATCCCGCGGGAATATTGGGATAAAAGTACCTTATGTGTTAATTCAAGTTTCCAGTTATTTACATACCGGGTTTCATTTGCAATCGGTCCCGTAGTTTTTGCGTGAAGAAGTAACAAACATTCACACAAACATATGACATTTATGTTTCATCTTAGTACCGGCATACTCCATTCAAAAAGCACTAAAGCAAATAAGGCACGTGAAGACGGAATGCAAGTTTTGCTAGTATTAGTAACGAAAACGAATAAGAAAGGAGATTCTTAAGTGAACTAAAGTTACCAACATAGCCCAAATTATTAGTATGCTGAAGTGGCAATGGGCGTGGGTTTAGGTCCCGCTGAGGGCACTGGATTTTGATTTATATGTTTAAAGTTTCATAAAAATTGTGGCGTATAAATGCAAACAAAGTGATACTTTGCGGTAATGGGTAAGTACTTTTTGGTTTGTATCTACGGATATCGTGATCAGGTGGAATTAGCCACTGATCTTGCCAAGTTGTATCCACTGATACGTGATCAGTTTCCAACGATCCACAAATATATACTTTTACCCACTGATTACGTTATTAGTGGCTACAAGAAATAAAAAAACATAGTTTTTTTGTTTTGGGAAGTATGTTCTTTCTTTACCACTATAATATTAAACATCGTTTTGCCTGATCCTGAACGCTCGAGCTCGCTGCCTTCTAATTTCGAAAGACAATTGACTGTCAGCATTGATAGCAACTTGGGGAACGACATGCAATCAATCTTTTTGGACCGAACCCTCTATTAAGTGTGTTTTCCACGTACTGTGGTCGTGCTAAGCTAAGATATTTGACACTGGAACTGGAAAAGAAAAAGGATAATATTAAATCTACTGAGAACCAAGAAAATATGAATTAAGTATAGAATTTTAAAATATCGTGGTCATTTGTGTTTGTATATTTATGTTTTCTGTTTTTATTTTGTGGAGCTCGATATTTGGAGCAATTGGCCAAGGGTGTGTTGGGTTTGACCAAAGAAGTATTTCCTCACGTAAACGTTTCGTGAAAATCAAGTACTATCATGGGTATATTTAGTTAAACTACACGTTTAGCCACAGGAGTGTTTCATTTATTTATTTATCTATACATATAAAATCCTTTGTCCTGACTGACTGACGGATCAACGCACAGCCTCAACCGCTGATCGTAGAGACCTGAAACTTGGAGGGAGTGTTCTTTGTATGACGTAAGCATCCGATAAGAAAGGATTTTCTGAAATTCTACTTCTTAGGGGGTGAAAAAGGGGGGCAAAGTTGGTATAGGACAACGTGATTCCTTGATCCATTTTTCTTACTAACTATAAAAATTGTTGTTTCAAACACCATTCTCAACGAGATTGGAGTTTGCTGGAAATTCCACAAAATAGAAACATAGTAAATATCCCATTTCAAACAACTTTCACATATAAATATGAACTGTTTGCACTAGTATGAATATTGTGACGTTTCGTATCTATTGAACCTTACAAATACTCAGTATTTTTATTACAAACCTCTTAAAATTATCTTTTTCCTAAAAAGCGGTATAAAAGCCCGTCTTCATCAATATGAATAATTACGTATAAAAATCCTTTTCTAATCTAATTTTATTTGTTTAATTTCTATTTTCTTTGATTAAATTTTCTATTCTATTCATACCTGTTACAAAATACAAGGATATATCTAATTACAAAAAACGAAATTATCAAAAAAAAAAACCAAACAAATGTCACACTTTAAACAAAATTTAAACATTAAACACCACAGACAAAGCTGTCATAGACAGTCATAGCTGTTTAATTTGAAAATAATAGTAATATCCAGAGGATTGAAAGCTTTAAATAAAACTTTTTCGAAACAAAAGGGCCTTTTCATGATTTGTAGTTTAGCCAAGGATAGTTTGTTAAACTATTATATTATATTAGGATGCCTACAAGTTATTAGGGCCACCTGCCTTTTAAATCCCTACTAGCTGCGCTCCCCGGTTTCACCCGCGTAAGTCCCGATCCCGTGGGAATATCAAAATGAAAAGCTGCCTATAGCCTTCCTCGATAAATGGGCTATCCAACACAAAAATAATTTTTCGATTCGAACCAGTAGTTCCTGAAATTAGCGCGTTCAAACATACTCTTCAGATTTATAATATTGGTGTAGATATAAATATTAAAAACTCGTGCTGCGGTGTTAGTTGCCAAACTCCACCTAAACGGCTGAACCGATTTGTATAATTTTTTTGTGTACATTTGATTTTGGCCCTTAAGGCTGCTTATGCTGCCAAACGCAACGCACCAGAAATACCCGTCGTTTACAACTAATATTATTGGTTGTAACGTATGTGTTTTGTTTTTCTCAAAAGTGCTGAGATGGAATTGTAGGTGAAACTTTTACCGATATTTTGGGGTGATTTCGAGGCGAAAATTCTTTGTGTTTTCAAAGTTAGACTAGTTTTAATTCTTAATTTTAGGATAGCTTCAAAACTATAGGAAATGTTTGGCTCAAAACCACACCAAAATGTTGGTAAAAATCTCACCTACAATTCCATCTCAGCACTTTTGAGAAAAACAAAACACACTCGTAACAATCAACAATTTACACCAACGAAGGCGACCGGTGCCAGTAGTAACTATTTAGTAGGCTGTGTACCAAGGTCGTTGGCGTATGGACCCCCCTTAATTGTGGCCCTTATCACTCGCAGATACGATATTATTATTTACATTCATGCTTAAAACCCAACTTAGTAATTTAACATAAAACTTATTATCTATAAATTACCATTTAAATGAATACGATTCTCCGTGGTAAACCTTCGCCTTCGGTAGAAACTCAATAACCGTTTTGAAGTATTCAGTTAAATGATTTGAACATCAATCGAATTATTCTGGTTAATTATGAACTTTCAGTTGCGGCTACATTCAGTTTCTTGAATAAAAATTTATTGTTGGCCCAGCGGTAGACACAACTTTCACATATGAATATGAAGGTCGATAGGTCAGGTAGATTGAGTAGAAAAATTTGATCGACGCAGTAGAGACGTGAAAACGTCTTGCTTCGCTACATAGTATAAAACAAAGTCGCTTTTCTGTCCCTATTTCTTTCTTTAAAACTACGCTACGGATTTTGATGGTTTTTTTAAACGGTTTTTTTAAATAGATAGAGTGATTCAAGAGGAAGGTTTATATGTATAATAAGTACATGCATAATATAGCCGTGCGAAGCCGGAGCGGGTCGCTATAATAAATAAATAGTGATTTCCTTAACGTGTTGGTACAAACATTCCGTTTTATACATTTTAAGATTAATATTTACATTTTTATTGAATAAAGTATTCTTGTAATATAAAGAAATTGGCCGATATTCAACGAGCTAGCTGAGTCCTGCAGTTTTACTTGTCTAGTGTTTGAGACATGGTAGCTTGTGATGCCTGTTCTCTAATGATGAAGTTACTATTTCGTGAAGGTAAGGGAACCACGCAAAATATCTTTCATCGATTAATAAGATTGTTAATTATTTTGTGTATTTATAAGGTATACTTTTGGCCTCGAGTTCGTCCGCGTTAGGAGTTTGTCAAAATCCTTTCTTATTGGATGTCTACGTCAACAAAGAACACACCTTCCAAGTTTCAGGTCTCTACAATTAGCGGCTTAGATAAGAACTCTTATCTAAGCCGCTAATTGTATAGATAAGAACTCTTATCTAAGCCCTCACTTAAATAAGAACTCTTTGGTTCAATCAAGTCTCTACTACAGGGTATACTTAAAAATGTTAGGAGGCTCGAATTGAATCATTCTATATATCGTAAATTTAAATAGATCGTCTGACTAGTCGCACAGATTTGTGAAGAGTTTAATAACAAACATGGAAATGTACGTTAGTCGCAAACGGGTGTGTCTTGTGGGAGCTGTGCAATTATGTACCAAATGTAGTAACACAACACCACAGTGTATTAATGTTGCAGTATTTATTATAACTTTATAACAAACTGATCAAATCTGCCCTCGGATTCGTTCTTCTTAGTAATCGCGGACATCACAGAGTGCAAAGTTTTTTAGCAGCAATCACTATAACTACATATTACAAAACAAAGTTCTCCGGCGCGTCTGTCTATCTGTTCGTTATATAAACTCAAAAACTACAGCACTGATTTTCATGCTGTTTTCCCTAATTAATAGAGTGGTTATCTCGAACTCACGGGCAACAGCTAGTAATATTTTAAAGACAAGATATTAATTAGGACGGCAATATATTTAAAACTATTAAGCGGTTTCATCCGGATAAGTCTCGATCCTGCGGAATTTCGGGGGAAAGTATTCTATGTCCTACTTCATTCCCTAAACTACCACTTTCCCTTTTTTCATCCAAATCTATCTAGTTGTTTAACCGCAAAGAGACAAAAATACAAACAAACAAAAATATAAACAAACTTTCGGATTTATAATAATGATGATGATGATGATGATGATTACGATTAAGATAGCGTGATCAAATAAAAAAGACTAGTAGAAGACATCTTCTCCACCGGGTTTTCTATCTCGCCCAAAGTTGGTGACCTGGGAGCGGTGTCCCATTCTTCCACGTCACCAACAGGCGTTGGCCCACAGGAGGGCCCCAGCATCAGGTAAACAGTGGCCATTGACCTCTTGCCTCTAGACGACGCACGCAGGAACCCTGGTGCGCCCGCCGCCTGGGTCCTTGTACGGCGGCAGACCCCCCCGAGTCTACCACCGCTGGACCCCATTACGGAGGCCGGAGGTCGTTTTGGCGCCTCCTGCGCCCGGATCTTCTGGCGCGGATAGGGTCGGTGGTGGACATCTCACGCATCCTTTCCGCGGTCTCTTTTGCGCTCATGACTGCCTCGCTGAAATGCATAGCAATACAAGCCTATATGTACCGTGTGGCATTAAGTATGTAATTAGGTTTAGGTTTAAAGATCTTTATTCTCAAAAAAGACATGACTGTCACTTACATGAGAACTTAATTAAAACAAAAATATTTAAAACGTTCGTCTCGTCGCAGAACAAACAAAAATATAAATCTAAGTCTAAGTACCCTACAGAAATGTTAAATTAAAAAAATATCTAATAAATTAATACAAAATTTTAACTATTATGTTGTATACAATCTAAGATGACAATACCAAGAAACAAGTAATTATAATTAGTTAACAATTAACGAGAATGTGTTGCGCAAGTTGTTTTTTGAATACGTTAAACGAGTCTAATTTTTTTTTTTTTTTTTGTAATTCAAGGACACTGCTTAGTTTCCATACTGTTAAATTGTTATACTGTGACAATACCTAACTTACATGTTAAACATTATGAATGACGACTACTATTTTGAATATACTGTTTGACTTAGTTTAGTTGTTATTGACGGATTCTTTTCATCGGATATGTTGTTTTTGATGTGAAATTGGACAGAAAAGTTAGGGGGTAACTTGCGAAAACCAAATGACGAACTCATCCAACTTCTTTATTTCCAAAACAGCTGGTTTTCCATTGAACATACCTTGCTTTAATTTTTCCGTAAACATAACTTTAAAGTTTCTGATTTTCCTGTAACCATAACTTCAAAAATTCACCAAAAGTCGTAGAACAAAGCAATGTCAAGCAAAGTCTGGTTAAAATGTTTTTGAGAAAGTTACATTATAGTTTTAGAATAATGTATTTTTTATTTCTTTTAAGTCGACAGCACTGACGTCCGTTAAAACTCTAACGACATTTTGTGGCGTAATTATTATTAAATTTTATATTTAAATGGTTTTTTGTAAAGAAATAAATAAATCTATACTAATATTATAAAGCTGAAGAGTTTGTTTGTTTGTTTGTTTGTTTGTTTGAACGCGCTAATCTCAGGAACTGCTGGTTCGAATTGAAAAATTCTTTTTGTTTTGGATAGTCCATTTATCGAGGAAGGTTATAGGCTACTTTTTATCCCGATATTCCCACGGGATCGGGAATTACGCGGGTGAAACCGCGGAGCGCAGCTAGTAAAAATAAAAAGAGTGTTTCGCCTAAATGTCTAGAACGCTAAAATATTTTCTTCCTAAATTAAAAGTCCTGACTGACTGATAACGCAAAGAATGGACAGATAGCTGTTGTGAATTCGGAAAATTTAATACCTAAAGTCTAGTATAAAAAGCCTTCTATAAAGCTCCAACACTTCCTGTTGGCAGCCTTACTCAGTGTGCTCACAGACGCTGTCATTGGATTACGATGCTGATCCACTGTGCCAAATGGAGGACAGGATTGCATTCCTTACGATATTTCAGACAAGAATAGTCTATTGAATACCATCGCTATTACATTCTCTATTGAAAATGATAAAATATACGCACGAATCGCTATTGCCGAGTAACATTGCCTCTTTTACGAATTAACGCTAAGTAATTTAAGTAAAGTAGGTTGATGTGCGGCACCGATTCATGGTGGAAACACCAGACGTCCGCACTAAGCGTTTTGTTTTGACATTTATTATTCGTATTGCAAAGGAATGGAATCAGTTGCCAGTTGTATACAATTTGGGGGTCTTCAAGAAGCGAGTGCTTCTTCTTGGAAAGCGTGATCTTAGGCCGTATCGTCACATGACCTGTCATGATGACCTATCATATGCAAAACGGCACACCATGTTTTCTTGTTAGTCTCTGTCTGTCAAACCTCTGTAGCAATGTTTTGTCTCTGTCTATCTCAAGTCGATCCTTCATGCCTGAAGATCACGACCACCATCTTCTTCACCCAGCAGCGGTTTGTGAAGGTCCTCGACTTGTTCTGGTCTGTAGCCATTCGAACCACTTCCTCAAACCTAGATGAGCTGTTCCATTTTAGCTGGTCTGATCAGCTCATAGGGTGTCATCTACCACGTTTAACCTCATATTATAAATATACTTATAATAAAAGAAGAGAGGACAAAAAATCTGTACTTGGATGCAAATAAAAAAATATAGCTTAGGCGACTTAGAAAACGAAGGAAAATCGTTTAAAAAACTGTCTTCGAGCGACTTGTCCTAAAAAAACAATATAATTCTACGCAACTAATAATAGGATAGATATTGTTATAATTCGAGACATTTTTTCCTAATATTACAACAAAAAAAAATTATATTATAAGTAATATGAAGTATGCAATAATGTATAACAGATATCTGTTACAGATCAACGCTCACATCATTCGGATAGAAATTGCTTTTACATGGTGTTCTGTGTGTCTGAACTCGGATAGAGGTCTTATTCATAAACTGAGCGACTTAAATACAGTATACATATATAAATATGGGTCTTTTACATCTAATCTGGATGATTTAAACAGCGCCAGCGACTTAAGGCCAGTGTGAGGCTGTACATTTTCATACAAAAAGCGGTAACGTTTTCCCCTCCATAAACGAAGTCCTATTTTGATATTTTTTGAAAATGTTCTAGATCTAATGGAAAACTAGTTTTAACCGTTTTTATTTTAAAGAAATATTCCCTAAGATAAAAGTTATTAGTATCTGAATATCTATATGTTTGACTTAAAAACTTCATCGAGCGTTTCAATTGTTTTTTAATAGACTAAACTGAATTACCAAAAAAGAAACGTTTAAACCTAGAATAAGATGCAGTGAATTAAATGATACCAAATTTATTTTATTTTGTGAAGGATAAAGGGGGTAAAAATGTTACGGCCCGCAACATTATTTGAAAGCAAAATGAAGACAATTACGTCCGAACTTAAACTCTCTCTATCGCACGATACGGGTCATTTTTGATAAAAACTCATCAACTTACTCAAACGTATCGAAAACTCATGATTCTCTTAAATTCATGTTATTTCGAGCGTTGTAGTGCCTGGGACATGTATTAGATAGAGTAAAAGTCTACTATTACTAGCAATTGCGAAAAACTGCCCGTATACAAGTATCTACAAGTTCATCACAAGTGTTCATTTCTACAAAGGCAAAAGAGCATAATTAAGAGCTCATTCATTCTTCATTCATTTTACCCTTTCAACCCATTATTACTGTCCTAATTTTTTCCCTAAATATAAATCGCATCGCTCACGACCGTACGATGGAATCAATACTAGATTCCCCAGTAGGCACGTGCATAATAAATGCTCCGGTGGATATGGCAATTCGCAAAGCAGCGCGAATCCACCGTTTCATTTCCCAATACGCGAATATCATATCGATACGTTACTTTAGCTTATTTCATTTTACCCTATCAATAGGGTATTAAGAATATTTTTTTCTAAAATGTACAAGATACGGATAAGCGACATCTTTCTTTAGCTTTATTACATAAATAGTTTATCCTATCCTACTTCCTATTCTATCTTACTTCATGCAAAAACCACTGAATCGATAGCAATCAAACTAGGTATGTAGATAGCTAGAGACGTGGATTAACATATACTTAAGCTATATAAAGTAGAGTAATAGTATAGTGAATGGCAAAGTGGATGGGAAAAGGCCTCGCGGCCCTCACATTGGTCCGACCAGATATACACCGCTCTTGATTCCTGGGTTTACGCCGCTCTCCACACCGCCAGGGAGAGAATCAGTTGGAGAAAGATCGTGCGAGAAAAGGTGATACAGGTGGTCACGACCCTCAGCATTGAGGAAAATGACGCAAGGGTTCCTCCTTTAGGAGGAAGCTATTTTTAATAGGCTGCATCAGCCTTTTTATGTATCGGAGCCCAGACAAGCCTGATTAGCGATACGACTACATAGGACTTAGGACGGAGGGTGGGACCGAAACCTCCCAAGATATTGTTAGTTATAGAAAATTATCTAACATTATTATGTGCCACCAAAACTATTTTTATTGAAAACAGAAATACATTAAGGTAGGTGAGGTAGTTAACCGTTGTTCCCTCAAATATGTCCAATGTCACACAAAAAAAATAATTTATTTCAATATTCTGCGTAACAAATTTGTGGCTTTTCATCAAAATAACAACCGAGTACCTAAGTGGAAAATGTATTTTCTCCAATTTCATCGAATTTATGCCTTTTACATGTAGAAATTTTATGGCATCCGGTTTGAACCGGTTTTTAAATTACTATTTCAACTGAACTGAACTGGTGCGTTGATTAAGCTCGCAGCTTTTGCAGGAAAAATCTCGTTTAAACGTTTATCGGTCAATTTTTGTAGACTGTTTTAGATACTAGTGTTAGGTGTTTTGGTCTAGTACTTTTTTATCATTTTAGTAAATAAAAAATTACCACTAGGCACATTTTAGGCCACGTTCCATAAAAACCAAATCAGTAATTACTTTTTAATTAATTAAAGTGATTTTACATTGTTAATCCTTTTTTTCCTATTTAATTTAAACAATTTATTATTGCCATGTACCTAATTTTAAATATTTTAAGTAAATTTAAACTTATTTTACTGGATATTATTTTCAAAAAAATAGTAGGTACCTAATGGTACATAAATACAGAACAGATTATTAACTAAAGCCTTAACTATTTAAAGTTTATTATTTTCCAAACCATTTGTTTTTTTAAATAATATTTTTTTCCGTAAAATAGAAACGCGAAAAGTCCGAACTGATAAATTGAATTTTTAATAATGTAAGTGGAGGTGTACACTTGCTTTCAAAATTATTGATAACGTTAAATATGATATTATTTGATATGATTAAAAAAATGTTTTAAAGCATCATAAATATCCTAAAAATCATAACGTGCGTGTATTAAAAGTTAATAGCCAACCCATATTTTCTATACTGAAATGTTTTAGTTTCAGATACAGACAAGATTCCATTTGGTTAACTTTTTTTTTTTATAGTTTGGGTATAGAAAACTAGCTAGGTACCCACTCCCTGTGATTTTATGTTCAAAATTTCCGATCCCTTGGGAATATTGGTAAAAAATTGGTATTTGAGAGCTCTACTGGGCTTCATTGCCTCATATTATTAGAGATTGTACTGAAAGTCAACGTTAGTTTGTTTACTGTCATAACATTAAGCTTTTTCGGTGCAACTTATTTTAATATAAATATAAGTTAATATTAATTGTTTAATTACAGTATTCAAATTTAAAAACAATGGTTAAGTACCAATAACATGTCATTTCAAGACTAAAATGACATGTATGCATGACATGACATAGGTGTGCAGATCTTTAAATAACAGAGTATAGAGAGAGATATATATAATAATAGAGCACCCATAATGTGCTATTAAACAATGAAGTATCATTAGTGTGAAGTATAATATTGGTGTGATGGTCTAGATTTGTTGCACTACAGTGTAAATATCTACAGTAGAACCACAATATGAGTAATAGTTATAATGGATTAAAATCTCTTTGTGTTTCAAACCCTGTGTATTGTGTATCCAAGCCGCCCGTACCTACCCTTTATTGGGTATCTACCTACAAAAGGACAATAGTTTTTTTTCTTCATCTCCCAAAAACCATTCTTAAATTTTTAAAGAAAACTGTAATTACAGATTATAAAGCATCTAAATGAAGATTAAACTTTACATTTTTTTAAACGAGTCAGTGTGCAAAAAGTTTAAGAACCGCAAAAACAAAAATAAGTCTTATTTCTCTCCTAAAACTGTCCGATTTCAGTGTTTCTTATTTTTGTTTAATTTATTTATTATAAACTAGGCTTGTGTTTTTTCTATATTTCTAATTTAAAATCAAATAAAAGCTAGAAGGTAAAGTATATTTTTTTTACTTAAAAAATGTAAGCTTAGAATACAAACTATTCGAGCGATTGATATGAACGAAAATTTCATCAAAAGTAGATAGATAATTAGACAAATTCTTTATTGAAAACACGATAATTACAAAAAATATTTAAAAAAACAAAGCTTTATTTAAGTGTTACTACAATGGGCGGTCTTATCCCTCAAAGCGATAAAAAAGCTATTGGTATTTGTGATTCTCTTAAAGACAACTACTAGATGATCAAAAACAGTTTAATTTTTCGCAAGTACCTACCCATATTTTATACCTATTCGATTCAAATTTTTATACGAAACAAAAAATTGAAATTGCTATTCCATTTCAAAAGCTTAAAAATTCATGAAAATTAGATATTCAAAACCGATACGTCTATACTCTCTGATTTTTGAATAAATAATTAAATTCTGAAACAAGTTTCGAAAAAAGGTTCAAATATTACTAACTAATGAAGTCAAATAAAAAAATAGTTAAAAACGAATAATTTTAAGATGTTTTAAAGTACAACATGTAGATTAGACGAAAAGACACCTAAAATGTTCTAAATATCTTACTCTTTATTTTCACAGTACATTACCTCAAAAGGCTATAAAAACTGGAATTTAATGGCAAATCAACATCTTAAAGACCCTTAAGCCTAATTATCGGCTCGTGATTGGCAGAGATAAAGTAGAAATTAATGATCTTTTTTAAAAATGGAATAAAGATGATTTTGAAATACCATAAAACCGTTCGTTTTTCTCATGGTTGATTTTATTTAACTAATTTTAGGTGACCCAGTTGGCACAACGGTCACCATGCCGGACTGCCAAACACAGAGTTGCGGGTTCGATTCCCGCCTCAGACAAGTATTTATGCTTGGATATTTGTCTGTGGTCTGGTTGTTTCTATCTATTATAAGTATATATTTACAAAGTAAACGTGAGTATATAAGTAGTATATCCGTTGTCTAGCACCCATAGCACAAGTCTAGTTACTTAGCTTGGGGCTAGATGGCGATGTGTGGAATGTCCTGCATTATTTATTTATTTAACTTTGACAAGACTAGATTTGAAGAAATTATTTTTGTAAGCTCTAAAACACGATATTTTTGATTGGAAAATACTATAATACTAATATTTATTGATTATCTAATTTCAAAGTAAGAGGTACACAATGTAAATACTGTAACTCTGGTTTTGAAATAAACTAGGTTTAGCCATAAGGTAATTTATGCAATCCATTTCTCTGGACATTTTTCTGCATGATTGAAAAAAAAATAGCAGGTGTGTTTTTTATTGGGTCAGTTATTGAGTCTAAACCATTAACCATTTTGTGAAAACATTTCGACAAATATAGTATTTTTTTTGTCAAGCGTGAGTTGTTCCTAAAAATAATACGTTTTGTTAATGAGTCGTCGTCGAGTAATCGATGAACATACATAAAAAAAACATCGGGAAGACTCGACTCTTCTTTTTAAGTCGATTAAAAAAAGAAATTTCCAAACTGTACCACTTACCTTATACAATGTGTTTCAGCGAGGGGGTTTTAATACGAAAGGGAGTTGTTCTAGACGTCTAGGCAAACAACTTTTGTTCTACAACTTTTGGAAATATCGAACTTTTTTTTTCGATAAATCTAAGGGAATTTTAATTTGAAAATCAGCTGTTTCATACAAAATCTTCGAACGAAATATTCGAATTTTCAATTAAAATCCCTTTGCTGTTTATGCTTAGTGAGTAATATATTCAGCAAGTTTCTATTAAGAGCTTATTATCAGTCAATAACTCAATCTAACGCAAACTCTACATTGTTATTCGCTTACCGATATGAAAATTTGCTATTAACATAATACAGTACTGCGGTCTCTTATTTATGAAGGCTTCGATAAGTGAAAGAAAAACAGTATTTTGTACAATTTTATGAGGAAAAGTGACGAAATATTCACATCGTTGACACTGATCAGTTAGGGTACGGCTATATTGAAGATATGTAAAACAAATGTATAGAAATTGAGGGTTCACGCTTAACGGCTCCTTAACGCTCAACGGTCTCCCTGTCAAGAACTATCTAACGATTAACGGATCCCCTGGACTGGGGAAGCCGATAAGCGCTTTTAAAATAAGATCGGACGGTCTCGTGGCCCCCCTATTATATTTTGGGAGATGTTTTAGGCGCACGCACATGTCGAAATATGCCTTACTGCGATACATCGATGAAGTTCATATAAAGGTGAATGGGCATTTTCGTATAGACGGTGTCCCACCTGTTGTATAGAGTCGAATTATATGTCATATGACAGGTCATGAAAGTAGCTTTATTTTATTGTTGACACTAATCCTGTAACTCGAATAGGGACGGATCTAGGACGTTTTCAGTTTTGAAAAAAAATGCTTTCTATTTAGGTCGAGATGTACGTCATTTGAAAGCTTTTGACAGTAGCATTATTTTATTACACGACACTGATCCTGAAATAAGAACAGGGACGGATCTAGAACGTTTTTAGTAAAAACGCTGTCCAGATTTATATAGTTTAAAAGGTGGTAACAGTAGCTTTATTGTTTAACACCATTCCAGAAAGATACGAACTGGAACGGATTCAGCGCATCATGAATTGATTGAAAAAAGAAATGGTTGTCTATAAAATCGGTTTACGGACGATAATTTTACGTGATAACGTCATAAGAAAATTGTGATTTTTTTGATTAGCTTCTATTTTTATTCTTTTCCGTTATATTTATTTTCCTTTTTGTTTCATATATATTTTTTCTTTATATACTTAATTCTTCTTCTATTCGTCTTTCGTCACCTTAACACAAGCCAGATGACCGATATTATAAATAAACAATATAAAACAAAATCGCTCGGATGATGATGATAAAACAAACACGAAACGCGTGACGTCTACCGGAACAAAACGGCGTCATTGGCATATTGTTACCATGACGCCTGACAACAATCTTTTTGTGAATGCAGGTGTTCATCAATAATTAATTATACGTTAAAAAACTATCTATATCTATTTCAGTTGATTTGATAGTGATTGAAACAAGAATTAACTATTTTCTATGATTTATCAACTATCTTGTGTCTTGTGGAAAATCTTAAGAAATTGTAGTTATTAATTGATTAACCATTTGGTTCTCACCGATTGTATAACTATGACGCCAAAGCAAGTCACTGAATGAATTAATCAACATATAAAACCCAGTTTTATTTGAAGTATAAGAAATGTAATCCATGGGAAGAAAACGAGACTCCGAAAAAGTTATTTTTAGGATCGCCAGTCCGGCGATCCTAAAAAGAACAGCAGCAGGGTTGCAGCTAGCAGGGTTGTCAAAATTAGCCTCCTTAAATGAGTATTTTTTTTCCCATTATTGGAGTTAGTTTCAATCCTCTTGTAGAAACAGTTATGAGAGATGTTAGTTAAAAAGAACTTTCTGAACTTCAGACATTGTTTTGTTTGAACTTATGATGACGACAGATGCATTATTTACATCAACTCGATAGCTATGCAAAGCTTTTTTCTGGCAGAAATAGCATACAGCAGCAGACCTATGGTATACATCATGCGTGGGTTGATCCTCTAATCGGAATACCGTTCGTTTTTTCTAAACCCACATTTTATTTTAGTGTTCTGACAGTGCTGTTTAAATTAAACATTTTTGTCTACGACAACGCCTTAATATTTTAGAGTTGCTGGTGTTTGTCACCCTTAATTTTTGATTTATTTACGTAGGTTAAATGCTCAGAGTTGGTTCTTAGTCGAATTAGTATTTAGCTAGTTCACTGTGTTGTCAGTAAAATCCTGGAAGCGTTTGATAAATCCTTCTTCTACAAAAGATTTCACCTGCAGGGTGAATCTTATATCATCAGCAAAAAGCTTTAGTGTTTTATGCTTGGGAGTATAGATTCAAAAATTAGGGTCACTATCCTTTGGCAATTCATTGTATTACGCCACATACTAACTCCATTCTGGTAGCAAACATAGAATGTTCTAAATTGAAGGTTTCCTATTTACTAGGACAAAATAAGGATTTTTAACTGTGGTGATGCCAATTTGGGTATTTTTTGCCAGTCAATTTCACTTATGAAAGCAAAGACTTTGGTAATAGTACTCATGTTTACCAGAACAAAGATTTAATTGTCATGAATTAAATCCTGGTTGTTACCTTTTTTGTAACGACCAATATTTAAAAAAGCAGGTATTTTATCTAAAGGTTAGTGTATTCAGCCCACTCTTCCACTCTACATTCCTCTAGTTTTAGACTATGACTGCTTAAACCTCCAACAACGAACATTATACCAGTAGCGCGATGGTGGCACTACCATATTGGCAATAAGAAATCTCTAAATACGAGTTTAACTCCAGCGATAATCGGTACATTAGATCAAGTAGGTAACATTTCTGATATTTGTAGACGCTTTCGTTTTGTAGCAGTTCGTTTCATGACTTGTTCTGTTTCTATCGGTTCAGCCCAAGCCAATTATGGTCCCAAAACCAGACATTATAATCTTTCTGCCCTTAACCTAATTTGTTTGGGGTCGGCGCAGTATATCTTCTTTTTCCATTTACTCCTATTAGTCATCGTTCACATTTATCTCTATCATGTCTTGTCTCACGCAGTCCATGGATCTTTTCTTAGATCGTCGTCTTCCTCTCCACTCCTCTACATTCATACTCATCACTCTTCTAGTCACATGCATCTCTTCTCTTCTCATCACATGTCCATACCAACTCAAACGGTTCTATTTTAATTTATCAGTAAGCGGTGCTACTTTTAGGCTTGCTCTAATTTACACATTCCTTATTTTATCCATCCTCGTTACTCCACACATCAAGGTTCAAGGTTCAAGGTTCTTTATTGGTAAAAATGGATTTACAAGTCAGGTATACATTCATCTCAACATTCTCATCTCCGCCACATGCAATCTTCTCTCATCCTTCTTCTTCATCGCCCAGTATTCCGATCCATACATGAAGACGGGTCATATCGGGGTATTCGCGGGTCACAAGTGGTTGATGTGATCTGTCGCCATTTCCACCATCCAGCCTTAATCCGATGTACAACGTCCAAGACCATGGAAGGCGATGAGTTCTCGTGGGCATCTTGACCAACCTCTTTAACCGCATACTCGAGACCGGCGAGATCCCTGCCCAATGGAGATTGAGTGTTATTACCCCAGTTTTCAAGGGCAAGGGATCGGTGTAGGAGTGTGGCAGTTATCGAGGTATAAAGGTCATGTCCCACACCATGAAGCTCTACGAGCGGATAGTCGACTCTTGGATCCGACAGAAGTGCACTGTCTCTGGGTGTCAATATGGACCCTTTCGCCCTAAGGATCGTTATGGTGAAATACAGGACGAAGAATACGCCTCTGCATTTTCTATTCCTAGATTTGCAGAAGGCCTTTGACTGTGTTCCTCGCATGATGATCTGGTGGGCGCTGCGGCCCAAATAGCCCTTCCCTGTTACCGTTGGAGTCCACCAGGTCTTGTTCAGCGTAATATTGGATGCACTGTATGTAGCCATCAGAGATGCACGCGAGCAGCCTCCGTGGCTGCTCATGTACGCTGATGATATTGCGCTGGCGGACTCGGATAAGGGGCGACTGATCCAACGCGTAGGTACACACGTGGAAGAAGTCACTTGAGAACGGCGGCATGCAATTGAATGTGGCGAAGACAGAGTACTTGGCTTGCAATACCACAGATCCCACACCTGTCTGCGTAGACGGTCATATGGTTGAGCGGACAGACCAGTTTAAGTACCTGGGATCTGTGCTGTGTGAGCCAAGTGGCATGAGGTGACTGGTGTCATTTGCGACCCCAAAATGCCGGTTAAACTAAAGGGACGGGTCTATAAAACCATCATTAGATCTGTTCTATTGTATGGTAGTGAGGCGTGGCCGGTGCTTGAGTGACATAAGCAGGAACTGCGTGTCACGGAGACGAAGATGTTGCGCTGGATGTCTGGAGTGACGCAAAACTCTCGCGTCCGGGGCAGCCTTCATGTCCGAGATATTACGGTGACGTCTTACGGAAACTCGCTAGTTACGTGGGGAACAAATGTCTTGCCATGGCGCCTCCGTCAGGTCGTGGCAGACTGGGTAGACCTAAGAAATGCTGGCTTGACGTCGTACAGCGTGATATGCGGGCAAATGGCCTCAATAACCGGGATGCCGAAGATCGTGCGAAGTGGAGGCTAGGAAAGCGAACCCCGGGCTCCCGAGAGGGATGCAACCGGGAACATCGCTCGGATGATGATGATGACAACGTCCAAGACCAGTCGCCAGAAAGAAATCAGGGAAAAAACGGGTAGACTCTGTCGAGGACGCAGCCTCAGTGTAATTCATAAAACGTTTTATTTTACGTCAAATTAACACGATTCTTAACAGATATATCTTATTCAAAGTCATTGTTAGAAGGTTAGATTAGCTACGTCTTCTTTCTATGCACTCTTTACACGCTATAACACATTTATGACGTTACAACGTTCGTTGCATTTAATCTTTACAAGTAATTAAACCCCTACTCTTCTGACCGATTTAAAAGATTTATCACGTCAAAAAGCTTGTTCTAGCGTCTTGACTTATGCTCACGGCAAGGATCCGAGAATCAAAATAATTGTTTACCCTTCGAAAAGGCTTGCTGCGTCAAATTACATACAACTCAGCCTTTCAGATAACGTACATAGCAACATCAACCTGTGTCCTTAATCCGTTCCTGTTCGTATTTTCAGATAGGAGTCACACAATAAAGCTACTGTTACGACCTTTCAAACTATGTTATACATCTCGACAACAATATTTTTTACTAAAAACATCCTAGATCTGTGCCTGTTTGGATTTCAGAGTTAGTCCGTCACAATACAATTAAGCTATTAACAGTATTTTTCAAATCAAATCATTTCGATCTCAACTTTTTAATGTTTTTAAGTATTAAAAACGTTTTAGATCCGTCCCTGTTCATATTTCAGGACCAGTGTGATACAATATAATAGTGCTGCTGTCAAGAGCTTTCAAATGACATATAACTTGAATCTATACAATAGGTGGGCCACTATGCCCATTCTCTTTTGATTCTAGACTTTTTTGCATACATTTTCAAACAATTTGAAACTACCTACTAGCCTACTGTCAAAACTGTATGGACTAAGGGCATCGATTGGTAGTGGTCGATGACTAAGGGCGGCTTGCGTGATGGTGCTTGAACATACAATGGCGCTGAATACTATTTCCATATTATGTAGCGTCGGCTGCATATTTGCAGCCCCCGGTAGAGTCAGCAGGATGACCTCCAGCAGGGAGAAATGGCGAGCAGTCGTGAAGCGCGCTACATCAACCCCCTACTACATGATGATCACGACCGCTCTGTCAAGAGTGCAACGAAAAAGAAGAGATAACCACAGGGCTGATTAATCAGTTTCACACTTTTCCAGTTGGTTAATCATGTTTAAGGTCTTAAACGTCTTTATTTTTGTTGGATTAAATTATAAGCCGATTTTTTAATTTTTCGGCAAGTTTCTCTTAGAAACATAATTATGTAAGAAAGGACAATCTAGCCTACTGAAATATTTCGTTTCTTCCCAAACGGCCCCCGGGCCCGGAGGCCCAGGGGCTCGAGGCTCTGCTACCGCCATATTTTAACGTCAAACACTCAACTTGATTTACGACAGAGGACCGATATCAGATCGACCCGTTAAGTTTTTTTATATTTTCTTATTATGTACTTGGTATAGAAATGACATGGTTTTAGTACCAGTAACAAAATAGAAAAACCGGTCAAGTGCGAGTCGGACTCATGCTCGAAGGGCCATTATATTCCGTTTTTGGGATTCGTTGTTATATCGACAACAGAAATTGAATTGAATCAGATAGGCATATTTATTTATTTTATTGTTCATGTAATGTAGTAGATTCGAATATTTGACTTTAAATCTTATTTATCTTTATTGACACGTTTTGGCCTATGGCTATATAAGTTAATATTATTAAATGTGGTATTGATAATGCTATTGTGACAACAGTTACTTTACTCAATTATGAATTTTCTTTTAATATATATTTTGTATGTCGAATTTTCGACGAAGTAAGGACCTAAAATGTTTTATAAGATCTTTTGTAACCTACTTCATGCAAATAAATAATATTTCTATTTCTATTTCAGAAATATTATGATGTGTGAAAATTTCAACTGCCTAGGTATCACGGTTAATGAGATACATACATACAGACGGACAGACGAACCTTAGCATAGAGCTTAACTGTAGATATGCCAGAAAAAACTGTAGAAAACTGTAAATATCAAATTCAAAAACAGTAAATCTACAGCTTTATTTTTTTATTACTTAAATGATGGTAATAAATAGAATACATTTTAGAGAGGGAATTAAAAACAAGAAAAATCATGTGATTATCAAGTTTTAATCAAATTAAATATCAAAAGTCATAGAGATACATTATGTCGAATGAAATTAGTAATATTTGAAAGCTAGTATTGCAACACTTCAGGAAATGTGACCAGCTATTTTTAAGGAAGCTTATTTATAACAGCTTAAAAAAGGTCCATCCATAACAAATAGATGGCGCTAGCATCTGAAGCAAAAAAACTGTATTGTAAAAAACTAATTTCGAGGCCTAAACTAAAAACTGAGATAATTTCCAAAAACTGTAGATCTACAGTTAAAACTGGTAGTGTTGGCTACCACTGGTCCGCATAGAAGTTGAAGTTTCCAAAATCCTATTAACTAAATACTATTAAGCTATCTGTATGCCGAATTTTAGCCAAATCTGTCCATATATTTAAGCTATAAGTTGATAAAAATGTCAGTCAGGATTTTGAATTTCATATCGCAATGCGATTTTAGATCATAATTTTCCAGCTACTAAATTCTTTATAAGGTTTTGACCCAAATTTAAATGATGTGTCGTTTATTGTTTAACCTCCACTGTTATTCAAGTTTAGAATAGTTTGAAAGCCTAATAATTAGTAGTTAAAATTTTGTTATAGAAACACGTTAAAAAATATTTTACTTTCTAAATTGGTGATTTTATAAAAAAATGCATATTTTGCATGAAATGTTCCTAACACAGAAAATGTAGTGTTAATCAAACAAAAACCTATACAAACCATTAAATTATCACTTTCGGCTAACAATATAAACATTTGTCAACTAAATACAAATGAACCAACTAAAACATAAACAGGTTTAATGTACCATTTAAATTATTGAACGATTAGCAGCTTATATTGCTGTGGACACAAACTATGGGCACAAATCGCCCGAGGGTAAATGAAAATTGTGAAACCGCTAAATGGGCGAATGGTTCGGGAATATTAAGGCCTTTCGCAAAAGTTAGTTAAACGTTTAAAGACTTTGACTAAACAGTGACTTAAAGCTTTTAAGTCAATGTTTTATACAACGAAATTTTAACCCTATACGTCCTTCTAGGTATCCATAAATACAAGATTTTAAAACTTTGACTGGATCAACGCACAGTTCAAAATAATAAACGGATCGAGGTTTGGGCATAAAGATAACTGTTATGACTATGGTAGGCATCCGATTAGAAAGGATTTTATAAAATTCGATTACTACGCGGACCAAGTCGTGCGTAAGCTAAATCTATAAATGCAAAGGAAACTTTAAGCGACCCGCCTTAGTACCTAAATGTTTTGCTTAAAAAATCTGCCGTGTTCCTACCTTCACTTGCGTCTCTTGAAGGCGAGATAGTGGTCAAATGCTAAACTAAATATTATTAAACCGGGAGTGCAGGCAGAAGTAAAAACAATAAACTTGTTATTTCTCATAGAATATTTCTTGAAACGATCTGCTACTGCCATCTATTAGCACTCACTTAAACAAATATAGTTTATTTTTTATTCGCTAGATGGCAGTAAAAAATTTAAATCAGCGCCATCTACATTCGAATAGCGGTCTTTCTAGAAACTAAGTTTCTCAATTTGTGTAATAGATGGCAGTATAAGTTAAACAAAAAGACTAACACAAATAAAATCTCATCTGTCGCGTCAAATCTCATCTGTCGCGTCAAAATCTGTCGCATCAAAATCTGTCGCGAGAACGGCTGAAAATGCTCACCCACAAAAGTGCCCAACGCGCTATAAGAAGTTTTCACTTCAAAAAATATTCTGTCTCAGTCCATCGTGCCTTACAAAAAATTGTATAATGAGTCAAAGTGTTTCAATATAATTTATACTTCGACAGAATATTTCCGATGTCGTATATAGCATAATATCAGTATTTCACACATCGCTGGTCAATTCAATAAACATTCAGCATCATTATTTTAATCCTATGACAATGTAAGTTTGTATATCACAGTTCACTGCCTATATTGACGGATTTGAGTGGATTGCGTTTTAAAATTAACACATGCTCGCTGGCCAGTGGTACAGTTGCTATCTAGATAACATAATATTGGTACCGACCTAAATAATATAATTTTTCTATTTCTTATTTTTAAACAAGCTTGGATCAGCTTGAATTGACGCAATCTCACCTCCATAACGCGCTTACTTCTAGGGCTAAGGCTTTTGACTTACTCTGCCGTTACCGTGCAGTGTACCAGAAAATCTCTCATTAGATAAGCAGCTCCCAGCAATATATCCCATATGTGTGCGACTATACGGGACGGTAAAACTAAAATTTATCACCGGACTGTTTCCAGCTTATATTTTGCGAGAATTCGCCTAATTTCGCCTGACTTATGGTACGTATAGCCCGCACTACTCCCTGATACATTAAAATTTATTTCCATCGAACCTTTTTGGTGCTAAGCTATGGTAATTTGGGATTAGTTTGAGTTATAAATAGAGAAGTGACTGTTTATTAAGGGATTTTGGATGCTGGTGATGTTTCATTGCGTAGCTTTGCAAGTGAATTATTGTTGGTCTGAATAGATTTAGGTATATGGGTAAGCTATATCTATCCTTGAAGGCAGTGTTTTTGTTGTTTTTGTGTGTGTTCAATTTTAGAGATACATTTTTCCTTTAAAATATTTCCAGAATTACTTAGCTTAGCGCTTTACGCACTTAAAAGATGTACTGAGTGTATTTAAAAATAGCATACCTACAGAAAAACTTAAAAAGATATAAAATACGCATTGAACAAAACCCTCCCACGCGTAGGTAGGTACTTCCACCGTCAATTTACACGCAAATCGACGGCCATTCAACAAAATAACACTAAAAACGTCTATAGAATTTCAAAAACTCACCCACAATGCACACTCGAAAACTGTCAACACATCAAAAAGAAATACAGGGTGATATGTAAATATACATATGAATGAAGTGTCCATTTGCAAGGATGTGTCGCGACAACTTGGTTTGTGACACTTAAATTTTTTCGCCACCTATGATAAGCATAGAGGAGGTAACTAACCTCTTTCTTAGATGGGTACCGCAAGGAACGAATGCTGCTTGCTTCAATAGGTTAGATTATGTCCATTATAGAATTGTGTCCATTTGAAGTAGCATAAAACGTCTCACGAACTTAGTGCGATTGCGTCACTGGTAGAGGCTACGCGATTTTCCTCCATACATTTCCAATTCGCATTGAATTCATCTCCAACTCCACGCGTGTCAAAAACAAAATTGTCAAGTAATAGAACCTTTCCGTACTATAGTAATTTTATACATGACGGACAAAGGGTAAGAGCAATAAATGTGAACGTTAGATCTTTTTGTTTCATGTGGGGTTAAAACAGGATAACTGACATGAGCCTGTTACCCTGTTTCCGATATGAATTCTATTTGCAAGACGATATATCAACGAGTTTTGAATTTGTGATCAAGTATTGATCATGAAAGTTTGATTTATTATCACAACGTTTTCGCGAAAAGTGCGCGAAATTTTCCCGTAGGGTTTATTAGTAGTAGGGAACCGTAGGGAACTCCTGGGCTATGTGTGCTAATTAACATTGCTTTTACGGTGAAGAAATACGTCATGATGAAAACCAGGCTTAGTTGTTTACAGACGTATTGACGAGTTTTTTTTTAATTCTGGACAGGGTTGACTAAGTTGACTATTATAATGTGAGAAAAGATTCGGGCTATTTCTTTTTATATAGATAAGTACTTGGTTTGTAACCCTCTTAGACATTAGGAACAGAGATCGATGCTACATTTCCTAGACAAGAAAAACGTCATCAACACACAAAGGATCTCATTTCACATGCGGCGAGACCGGAACCTCTTATACATTCCCAAAGGTTCTTTCATCTTTGTTGAAACTTGATTTATAGTGCAACTGTCTCTAAGATTTTACTCGTTGTGGATATAGTTTGGATTGGAAACTTTTTGATCAGCCGACTGGACCCTCGTTGGTTTATATAACTTGATGATGATAACAGGAATTTATTTAACCTACCTATTTACATGTTTTTAGTTCAGTCTTGTAAAAATGACGCTTGTTACAGCATAAAGTTTCATAAAATAATACCAAAAACACGTTAAATATCCCATTTTCGATAACTTTAGTAGTGATAATAACCAATGTTATTTAAAATTGTAAAACGATAATACGGCAGTATCTACTCACTTACAACTTATTTGAGATTTACTTGTAAAGTCATGGTATAAATTTACCTCGAATTCCGACAAGAAGGAATAGAATTATAAATTGCGTCTGTCTTACGTGACGTGTACAATTTGGGGGTCTTTAATTAGCGAGTGGTTTATAGGTATCTTCTAGGAAAGCTAACTACATCTTGGAGCCATCATCACATAGTGATCAAACGCAAACTATTTAAAAAAACTGTAGCTGCTTCCTTTTTCACAATCCTATCACAGAGAACTTTACATCTAATTTTGATAAATTATACAACGCCAACAACTTTACGCCATGCCATTCAAGACGCTATAGTATTAGATGGAGTAGGCTTGTTCAGCTCCTTAACCACACTCTCAACTTAGTTGACCGAATCCAGATCAGAGAACTGGACAATACTGGTGTCAGAAGCCAACTAAGCCGCGATTTACGTTGATACAGTGAAACACTCTGTTCTACATAATTTCGTGGCTCCTAACGAGAAACCCTCAGGCTACGACCTGCAATGGCTCACGTGGCAGTCACTCAACTGAATCTGACCTTAGTAAGCTGTAGACAAAATTTGAGCCAGTGATATTCAGCGGAGCGTTGTATCTGTGGGATCACAACACAATTGATGAATCACCACTGTGCCCCAACGTCTGCACGTTGGACGACCTAAACGATGCCAATGATGCTGCTGTAGCTGTGGCGCAATATTGGTCAGACAGAATTTAAAGGCGAAGAAGAAGAACGCTTTGAATCAGTCGATTAAAAAGTATCAAGTCTGTTGCTCCCTAGAATTTGCTAGCCGTGTAAGGATCACACACGTGTGGTCGGAAATGTTACTCCGAGTTTCCGTGTTTGTTGGAAAATGGAACTGCTTTTTGAATTTAGAATGGATATTTTTATTTCGTTTAAGTCGTTAAGGTGCTTTGTGTGAAGTTAGTTTGTGTGGCAGTCAATTTGTATACTGAAGTTTGCTAAGGTGTTTAAATAGCACTTATCGTTTGTCCCTTGAGAACGTTAACACGACTGTTCGTGAACTGAACGAATAGGAAAATTTCTACAAGTATAAATAATTTATATTTATGGAGAAATTAGTGAACCATCCAAACCGGAAGTAGAGACGTGCATAAATAAAAAAAAACTTTGCAACTCGATTTTTTAAAATCTAGTCTTGTCTAGACACTTTCCGTCAAAGTTGTACGAAAGATTTTAATAATAGCCTATCTATCAAGGGTCAAATTGACACATTTTTTCGACAGTTTTGCTAAAAAAAAATTGTCAGTTAACTGTAACATTTAGATAAGTTATTAATTTCAGCTGTATATATAGGTTTAGTAAAATCGAGTTTTTGCTACAAGTGACTCTTAGTCAAATAAAACTATAAAAAAGGGGATAAATTTATTATCTAATAGACATTATGCCCACTTATAATAGGTATTTGCTACAATTTTTAACTAGGCTTTTAACGTTACCCTTTCAGCTATAAATAAATACGTATTCTGGGTCAAACCAAGGTATTGGAAAAATCGTTAAGAAAAACTAAATTATAAAATAAACCTTCAATAACTTAGAATAATTAAAAAAAATCGATCTCAAGAAATATCTTTTTAATATTACCAGCAAGAACGTTAAGTAGACACAAGGGAATAAAATATACCTTGGTCTTGAAACTTCCTAGTGGAGTCCCGAGCTCATCCTGCGGTGACAAGTTTTAATTGAAAAAGTTAAAATTATGGAGGTCACAGTACCTATTAATATAAGCTAAATTGAATTACAAATCCCGTTAGATTTATTGGGGGGACTTTTGGGAAATTTGCCTGCTTATACAGCCTTCTCTGTTGCTAATTTTAATTTATTTAAAGTTAACGTTTAAGAAGTTAAATTTTAGACTGGTTTAATTTATTTTAGGAAATATCTATACTATTATACGACGACCCAGTTGGCACAATTGTCACCATGCCGGACTGCCAATCACAGGGTTGCGGGTTCGATTCCCGCCTCAGACAAGTATTTATGCTTAGATATTTGTCTGTGGTCTGGTTGTTTCTATGTATTATAAGTATATATTTACAAAAGAAAAGCGATGTTTGGAATGTCCTGCAATATTTATTTATTTATTTATATTTATTTATATAGGAAAGATTTTTAAGCTATTGCATAGCTTTTATCGCGGGCTTCGAGCGCGGCGACCGAATCAAGAAATTCCGTAACGAAAATAAAACCTAACACCCCACACTCCGCCTACTATGTAGCTTGGCCGAGCGTTCGCTTAACGTGTATGTTCATGGTACGACTGTACGAAGCTCGCACGATGCAATAGCTTTATTTGTTTTTTTTTGTTAGTAACCAATGACCAAACTTTGCCTTAAGAATTTGTACTAGGTTTAGGGTTCCAGTTTCTTAAAATACAATGAATACATACATTTTATTATCAATCAGGTATAACCTAGGACTTTTCGGCCCTGACGCGATGGCCATCAGTTCTACGAGCCCCATTGCCACTTCAGCTTACTAATCCTTTGGGCTACGTCGGTAACTTAAGTTCGCTTACAAATCTCCTCATCATTCGATCTCATATAGTGATACAATAAAATACAAAAAATCGGCCAACTGCGACTACCATAATATTCTGTTTTTAGTATTTTTTATAGTAACGGTAACAGAAATACATAATCTGAGAAAATTTCAACTGTCTAGCTACGACTGTTCATGAGATACAGCCTGATGACAGGCAGACAGATAGACGGAGTAAGGACAATGGAATCTTAGTAAACCTGGTATAAAATCAGGTGTCTAGCTACCACTGTTCATGAGATACAACCTGATGGCAGGCAGACAGATAGACGGACAACGGAATCTTAGTAAAAGTGTCCCATTTTAACCTGGTATAAAATCAGGTATAAAAAGTTGTTATACATAGGTTAATATACCTGTTGGATATGGAACCCCAAAAAATCCTGTTTTAAATAACTTAAGTAGAAAAGACCTAACAATAAACGAATTTGAAAACCATTATTTGAAAACACTTTTATTATTGTTGTAGTTGTCAAAATTTTTGAACGGAATCATTTATTTCTGTCCAAAAGAGAATAAGATAAAATAACCGTGAATTCTATCGCAGCTGTGACAGATAAAAAGATGTTTCAAAAATGTTGTAGACATTTTTCTACGAATTTCTTGGAACACTTTAAAATTTGGATTTTTGACGAATAGATGGAGTTTTCTTTGAATTTGTGGACGTTTGGGAAAACTTTGGGTTATTTGATTTATTGTACAGCTAAATTGGTAAAGAGTTCATTGACACTAAAGTACGAGTTTAACGACCTCTGTGACGCGGTGGGCTAAGACTCTCCTGGGACGCAAAAGGTTACGGGTTTGATTCCCGCCTCAAAAAAATATTTATGTAGGTACTTTTTTTATTATATAATCCTTATCCTAACTAATAATATAAATCAGAAAGTTTGTTTATTTGTTTCCTATTCACGATAAAACTTTACCAATTTGGATAACAATTGACAGAGGTAATTTAGGGGATGGAGAAGAATTCTGAGATTCCAGGATCGGAACGTAAGTAGGTGAAACCGCGGGACGCAGCGAGTAATCTTTAGGGTTATCGGTTACAATATCTATTGAAGCAGTAATATGTCAATCAGAGTTTACAAAATAAACTTCTCAACACGAAAGTAAGGCAATTGACTTATAAAGGTCGTAGCACACATATCAACTCGTAAACGGAACGTAAATGTATCAATTCGAGCAGTTCAGTATTATTTGTATGAAACTCCCTACTGCAACGCACACTAATCGGAATCGTTACGTAATTGCCTTGTCTTGGGACAAGCTCACGAACCGCGGTACGGTGCGTGGTCGAATTGCCGTTCCCGCGCTTACGTCACATCGTAAGCTATCTTATGACTCCTCGTACCCTAGCTTCTTGCGTTTCTTCGTCTACACTTCAAGTTCGGATACTGACTAATCGCGCGGTGGCACCTCGCCTAGCCGTAGCCGAGTTGATTCGGAGCTGCTGATTGCTTGGCATCGCGCTTACGTTAGGTTGACGGTGAGGCGATACGGTGAATTTCCTTTTCCGAGTTGATATGTGTGCTACGACTTTAATCCCTCGGGCTTTTTCGCATATTGCATAAGATACGTCAAATTATTGTGTCACAATAATGGAATGCGAAGTTCGGAGGTAACCACTCTATAACTGTAACATCTCATTGTATTGAAAGGACAATATAGACGTACCTATACCTTAGAATTCAGTCCACGATCACTTCCGGCAAATGCATGACACTGCATACACCTAATTACGTGAGTTGCGGTAAAGGTGTGTTCAGGTGGACGCATGTACGGAAAGTGTCAAAATATTAGCAAAGTATAGCTGGTTAATTTTCCGGTTTATCCGTTTACATATTTTAAAGATACCAGATGAATCGGACGACACTTAACTGTTGAATGTATAAAAATAATTTAAAAACAATTTTTAATGGAAAAATAATAGTTTTCCGTAGCCTCTTCCCGCAAAAACTATGAAAATAGGCAGACTTTCGGTACAAAGATCTCAATAACTAAAAGATTTCAAATAATAAAAAGTACACTACGATAAAATAGAAATATCACTACATAGTATAAAACAAAATCGCTTTCTCTGTCCCTATATCCCTTTGTATGCTTAAATCTTTAAAACTACGCAACGGATTTAGATGCGGTTTTTTATTATTAGATAGAGTGATTCAAGAGGAAGGTTTATATGTATAATACATACAAAATATTGCCGTGCGAAGCCGGATGGGTCACTAGTTAAACAATAGTTCGAATAAAAAAGATACAACAAGAAAATTCACAATTAGTCCATAAACCACAAAAATAGATCATCAATCTTCCACTATATATTGCTAGTTCACGTAAAGCTTATTTTCATAAACATAACGTTTACTTTATTTATCTTTGTCTCAGTTCGATGTATAAAGAAACAACCACTTTGAATGAAAAGTCAGTCTAGTCAGATACTTCAGGCGCGTCAAATCGTAAATGAGTCCTTAGTTATTGTGACTTTGACTTAGTTGGAATAATAATTACAATAGATATATTTTGTTTTGTTAACAAAAAGGCTATGGAGCAGAATAATAGGTACTAGATAATTATCAATAGTTATAATACCTATCTATGCATTTTTTATGCATAATCGACATATAAGTCAGCGTTTGATCACTGACTATCTCACCTGATGGTTAACTATGCAGTCTAAGATCAGAAACCTTGTTTCATCCTGAAAATGCAAGTGTTGGAGCAGAGCTAAATGCGGATATCCTAAAAAAATCTTGACTTCTTTTTACTGTCTTTATAAAAAAGTTATCGATAAGTACTTTATTTTCGGTAGTAACCTTTACCATAATGCCTTTTTCATTTACCTTTTACCTCTTAAATACAAATTCCAAATGATGATAACAATACAAAAGTGTTAGGTGATATAGTTTGTATGTTACAATCTCACGAGAAATTTACAATCGTATTGTTTTTTTTTATCTGTCTATAAATACCTACATAACAGATTGGAATAAAACTTAATGTGTAAATATCTAGAATTTTGGAATGACATATAATATTATGTACTATTTATCAAGGATTTAATGTTTTATGTAAATTTTTTTGAAGTTTAGTTTTGTATCAACCCTTATTATTGAGTGGGTATTATTCCCTTTCGACCTCCATAGGGTGGGTGGTGAGGATTTTATTCCTTACAGCCCCGTGGAGGCCGTTATGTGTGACTTGAAAGGAACCCAAAGTATTCTTGTAAATAAAAAATACTTTAGAATCATACAAGTGAAATTACGGGTTATAACTAGTATATAGTAATAACCATTTTATTCGGATATTGAATACCTTCGAAAAGGTTTCTCCAAGCCATTTTACGGTAGACAAGAAAGAAATACTCACATCTGTAATATTAGAAATAAATCTCTTATGGACCATCGGTCAGGGTCAAAGGAGGTTCATTTCTACCTGGGTTTATTTCTAAATGGTCTACGTCACGGTCAAATCTGTCTCAATTTAGTTTACCAAAGGATGGTAGGTAATAGTTTATTTGACGTCTTATGAGATTGATCAAATCTTACAGTTCAGCTCTTAACGTTTCCCCCTAGGGGTGCATATGGGATCTGCGAGACCCTCCGATCCTGTTCTAATTAGCTGTATCGTCCAGGGGATGATGAGAGTGAAAAAGTTCTCAACGGGGGATCCGAGGAGTATCCGTTAGGGGAGACGTTAAGAGTCAACTGTTTTCAGGGTTTGGGTATGGCTTTGGGTTAGCAAACCCAAAGAGTAAACACGGGACCCATTACTAAGACTCCGTTGACTGTATGTCTCTTCGTCTGTCTGTCGCCAGGCTGTATCTCATGAACCGTGATAGCTAGACAGTTCAAAATTTCACTAATTATATGTATTTCTGTTGCCGTATAACAACAAAAATACTAAAAACAGAAGAAGAAAAAAAAAATATTGGGGCTCCCATACAACATGGTACGGAAGTCTTCGTGCGCGAGTCCAACTCGCACTTGGCCGGTTTTTTTATAATAGGTCATCGTTTGACCACTATCTCACACTATCATATGGAAATATCTGTCATGTCATAATAATATTATTTTTCATTACTCATACTCCGAAAGTAGGTGTACAGGTGCCTGAAGAGCGTGTAGAAAGAAAAACTTTCAGCCCTAGGGAAAATCGCTTTCACTGACAGCTGTCATGTCAAATTATGGCTTCGCACGGCTTGGGCAATGTGCATGTAGCCAGTATCAGTATCATTACGCTAATGAACTTCAAAAACCTAACCTCCTGGCTTTAAGTAACACCAAAGAATAACACTACATGTATAACCTCTTGGTCCCAACCTTGTAAGAAGATCAGGTAGTATGGAGTCTCTCATTCACTCTCGTTGTTAGAAAGAATTTTATGTATTATTCGAAATGAAAAGGACAGTGTTTACCTCGGGTGAAAGACTCATATAGTCCCGAGACGGAATTTTTTCGCCCGAGCGTAGCGAGGACGCTAATAGTTCGAGGGACTTTCACACTTAGGGTAACAATGTACCTACTAATACATAACTAATAATAAGAGCCTGTTTATTTTTAAACCTCGACGCAAAAAGAAGGGTGTTATAAGTTTGATGTGTCTGTGTGAGTGTATGTGTCACCGTAGCTCCCGAACGTATGAACCGATTTTGATATTGTTTGAAAGGTGAATTAGTCGAGAGTGCTTTAACACCTGAATACTGGAAGGCTACTTATCTTAAATGGCGATTAAATTGACAGTAAGTGTCATATTTAAATAGGATAGGAGCGTCCTAAATATTCATTCAAATTTTTAGAGTCGTATGAGTATTGGAGCATTACCTAGCTCATAATATGCAATTTTCCGTTATCAGTCAGTTTTTAAATTTGTCTGACAAATAATTTTCTTATTATATATACCTATATCATCACATTATGAACACACCCTAACTTTCCTTACTGCATCCTGTAAGTGCCCCATTCCGTTGTGAATCCGCCGTTAGAGTAGCACTGCGGCATCGTCTCGGGAACTGTTTGGGCTAATTACTGTGAAACAAAGATGTCAACTACATTCTAGGTAAGTACTACCTTATCTAAGAATGAAGATACAGAGAGCAGTCGCGTCCGCTTAGCTTTATACCTAACTAGCAGCGCTCCACGGTTTCAGCCGCGTAACTCCCGATCCCGGGGGAATATCGGCATAAAAAGTATATGACACTCCCAAAACTTAATGTAGGTATGCAAGTTTCATTAACATCGGTTCAGTACTTTCGGAAATCTTTCCTTCTAATATATAATAATCTAATATATATCTTCTATACATATAAAATGCTTTGTCCTGAATGACTGACTGACTGACTGACGGATCAACGCACAGTCCAAACCGCTAATCGTAGAGACCTGAAACGTTGAGGGTGTGTTCTTTGTATGACGTTTGCATCGGATAAGAAAGAATTTTCCGAAATTCTACCCCTAAGGGGGTGAAAAAGGGGGACAAAGTTTGTATGGGACAACGTGATTCCTTAGTCCAATCTACTTCAAATTTTGCATAAACATTTTTAAACAGAATTGATGAAACACGTGTTTCGTATGCTTCCCTCTGAGCTAAGGCAATCATGTCCAAAAGATAGAACTCGTCAATATGTCAGGAGCTAAATTCACAGTTTTCCTTCACAGATAGCAATTTTAATTAGCGCTCATACACTTTGCCTACTCAATCCATGTTTCAGGCACTTTAGCGCTTTGAAAGTATACCATGAATTAAAGTTTCTGGCGCTAGAATAATCTAGATTAGGTAAAAAGGTCAATATTTATAAATTCCTTCAAAAAAAATCTAAATTCAAAGCAAAAACACAAACAAACACCCACCATTACCGTCTTAGTGAAACACCAAGTCTTAAATAACTCGGTTTTAATAAAGCTTTGAGACCTAAGACGGGGCTGGGGTTGTTCGGAAAGAAAGCTCTCTCAATGGTGCAAATCTCGAGGCCACGCTGGATTGAATTAATGCCGCCTTCAGGTTCTGTTACCTACCTTACCTAGTAAAGCTGTGTTCATGAATATTTAAAGGAAATAGGAAGTACTTACAAACTGGATGCTATTTTTTTTAAATCGCATCTTAAAATGTTTGTACCGTGGCGAGACCCGTACTCAGGACTACCTGACTGTGGCACACATACTTATGACTGTGTGGGTGCGATTACTACTAAGCCACGCGGTTAAGTGACGTCCTTGGCAAAATCAGGATATGTATTTTTCACTTTGTTTTCCTACACGTACTAATGTTGTAGCGCCGTAGGTAGTATAAGTACTTACCTTAAATGTAGGTTTGTTTTCTTGACAATTCAAAGCTATGATTTATATAAATGGGTTCATAGATTATAAATAATGCTTATTTTTCACTACAAATCGTTTCTTTTTGTCTGGAAAAACCTTCCTAAAAAAACTTTCTTTGTGGAATCAGCTTTACCAGTTTGCAGGTGAAGCTTAACCGACGGTGAAAAGGGTAATCCGAGAGGTTCGAGGAGAAAATTCATCACGACACTAATTTCAAACATTTGTACGGATACTCTAGTACCAACAGAGTACTGATTAAACTGTTAGCCGATACCTCGTCAACTTTTACAGCTGAGAAATTTACTAAAATCAAGAAACTATTTGGTGCATCAAGAAGTCATTTTTTCTGTGTGGCCTAATGGACTGACAATAGCTCTAATTGATACTTTCTCATGGCGTTGGCTTAGCATAATGCAATTATAACGAGACAAAAAGAAATAGTATTTAAAAGTTCGATTGATGGTAGACCCAATTTGCTACAGAATTAAAAAATGTGAAATTCTGAAAGACTATGGGTAGTAGAAATTGCCTAAATGTGTAATGAATGAAGAAAAAATGTTGTTAGATTTTTAAATGTTGTAGATGTCAAGGCCGCCCGTCCATAGAGCTATTCCGTACTTATTTGTTGAAAAAAAAACCGTTAATCTGAGTAAAAGCCCCGTTACCATGTCACTGACTTTATGCACAAGTCTTGCAGAAAAATATAAAAAAAACCTGATATAACTGAACTATAGTTTAGCAATTTCTTAGACTTCATTGGCACCTTATAGTCGATTAGAAACACAAGCTTATTTACTATCGTTAAGCAGCTTTATAATCACTTATCGGTCAATTCCAAGTCTGTAAACTACGTTTGCCTTTAGGAATATTACCTTCAAGTAAGAACAGGAAAAAGAGCATTTAAAGCAAAATCTTATAATCTTTAAAGGTCTAGGTACAGTCGGCTGCATAATTGCAGCCCCCGGTAGAGTTCTACAATTACTATTATTGGAATGTTTACATTCTAATATTTTTTGTTTGATAAATTAATGCGTTAGAAGACTTTAAACTTCAACTAAAGCAGGTGTCTAGAAGGTTGCTTGTGTTGAAAACATTCTTATAACAGCTGTTTTGGAGCTCTACAATTATGTAGCCCGCCGTACCTACACACACAGCTAAAATCTTTACAAAATACTATATTACAGTATGGCGGACACCTCCATACTTCTCCTGTAAAGTTTCAAATAGTTATGGAACTCCACATATGGTTTGAGCGACCGTATCGGTACCGTCTGTTTGGCACGAAATATCATTGTTGGTAGTGTCCCAAGCTGTGGTTTTTTAAATTTCTTGATTTTAAAGTTCGGGATGTAAACAAAATAAAAGGTAAAGTATTTACTTTCCAGAGTGGCCGAAAATAGCTGAAGATTGGGACAAATGGAGGAAACTGGGAGAGGCTATTGCTCAGCAGTGAGACGCAACAGGCAGGTTAAAAATAGTACATTACTTATTACAGCACTAGTATTTTGGTTGATTATAACGCACGCGTACGTAATACGTTGGATTATGAGCCTAAAAGCAGTTTAATAAGATCCACTTTATGAGCAACAGTGATAAAAAATACTTTTCGGAGTCTTTAAAATCGAACCAAAGACAAAATCAAAATTAAGGACCAAACCACAGGCACATTGTTTCAGCCAAATATGCTACGATTACTCTATTGACTTATAAAGGTAGATAATAATAATATACCTATCGACATATTGTACCTAAGTTATAAACAGTCATATTGGTGATTATATAGGAAAGCGGTTAATGATACCCCAACCATCAACTTTTGTTCTACGACTTAAGGAAATAAAACAATTTTCGGAAATTGTTAGGTTGCGTTTACCCGCAAATCAGCTTTTATTTACAAGGAGAAGTCATTAACATTTCGCTTAAACTTATTTTTAAAGTTTTATTGGCTCATCTAAGCCTAATTGACTTCTATTTAAAAAAAAACCTATTGTAAAATTAATATAACCTCAAAAATATCAAAAAACAACTCGAAATTGTAAAAGTAGTAGAACAAAAGTTGATTTTTAAGGTGCATAGACGTAGCCCTCAATCGCTTTCTCTACATAAAATTACCAAATAACCCTGTATAGTGAAGATGCCTGAGCGTATTCAGGTGCAATCCCCTTATAGTAAAAGCTAGTCTTAAAGTAAATTTACTGTCATCTCAGCTCATTAATTAAGTCTAAGATACAAGCCAAGCTAAGCTAAGTTAACTGTTAAGTCGTAAACTAACTTCTCGCTTACAACGTTCGTTTGCGTTAAGCTTAACTAAAAGCTTGATCTCAGTTTTAAAAAAAAAAATAACTTCAAAAAGGATGGTTGAGATGGTTAAAAGTTTTTAAGTTATTGTTGATTAAGTTTCTACATTTTTTTTACTTTGCGGCAAGGGTAGAAAACCACGAACGAAATATTAGCGGAAAGGCGATTGAGAACATAAAAACCCATTTCTTCAGTGTTGTTCCTTCAAAACGCCCATTTTTAATATAATTTAGTTAGATGGTTCATACAAGGCCAGATAACTTAAATCCAAATTATTTATTGAGCTCTTGTGTCTCGGACATGTATTAGATGTAATAGGCTTGCCCAGCACCTAATCCACCACTCAGCTTAGTCAACCATGTCCAAATGAAAGAACTAGTCAATACATCTGGAGCCAACTAAACCGTTTTTCTTCAGAGTAAGTTTAAAGTTGATTAGCGCACATAATTTTTCCGTACGAAAAATTCATTGATGCATAGCTGGTCGAGATTCGAACACATGACCTTCGTATTAAAGCGCAAATATCTACCACTAGGTCAACGCCAAACAACGTCTAATACACTAAAGATGAAGCATAAATCCTTCCAAACACGATTGTAAACCCAAACACAGCGTATACACTAAACTAATCCATACTCAATTAAAACTTACCTAATTCCATACCTCATAAACAGACAGACAATACGAATCGAACAATACTAGCTGATAATAGAGAACATTGATTTTATTAGTTCCTTATTTCTCTTCCGATTTTATCTCTAAAGTATCATTTTCTTAGGAAAGTTTCTTATATTTATAGTGTTAGAGTAGAAATTGCAATGTTTTTTTGGGAAAGTAAAGTATTATTGCACTTTTGTTATGGTCTGCATAACAGTAAATAAGGAAATAAGTTTTCTTCACTAATCTATGTAAGTATTTATACAGGTTTATTGAAAATTATACTAGCAAGCCGTTGAGGGCTACTTCTGTGCACCTAAACAGACAACTTTTGTTCTACGACTTTTGGAAATTCGAAAAAAAAATAGAAATTTTGAGGTTATGTAAATTCGAAAAACAGCAGATTTATTAAAACAAAGGTCATTCAGACCAAGAACAGTAGATGAAACCTAAAAAATAAGTCAAATTTTAAGGTTACTGACCTCTCCATGTTAGGAACAGCTGATTGTCAGGTAAACCTAACCTCAAAATTTTCGGAAAAAAGTTCGAATTTCCAAAAGTCGTAGAACATAAGTTGTTTGTTTAGGTCCACAGAAGTAGCCCTCAACAGCTTGCTAGTATAATTTCCAATAACCCTGTATATAAAAGACTAAAAGACTCATCAAGAAATTTCTAAGCTACAAGATTTACTCATGTGCTACAAGTCTGAAATTTCGCATCGGGACTCTAACGATGACGACGTTAAAATTAACGACGTAAGGGGGCAAAAAGAACAGATTTTGGTTTATTTTGTAAGATTTTTAGAAATTGTATAAAATTTTATAAAAATTTTGGAAGCACTGAGGATTTCGGAAACCTCTATAAAGATAAAAAGGGCTGATTAAAGTTGTAGTTTATAGTAACTATTGTTCTATTCAGTATGCTGGTTAAGTGGATCAGCTGATTGTCAAAAACTACAATAAATATTGCGTAGGCTATATCAAGGATGAAGACGAAGTAGAGACGTACAAACGTCGCGTCGTGTTTAAAATCCAAAAGAGTTCACATTTTAATACAAATGAGGTTAAATTATGCAACATCCGTTACAAGTTATGACGTCAGATTTTTCATTTAATTTTTTTTATTTTTGCAATTGACCATAGAAATCGCATGTATACTGTGTACATTTTTAAATGTTGAATAAAAGTATCTAACTACCCCACTAAGTACTTACAAAAAATTCTAAAACTATGTCTAACAATGTCTTGTTTGAGTTTGCGATAGTTTACATTGACAAAACTTACCATAGCCGGAATATAGTTGTTTCATAACTAGATAGGGTGAACACTGACTGTAGACTTTAAATCGGCCAACCACTGACCTTTGACAACTGACATAGGAAAAAAATTACGGAAAGAGGACCTGGTATACCTACAGAGAAGCGAGCAAACTTTTCAAAACTTAGCCATTTATTTATTTAATCGTATGGCATTTAATGCCTTTATAACTTCGAAGTTCATTCAGCACTACCCAGGGAACACGTGCAGGGGTTAGGTAACTCCTGCGGACGCGAGCTTAAGATCGTCCCCCAGTTTATAAAACAGCCATTAAAATGGCGATTTTATAAACTGTTACGCATGTGTTGCTACCATGTTGCTTTAGGTTCACGTTTGACAGCTATTGATAACACAAAACTTAAAAAAAAGGTTTCAATAATAAATTATGTCGGTTAAAATGGCAAATCGATTGGGAATGGTTTTATGTAATGGTATATAGAATGGGACGCTTCTATTAATGATTAAAATCTCATTGTTTTTCGTCGGACTTTCCCTTTCCGTTTCCTTTAGCTAGTTTATTGTTATTGTTTGCCTTCGAATACAAGGTATGGACAGACCGTTTAGTCAGTAATCTGTGTTCGCCCTTATTCAGAAAGTGTCTCAAGTTTGGAACTTTAGTTTCTTTGTCAAAACCACATCAAAACTATGTATTCAAAATTATGTTAAAGTTTGAAGGAAGTATGAGAGTTATTCAAGTTAAGCTCTGACTTTGTTCTCCTGATGTTTCACTATTTTCAACTTGTTTCTGATGTTTTTTTCTTTCATTTTTAATTGTTTTCCTTGAATGTCCACTGAGTTTCCGATAATCAACTGTTTTTTTCTTAAAACTTACTATTCTACTTGTATTTTCCATAGTTTGAATATTGTTCCCCGCGTACGTTATGACTATTTCCAATGTTCTACTGATTTTACTACTATCGATATATTTTCCTAATGTAAGACTTTTTCGAAACCTTTCCACATTTTTTACAATACAATGTTTTCCCTATGTTATTTATTTTCCCAATTTCCTTGTGTTTTTTTTCCGCTATTCGACTGTTTTCTCGATTTTCAACTGTGTACCTAGGCGTAACCTATGGCGCTTTCCGATTTTCGACTGTTTTTCCCGACGCCCACACCGACCGTGATTTTCGATAATGATCATTTTTCCCGATTTTCCACGGATGATTTTCAACACTTGTTAATCTGATTCTGTCGCGCGACTTAACGTGGTGGTTTGTACGTAGCTTAAAGTTAATACAAATATGAAATATGATATATCCCGACAGCTGGCAGGTTTAAACGCTATGATAGCTGTACCGTAAATTATTTTGTTACATTTTAATTTTAGCGAGAAATGTCTCATCACGAGACTGTTCCGGTGCGAGAGAATTTACAGCCTTTAGGTGTATTTTAAACTGGTATAAAGATAAATATTATGTCTGTTTACATGCTTACGATGAAGATTGGTGAAAATTGGCTAATTGCCAGTCGAACTCCCGCACGAAAGGTTCCGTATCATTATATTCTGTTTTTAGTAGGTATTTGTTGTTATGGCGACAACAGATATACCAACATTATCTGTGTGAATTTCGAAGATCTAACTATCATAGTTAATGAGATACAGCCTAGTAACAGACAGACAGTGGTGTCTAAGTAAATGGGTCCCGTTCTTTTTATTTGAGAAGGAACTCTAAAAAGAAAAGTTCCAATACCGTGGTAAATCGAGATTGAATATAGCCTTATGTACATAGTTCAGTATGTATATAGATAGCTGGAACCCGGAATGAACATCCGGGTTCCAGCTATCTATATATATACTGAAGTTTTATCGCAAAACACATAACAAACATACACAAAAACGTTTACATTTATAATATTGAGTAAGTTTATCATTATTTATATGAGTAAGAGTAAGATTTTTTTAAACGTATGCAAAAATGTATGTTTTTAAAAAATAATTTGTTAACACCTTTCCAAGCATTTCGGTCCAGCCTGCCTAGCATGAAGACCAAAACACGATACGATGAAGCGATATAACTACATCAACTCTCAAAATATGATAGATAAAGCCGCCATGTTGAATTTTTATCATAACTTTTATCGCAATTTATAATAAAGATTCAACATGGCGGCTTTATCTATCATATTTTGAGAGTTGATGTAGTTATATCGCTTTATCGTATCGTGTTTTGGTCTTCATGCTAGGCAGGCTGGGCTAGGTCTAGCCAGTATGCAATTCTTAAATAAAATTTGTTTATTAGGTAAGTACGTTATTTTACAAAGACTTAAATTCATTTACTTATTAAACTTTTAATAACGTAACATCATCATACAATATTTTATTTAGTTAACATTATGAAAACGTCCTAACGGCAAGCGCGTCTCCGTGTCATGAAATTTTATCCCCGTAAGGCATAAGGCGGAGGAAGATGTCTGACTATTATAATCTCTTTACATCATATTCCTAAATTATACCACTTACTACTACGTAGTAAGATATTGAAGCTAATGAAACAAATTAAAACAGTTTAAGTTTTAAAAGTGCGGTGAACATTGAAAGTGTTTTTCAAATTAAGCGTGCCAAATCCTGAAAAGTGCAACCAGGCCCATATTGTCTAAAATCTTAAAGATATAAAGAATCTGCCACAACTAGAATCTGTCCTTCCGAACGAAGGACTTTAGGAGCTCTTCATTCCACACGGCTTGTATTCATAGTAAATAGGTACCTACGTATTTTTTCAGGTATTTTCTTCAAAAAGTTCCCGCCGGATTATTGAGAACCAAAAACCATAAGGTACTTTATGCACATGTGCTTTAGGGCCAGGCGGTAATTTTGACAACTCTTTTGACCTTTAGGATTTTGGAAAATATTATCTGTTTCCTTATTCATTTGGTACCCTGAATTTGAAAAACATTTTCAATGTTAAAAATAATATACAAAATGTTATAAGAGTATTATATATACGCTACGTATTAAGAACCTCCTCCTTTTTTGACGTCGGTTAAAGACTAAAAAAATGCGACCCAAAAAACCCTTGACCTACCCCAACATTGGTCGCCTCGTTGCTCAATATCAAGCCTGATCAAACCAGAACACAATACAAACACAACCTGACAATCATCCCTTATCAATTAACAACCCCTATTAATTAATGTCTCCACTCAATAAGCAGACAGCTATTATTATCTGAAACAATCGATATTGAGAATAATTACATACCACGTCTATGGCCGTAGTCGTAGAATACTCTTATAAATTCTTTTTTATTACAGTTGCTCATAAAGTGGATCTTATTAAACCGCTTTTTGGCTCATAATGCAACGTAATACACGCGTGCGATAAAAAAAAATCCAACTAGTGTTGGAAAATAATACGTCATCCCGATATGTCAAATACGTATCTTACTGCTAATGACATATAGTATAGTAGATGAAACATTCTTAAGGACATCGTTCAAATCGTACCCAAAAATTAACGTGCCGGCAACAAAAAAAAAATGTTTCTATCTTGTAGAGAATAACATTTTAAATAATGTTTAATAAGGCAACAAAGAGCTACGATGAACCATCGTTGAGTTATTTTACATTGAAAACCCAAAAAAATGCATTTTGTAGAGATCTATTTGACCACTTCTAAGATATTACTACAGAAAAAATATAAAAATAAGTAGTAAATGGATAAGTTTTGTCTGTTTTTATTATATTTATATACATAGGTATATCCAATAACCCTTTCAGAAGTTATAGTGGGATCTTAAAAGTGGTCAAACGGATCCCTATAAAATGCATTTTTTGGGTTTTCAATGTAAAATAACTCAACGATTTTTGATCGTAGCTCTTTGTTGCCTTAGTAAACATTGTTTAAAATGTTATTCTCTACAAGATACAAATATTTTTAATACTGGCCGGCATTTTTTTTTGTGGGTATTTTTTGTTAGAAACATGAATGATCTCCTTTATCTGGGTTATACTGTTTTGATGTATAGAAAAAGGTACCATCCAAAGAGTTTCTAAGCCTTGCTGGCTTAAAACTCTTTGTTGGTACCTTTTTTCTTCTTTTCAAAAGGTTGTCTCTAAAGTCTGCGAACGATAATATTACGTGATGACGTCTTTGAAAATAATTAAAAATTGAGTTTTGTTTTTATTTTGTTTTTTCTTTAGGTACATAAATATTTTTTTTTTTATATATTCTGTTTTTAATGAAACCCGGAACTAATATATTCTGTTTTTAACCGCCGACGCAAAAACAAATGAAAAAAACCCTAAAAAAATATTGTATGTCAGACGCTGTATAGGTTAAAAGTCTTTTGCCTAGCCTTTCGGGAGTGTAATTAACAAAAAATAGTAAACATAACCTAAAATTCTTAAAAACTTTTTATTATTAAAATTTTAACAAGTCTTTTTTTTTATTCGCAACTGTGATAAAAAACGTCGTACGATACACGTGTGAATTGATCATTCCATCTCGGCTTTTGCCACGCTCGCGTACCGCTCGCGCGTCATAAACCACCTCTATGGAATGATCAACTTTCCACACTTGTATCGCAATGTACTATTTTCTTATTATAAAAAGAGCTTTACAATGTACATACTATGAAAATAAAGATGTTCTTGACGTAGTCGTCGTTAAAAAGCAAAAAACTTTTGGAAGTTTTTATTTTATTTGCCTTCTATGTTTGTTTCCAGGAATTAATTTCTTTTTGATTGGTACAACATATAAGGTGATTATTTTTTTGGATTATGAACGGGTTCGATTCCGGACTAGGGAAATAACTGTTCCAAAAGTGTAATGATGCATTTTAGTTTTTGTCAAAATCCTGCACGCAAATCCTTGCAACATTTAATGCTATCTCTTGTAGTTGATCGCTTAGAAAATACACTTCAAACCTTCGTCACTTTTATTACAAAAACCCTGTTAAATTTTATTGTGATGCGATAAATACTAATATTCGACTATGGTAGGTATCTATAAATACGGCCACCGTATCCTACGATGCCAATCCCGCATTGTATGATACTTGACAGCATAACACAAATAATTGTGCGTCAATTGAATACCTTCGTAGAATCTTCGTACCTACCTACCATTGACTAAGAATTACATTAGACACTGTTACCCATGAAAAAATGTCACACAAAAATAAAATCTCATCTGTCGCGTCAAAATCTGTCGCGAGAACGGCTGAAAATGCTCACCCACAAAAGTGCCCAACGCGCCATAAGAAGTTTTCACTTCAAAAATGGTTTTGGTACCTACTTACATTTGCCCATATGTTTTTATCGTGTTGAATTACGACCTTGATTTTTATACACCTTATAGGGATTATCGGTGTTGACAGAAGACAGACAGACGGACAAGGAGTGATGTTATATGGGTTCCTTTTTTAAATTTTGAGGTAAGGAACCCTAAAATCCTTGCTTTGACGCTATTTATACAGTTTAATGCTTCGCTACGCAAAATTGCATCTAATAAGTAAAAAAAAGAAGTTTTAATCATTTCTGTTTGCTCTCATCTCGATACGTACATACGGGTCACGTATGTACGTATCGAGATGCGAGCAAACAGAAATGATGGCGCTAAAGGAGCCGACAATCGAGCGGTGGTAGGTATTGGCCGGCTTCTAACACCACCCCTGGACAAAGTCATGGTGCCAAGTGCCTCGTCGCCAGTCGTCGCGTTCCATCATATTGTCCAAGTATGTTGTTCTCCTTCTAAGCGAGCATGCTACATCCTGGACCTCATCGTCGTATCTCATCAGATAAGATGATGTCAAATGCAAGTTTATTTGGCTTGGCTAAATCACTACAAAGTCGCTTTCTCTGTCCTTATATCCCTATTGGCTTTGGGATTTTGGTGTAGGCTGTAAGCAATTTAAAAAAAAAAAAAAAAACAACACCGAAACCGACAATACAAAATATGAAAATTAAAATCCATTTTCTGAAACCTAGTTTGAAACAAAAGTTTACAAAACAATAATGCTACCTTTATTCATAATTTTCTAAGAATAAGTGCTGGAAAAACGCCGTCTATTAGATTAGAACGTTTGATGGAGAACGTGTCAAAGTTTTTTTTCCTAATAAATGAATTAGTTTGGTTGTTGATGTAGGTACTAAGGCTCACATACACAACGAAATATAATTACGTTTACGATCTTAAATATTATATTAACCAACTGTAAAAGTTAAACGAATTTAATACGGTAATTTAAAAAAACGGCCAAGTGAAAGTCGGACTCCCGCACGAAGGGTTCCGTACCAGTATATTCTGTTGTTAGGATTTGTTGTTACAGTGGCAACAGAAATAAATCATCTGTGAAAATTTAAACTGTCTAGCTATCACGGCACATGACATACAGACAGACAGACGGAAAGACAGACAGACAGGGGGTCTTGTTTTTACCCTTTGGGTACGAAACCCTGAAAAGTAATGTATAGGTAGATAAGTATAACTTGAGATTTATTTTAATCTAAAGTTTGTGAAAATTAACCTTATTTAGTGAAAATTTAAGGAATTTCTAAGATGTGGTTAAACATTTATTGGCAGCGAGCCCTTAGGTAAATATGTGAAGGCATTTTCACATTTTGAAAATTCCCCAAAATATGGTAAGTACCTACTTATTTCACACAAATCTTCAATTCATAGACACCTTATTCGAAATAACTATTGCTTTAAGGAACTGCACTCACCGAAATAGCCTCAGAGGATCCACTTGACAACTGTAAGCACGTCTGAAAATTTCCGTTCCACAGATTTTGAGGATAGTGTTGGGATTTGTTATACAATATGGTAAGTATTGTCGATTAATTTCTTTTTTTACTTTGTTATCTATCTACTCACATAATAATAACAGATAAATGCACAAGAAATTGATCTTATAAGGGTTAATTTTTATTTCTTTTTTAGGTACGGAACCCTAATAAGAAAATATAAATAATTTTTTAGTTGTTTTTATTGAATAAGCTCTCCAAATACTGGATAATAATTCTGTACGCCAACCACGTGTAATTGTGACACCGTAAAATATTTCTTAAAAATGATACAAACTATCAAAAAATACATTATTCATACGAAATATCAAATTCACATGGAATATCAAATTACGCGGGTGAAACCGCGGTGTGCTGTTATAAATTAATTATAATTATAAAATGTATTAAATCGTAGGATATGCCTAAGGGGAAATATCCCATCTGTTCGTTTATTGTGGTATATATCTTAGCGTCAGAAATAAATAAACTCAACAAATTTAGATTGAAATGTGTTGAACAAATCGAGCTAATTTCTCTAGAGGCTAAACGGATATATCAAAATTTAAGGTCTCACAAATAAACCGGAATATAAATACTAGAAATGTAACTGGACTGATACATTAATTCATTGGAAAACGTGAATAAAAACAAGAATAAAAAGAATATTCGCTACAAATAGAGGACCTCTTTTGGAGTCGATTAGTAAAATAAACAGGCCAAGTGGCCTGTCTGGTGATAGACAGACTGACGGACGGACGGACAGTGAAGACTTAGTAATAAGGGGTTTTACCCTTTGGATTTTACCCTTTGGGTACGAAATCGTAAAAACGTGGAAAAAAACCCGTGGTCAAATTCTAAATCTAAAAGATTATCTTTTTTGGTTTCCACCTTGATCGTTTATTGTCATAGTTTCGATAGTCTATTGCTTTTTGTTACGCAAAATATTTTATTTATCGATACTGTTACGTCCCATCACTAGCCCTATCCAAGCTTTCTTTGATAGCTCTAACCGGCACTTGAACACAGCCCGGTTCAATACGCTATTTGTGCTGCCCAATCAATGAACACCGATAGCCTAAAATCTTAGAGATATACAAAAATAAAGAGCACAAATAAATGTCCTTAAAGAGGAAAAGCGATGTTGGTATAGCGTTAGATACTCATGTCATACTTTATTGCAAATTAAAACAAAAATTTCAAATTTCGAATTATAGAAAAAAACCATTAATTTTGCGTAGCGCAGCGAATGTTGACCTCTGATGGAAAGTAGAAGGGGTATGCGCAGAACTCAATTTTCATATAAATATCGAGTTCTGCGCATACCCCTTCCACTTACCGCAAAGGTCACCATTCGCTGCGGGAGGTAGACAATAAATTAAAAATAATTAAGGCACATAAAATAAAAAGTCAGATACCTTGACTTTCATTCTGAATGTCGTGGGTTCAAGTCCCGACAGGTTGTGCACCGAGATTTTTTCTTAAGAAAAAATTTACATTGCTCTAGAAGGTAAGCATCACGATGAAACGTAGTAAGTAAAGTATTAGATAGATATAGAGTGAGGCTTCTCCCGACATGTGCGTGAGCCTTTATTTCATTTATTTGTTTTACATGAAAGTGACATCGATGTGTGACGTGTCAAAAAAACATCATAATTTTTTATAAATGTAAATACCTTGATGGACTCTCTATTTTAATAAGTAGGTATGTGTGTTTTATCTCTTTGTTTAAAATCGAATTACAACGTTCGTGTGGGCAGGTAAGTGAATAAGTTAGCCGAGCTTTAAATAACTTGATTGATTTAGGTTAAGTTATTAATAGATTGTTCTAACTTCTACTGAAATAATAATTCAATAGCTTTTACAAAATGGCGCTTTTATTATGGTGACTAAACAACGAATTTAATACTTGTATACTATACTTTTTTTTGGTAAATACGTACAGACACCCAGGCCAGAAACTTTCTGTAAATAAATACTTGTTTGGGAATTAAACCTGCAACCTTCTGTTTAGCAGGCAGGTGTTCGCCTGCCGTGTCATGGTGGTCGTCAAATGGGATTTGCATTGTGCACCATGCAAGAGAGATAGTCCGATACGGTCGTCTCTACCCATCAAGGTTATTTATTTTAGGACTATATTTTGTATCCATGTGCCAATAGGGTGAAACATGGCCGAACTTATATATTACCATCTAACATCATTGCACTTACCCATGTTTATGAATGAATAAATGAATTATGAATTACAAGCGACCCGCCCCGGCTTTGCACGGCTATATTATGCATGTATAAACCTTCCTCTTGAATCACTCTATCTATTAAAAAAAAATGGGTGCGTGTACTTATGTACGCGCGTGAGAAGTTATACTTCTTTGGCATTATTAAAAAAAAAAAAAAAAAAAAAAAAAAACTCGTCCGGCAAAAAACTCGTCCGACAAAAAACTCGTCCGGCAAAAAACTCGTCCGACAAAAAACTCGTCCGGCAAAAAACTCGTCCGACAAAAAACTCGTCCGACAAAAGACTCGTCTGACAAAAAACTCGTCCGACAAAAAACTCGTCCGATAAAAAACTCGTCCGACGAAAAACTCGTCCGACAAAAAACTCGTCCGACAAAATACTCGTCCGACAAATATAAATAATTAATTACATTAAAATAATTATGTAGTAGTAGTACCTCTTTGTACTTACTTAAACTATTTGGTTTTATGACAGCTGTCATCTTGCGGTTTGCGGACAACTTCTCCCGTGAGAATTTTGTGTGACGCTTTTGTAAAAGTGAAATTTTATCATTTTTTCATAACGCGCCTAAAGAAGTATAACTTCAAAAATCGCATCAAAATCCGTTCCGTAGTTTTAAAGATTTAAGCATACAAAGGGATATAGGGAGAGAGAAACCGACTTTGTTTTATACTATGTAGTGATGATACATCACAGTCTCGTGAAAATCGTGCTTGAAATAGCATCGAAATATCGATGCTTTTTTAAGAGTTTAAGCCTAAATATTCAGTTTCAAATAACTTTTGCAATTAAAGTGACCATTGTAATTTAAAATCTTATTTTCACCACCTATACAATTTGGTTCAGCGAATGGATATTATTACGAAAGGGGGTTGGTCTAGATGCTTAGGCGAACAACTTTTGTTCTACGACTTTTGGAAATTCGAACTTTTTTTTTTCGATAATTCTGAGAGAATTTTTACTTGAAAATCAGCTGTTTCATACATAAACTTCGAATGAAATGTTCGAATTTCCAAAAGTCGTAGAACAAAAGTTGTTCGACGTCTAAACCCCCCCCCCACTTCCCTTCCCCCCTACCTCTTCTTACGCCCTTTCGTATTAAAACCCCTTCGCTGAAACACATTGTATAATCAGACAAATAAATTCCCATATGATCCCTGGTGATCAGTTGGATACTGGGAGAGTAACTTTCAAATTAATAGATCTACTATCGACCGATTCAAAATTTTCCGTTTACGATCTCCGTAATATCTTAAACAGTCCTTCAAAATTTTACTTAAAACCCGTTGAAAGTAACGGAGCCATGTTTCAGGCTCTCAGGCTTTTTGGCCTGAGTCTGAGCCTGAATGGCGGTTTCAACTCATTGTGCTATGAATGGGTGCATGAAAATTAAATGTCCGTCGTCGAGTCGCTTGCAAGCGACGGCTACGGGAGACTGGACATAGAAATCTATGGAGTTGCTACATTCATATTAATATCATTTTTCCATTAAAATGTTGAACCATGGACCACTTTCACTTCTAACGAAAAAGTCCTAAAGATGACGGGATATAAACGACAGCTAGTAAACACCATCAAAATGCGTAAGATTACTTTCTTCGGTCACCTGCAGAGAGGAGCACAGTATTATTTCCCCAAAATGATGCTGGAAGGTTGGACGGGCCTCAATTACAAGCAAATCAAGACTGCCGCTAATGATCGCAAATACTTTTACCGATTGACCGTCGACCTTTCTTAGAAGATGACACCATGATGATTAAAATGTGAAAAGAAATAGGTATTTTTACCCCAAATTACAAGAAAGAAGTGTTTTAATTTGAATCCGTGTTTGTCTTTTTAAGAGGGATGCTGCGGCATCGATTGCTTTCTCCATTTTAAAATATCCCCCATTTTTTTTTTTTTTTTGTAAAATCTAGGGTTCATTTTTGTTCCTCTTTTTCTTACACCATTTACAAAAAAAAATCTTATAAATTCATGAGTTAAAAAAACTTCATCTCAATCTTGCTTATGTTGAAAACATTCTAATAATAGCAGTTTTTGAGCTCTACGGTGGATCTGCACTTTTGATGCCTGATTGGACGAAATAAGTATTTTAATTAAGTATTTTATCATTCGCATTTTTACAAGCCTGGTCTCTTTATTTAGGTCTAGATGGCGCTATGTAATCAAGTACTTACAAAAAGGAAAACAGAAAAATAAATTCTACGACTAACTACTCCATTGATTGTAACCAGTAACATTTCAGGGTTCACTACAGAGAATTATGTGAGGTGCACTCGTAGCGCATAAAAATGAACTTTAATTATATGCAAATTGGGTCCTAAATGACTCGCTATGATACTGTCAGGCGAACAAGGAAGTTATTATTACAAAAAAAAGCCCTTGAAAACTGCCGCTATTGTATTTTTTAATGTTGTCTGAAAATTAAATCGAAGTTACAGTTGAGTAAAATTTGTTTTAAAAATTCCAAAAATTTTGAGACTTTGGAATATTCCTTTTCTTCAATAGGAGTGGTAATATTTTTTCCGGTTGCTCCGATTGTTAAACTTTTCTTTTTATTATTAAGTTTTTATTGAAAAAGTACAGCTTTGTGTGGATAGCTGATATTGTTTTTGCATCTTAAAAAGCTGCGAATCGTCAGCGAAAGATACACCGTGACAAGTAAGTATAACTTCCTTAACTTCCTTTATAACTTCCTTCCTAGATTTTGAACATTATACAATTTGCCATGTTTTTGTTATAATTTTATAGAGCTCAATATTTTGCAACTTTTTTCGCATGTTTACCATGGCACTACTAGACTAGTCTTACTCTATACCAGTAGTGACAGTAGCAGAAAATACTTCCCTTGTCACTTCTAACCGGTTCAGTAGCGACACGGGAGATTGTTTCTACGTCTTTAACTTGTAAATAACAATTTCTGCACCATATTAAAATTATCGAGACTGGACGACACTGTTTTTTTTTTAAGATTTTGTCCATATGATAAAAAAATCTTAATGCATTTTTCAGAAACATTGAAAACTATCTTTGTCAGACATAAATTATGTATTCCATTGTGAGCTCCAAAACAATAATTCTTTATTCTAAAACAATAGAATATCGTACAAACACAGCCCTTTTAATATCATCGAAACCGTAATAATTTAGCTATCACGAAAGCAACTATCTGAATTTTCCTTAGCTCTTGCTTGCTTTAGGCGCAAAACTGATATAAGACTTAAAGTAAAAGGCACGGACGTTTTAAGTGGTTAAATGGGACACTATTTAGTCGTATCGAGATGTAGTCATAAAGCTTCTAACCCAATTATTCCTAGCTCTTTATTTTAGTTTTTGGTGTTTTGCCATTGATTTTTACCCTTACATATCGGAACGACCTAAAAGCAAAATGTCCTACATATCAAAACGACACAAGATCCTATAATTGGAATGACACAATATCAAAATGACCTAGTAGCAAAACGTCCTATTATCGAAACGTCCTCCATGTACTTACTACAGGACTTGCAGAAATGTGAGTATGACTACAAAGAGATAAAAAAATATTTTTATGGTGTCAGAGTCAGAACTAAATAACGAAAATATATCCTTTTTTTGATGTCGGTCAAAATACTACAAAAAAAGAGAAAAGCGGTAAATTCGTTGTAATCAAGTAGTTAAAATTCAAATTAAAAACTACTTTATTACAGAATATTATTTAAAAATGCTGTTTAATCGCCAAGCAATGGTATTCGAACATATAAGCAAATACATCAGCTGGTTGCGTACAAAGATTAGTATTTTTTTTCGGCAACCAGCTGTGAATCTCGGTTGCCGAAGCGGCTGTAGGAGACCTTGTTGACATATTTGAGATGCAAGTGCTATACCGGCTCGTCGCCGCCACGTCCCCGCCACTCGCCACCTCTACGTATTCGCCCTACGCCTTAGGCGTTAAATTTGACGCAACGCCCCCTAGGGAAATTATACCTCATATCATACAACCGGTGCCCAAAATTGAATTCCAAACAACTTGTACATTACACGGTTATAATTTTAGGATACAGATATAAAAATGTAGAGTAGTTGTATTTTATTTTGATAAGGGTAGAACTTGTCAATACGTCTGGCTGGAGCTACGGGTGACTAAGCTGAGAGGGTGGTATAGGTGCTCGGAAAGCCTTCTCTTTTACGTGTCCTAGGTACTACAACTTCCTGAATAACGTGAATTAAAGTTGCTGGCACTGTTTTAATCTTCTAACTTAGAAATCATCTAAATTAGATGTAAACGCCAATAATATAATCATTATGAAATATTCAAGTAAAAAGATGGTTCTATTGGGTTTAGGCATGGATCATCACATACCCAAGTCTTTTCGTTACTTATTACGACAGTGGCATACGAAAAACGTGTCGAGCCTTGAAAAAATCAAGTAGGATGAACACAGCCGCAGTAGAGAGAGAGAGTTCTCATCTTAATCGACTAAAAATGGAAAGAGGTTCACAATTTGTCGCTTCGCGCTTTTACTTGAAGACCATCAAGCAAATTGAGATGACTCTTAAGCTTAATAACCAACCCAAGGAGTATTGATTCGCAACATTCGTTACAAATTATGAATTATAATTAAGACACCCCAACCGTCATTTTGGTTTTTGCTAGAAACACACTCTTCTAACAGATTTAAAGAAGTTTATATTAAATAAAAGTCATATTGTACAGTTTTCTAAAACCTCGGCCCAAACTGTATCTCTCTATCTAATAATGTAATAAAAGTTGAGTGTAAGAAATAAACTTCTATATTGCCAGCAGCGTCTGAAGATATTTAAGTAACTGCTAAATAGAGTTAGCTAATTTACGTAAAACAAACAGGTTCAGAAAGATAGGATTTACTAAAAAATATTGAATTATCATAATGCCGATATTGCTAAAAAATTGAATCTCAGAATGTTGAATTGTCAAAATGTTTAAACGTTTTGGTTTATTTATTTTGTAAAGACTCCATGAAATACGACTTCCAAGTATGTTGAAGTAATCTTTTGTATTAGTGACCCGAAATGGATTATTTTTCACTTTCTAGTTATGTTTTCAGGTTTTTTTTATATCGGATTTTTAAATTTAATTAATTTTTTTTCCGAGAATTTTGACTGTAACCCTTATAGTCCAGGATCTAGTATTATTTCCGTACTATTTTGTTACTTTGGTTTTTGACAAATATTAGATTTAATGTGAGTATATAGACAGATGTTAAGATGACTTCTCTATAACAGTAAGGATATTTAAATATCTTTACAAACATATAAAGTTTTGAACAATATGTCGGAACATATTGCGTATTAAAATGTTGTTCCCTTTGTTCTAACAACAATATGTTAAACTTCTCAATTGGTCCAATTATAATGACGTTGTTATAACGGGACAGAGGACAAAGGGACAGTCCTTTATAAATTATTGCATGCCTTCTGCATCTTATCTTCAAATTATGAAAAGAATAAGTAGTTATAAATTTAACAAAAATGATAGTTTGGTTATATTTATTGGAAATAGGGGAAGTGTTTACAAACAAGACTTGTTAAAATATTGTAATACTTTGTGCTCTCTAAACATAGATAAAATTGTAATGTTTACACTACCCTACTGTAAAAACTTGCCAGCTGCGGAAAATAAACTTAGATATAATTTAAATTTAACATTGAACACTATATCATGTTATAATAAGAAGTTCAATGTGATTGACTCTAACCCTATTGTTAGTAATGATTATTATTTGACGAAGGGAAAGCACAAGCTTCCGGATTTCATCAAAAGACAGATAGCATCTTCGCTATGTTATTTTTTTAACTTTACAGCCAAGAACTTGGCTACATACACTGCGCCTTTTGCGCAGTTAAATGACATACATAATATTCAGACTACGGATAGTCATCTTTATCCGATTAATTTAAATTAATTATTAAGACAAAAGAGGGACGCTCTTGCAGTAGTTTTGAGACAATAGAGACCTCTAGCACTTTACAAAGTAATAATAATAAAAAAATAAATTTAGATAACAATATTAGTCAATTATTAATCTCATTATCAAACAAGTCAAATAATAACGATTGCTGGAATAAATGCCCTAAAATAAATAAAGTACAGAAAAATTATGTAAAAAATATAAACCTTGTGCATCAAAATATCAGAGGGATGACAGAGGGCAAAATACTAACACTGGAATTGTACATGAACGCTGAGGATATTGACATTGTATGCATAACCGAACACCATCTCCGGGCTCACCAGCTCATGTTCAATTTCAGCAACCACCGGGTTGGCAGCGCATTCTGCAGGGTAAACACGGCAAAGGGGGGGTCTCTTATAATACTGAACAAGAAATTAAACTATAAAGAAAGAAAAGATGTCGTGTCTATGTCTGTGGAATGTGTAACGGAAATATCTTGTGTAGAACTGGAGCAATTAATAGTAGTATGTGTATATAGACGACCTGTTTTTGAAAATTTTAAAGAATTTATTGAGATATTGGATGAAATGCTGACAAAATTAACTAAATCAAAAAAACAATTACTTGTGTGTGGTGATTTTAACGTAGATTTACTGAAAATAAGTACCTTTTCCACGAAACTTCTAAATTTGTATAAATCACACAATTTATCTAACGTGTTTCTGGAGCCTACTAGAACCACTGACACTACTGCGACATGTATTGATAATGTTTATGTTACTGATAATATATCCACAATTAGCAAATCTATCATTAATAAATTAGAATCAGACCATAGTGGTCAGTTTGTCAAATTTGCTATTGTCATAAAATCGATACCAAAAAGGAAAATAAAGTACGTACCAGTGACTGCTGCTCGTCTGGAGGAACTTAGATTGAATTTAGCTAACGTTTTACCGTTTCTACCTTGTGATACGGATCCAAATGTATTATACAATAACTTTTTTTCGGTTCTAAATAACCAATTTCAGTCTATATTTACGTCCAGATCTATGGTAGTCTCCGACAAACGCGAGTTTAGTGACTGGGCAACGGTCGGTATTCACCGCAGTAGACATAAACTATATGAGTTATACGCGGAAAGACAGAGTAATACATCAGGGGAGTTTGGAGCCTACGTTAAAAACTATTCAAGGATATTTAAAAGAGTATGTATTTTGGCAAAATCTCTCTTCATTAAATCTGTGATTAAATCTAGTGATAATAAAATAAAAGCTACATGGAAAGTAATTAACGCTGAAACAGGGAGAGTCGCAGCCAAAAACACCGAGTTTAAATTGAGTATTAATGGAAATATAACTAATAATGATCAAGATATCGCAAACGAATTTGAGATTTTTTTCAGTAATGTAGCTGTTACTTTGACGAAGGCTTTAAATTCTTCTACCCCCATTGCAGAAGCATTGCTAAAAACGAATGTACCAAATTGTAATAAAACATTTAAATTCCAATATGTTAAAAATCATGACATTATTGTAGTGCTTAAGCAAATAAATCTCAAGAAAACTAAAGATCTATGGGGGATGTCTGTCCCGATTGTTAAATCAATTATTGAACTGATTATACCAGAACTAGTCATTATATTTAATCGATGTATAGATTGTGGTGTGTTTCCTGATTTAATGAAATTGAGTAAAGTAGTTCCACTGTTTAAATCTGGTAGTACCTCAGACCCCTCCAATTTTAGACCAATATCAGTACTACCCACGTTAAGTAAAATTTTTGAAAAACTTATTTTAAAGCAACTACTGAAACATTTCCATGATAATAATATCTTACATAATAAACAGTTCGGTTTTAGTAAGGGGCGCTCGACTACTGATGCGGGTATAGCGTTAATTAAAAACATATTTGATGCTTGGGAGGAGTCACATGATGCGTATGGCATATTCTGTGACTTATCCAAGGCATTTGATTGCGTTCAACATAATACATTGATCATGAAACTACACCACTACGGTATTAGGGACGGCGCCCTGGATCTTATCTCTTCTTATTTGAGCGGTAGGGTCCAGAGTGTTGATGTTAACGGGAAACGATCCCCCGGATCTGCGATAGCAATGGGGGTTCCTCAAGGATCCATATTAGGACCTTTCCTGTTTTTAGTTTATATAAATGACTTACCTTACCTTGTAAGGGACAACCATGGGATAGTGTTGTTCGCAGATGACACCTCCTTGGTGTTCAAGGTTAAAAGGCGTCAGTCCAACGTTGACGATGTGAACAATGCCCTCTCTAGAATAGTTGATTGGTTCAATTCCAATAGTTTATTACTGAATGGATCCAAAACTAAATTAATTCGGTTTACACTTCCAAATGTAAAACAAGTAAAAACTGTTGTAAAGATTAATGATGAGGAAGTTGAATTAGTCAGTAAGGCTGTCTTTCTAGGTATAACTTTAGATCCTAAGCTTCAGTGGGGCCCGCATGTGGAAGCATTGTCCAATAGACTTAGTTCTGCCGCCTACGCCGTTAAGAAAATTCGCGAATACACGGACATTGAGACTGCTCGCCTAGTCTATTTCGGCTACTTCCACAGTGTCATGTCGTACGGCATCCTACTGTGGGGGTGTGCTGCAGATATTGATGCTATTTTCATATTGCAAAAGAGAGCTGTTCGAGCTATCTACAAAATGGGCCCCAGGGAATCACTTAGAGAAAAATTTAAAGAGTTAAATATATTAACGCTCTATTCCCAATATATCTACGAAAACTTGCTCTACGTTCACAAAAATCCTGATATTTTCCGTAAAAACAGCGATATTCATAATTTCAACTTAAGAAATAAGGATGAACTGACCGTGCCCGGTAGTAGGCTCCGGAAAATAAACAGGTCGTTTAATAGTACATGTGTGCTCTATTATAATAAATTACCTAAAGAGGTATATGACATGTCCATTAACAGGTTCAAAACTTTTATAAAGCACAGATTGTGCAGTAAGGCGTACTATGATACTTCGTCTTACCTTAATGATAAGAACCCATGGACGTGACTTTAGTTGCTCCATTTCAAATAATACTTTCAAATATTTGTAATATTGACCATTGTGAGCGTGATCACATGAAAAAAAAAACCCCATGAGTTTCTTGTGCCTTCTTCTCATTGGTGGGCGCGTTCCGAAGGCACACATCCTAACTTAGTTTTTAAGACGTTTTCAAGTGGTCTATTATACTTTTAAGGTATTATACATCCAAAGAAAAAAAAAAAAAAAAAAAAAAAAAAAAAAAAAAAAAAAAAAACGTGTTAACTTACTCTACCCCGCGGTTTTACTCGTGAACTTCTATTCCGTGAAAATAGCGGTACAAAAAGTGGTTTAGGAGACCATAATAATTAGCATTTTTTATTAAACTTATATTATTAGGTATTATAAATATTATGTACCAGAATCAAACATGATTATGTCAAACAAAGTATACATTTTCTTAAAATGAAAATTTGACATTATTTTGTAAACCGCGCATCTAAAACACGATTTTTTCTCTGCAAATTTTCTTTGTAATGAATCCTTAAGAAATTCAAAAACGGTTTTCGGTGAATCTGCTGAGCGCAGCCTAAATAAATCCGAAAGTTTGGTTATATTTTTGTTCCCCTTTTTTACTAGACCGATTTGGTTGAAAATCGGCATAGATGGTAGTTTGAGGTATGAAAAAGGACATAGGATACTTATGATCCCAAAATTCCTGCAGGATCGGGACGTACGCAGGTAAAACCGCGTTACGCAGCTAGTTGATTATAAATCTAAATTATACCCAGAACAGTTTAAACCAGTAAATAATTCTTCACACGGCGCAGTGGGCCTCGCATAAATTACACAGTGGTCAGAGCTACGAACATAATTCCGCTTAATTAATCAGAAGGACAATGTAATTTGGTCTGTTTTTTGCTTAAAGCGGTCTGAGATTATTCAGTTGCTTTGCTGATTTGGTTAGGAACTGTGCCTATTGGTATTTGAGGGAAGATAATCGAGTTTTTATAGTAGACCATCTGTTAAGCGACGTCTGGCGCGGTAATTACTTCGATGGGTGGTCAATTAGTAGTGTGGCAAAAATGTGTTTTCGTGAGCCCCTCCGTGCTTCAGAAGGCACGTTAAGCCGTTGGTCCCGGTTGCTACCTCTAGTAGCAGTCGTTAGGTCAAGTTAGAGGCCTTAAGGCGATCTGAAAACTCTAACAATAGGTGAGCCACACCACTATACGAGAAGAAGAAGAAGATTGGCGTAAGAATGGGATTAGGATTAAATCGGCCAAGTGCGTGTCGGGCCACGCTCTATGTAGGGTTCCGTAGTTGTCTGTCACAAACACTCTAATTGGATTATTAGTTAGTCGTCTATTACTTATCTTATTTATTGGGGGCTGACAAATAGCCAGCAACACTTCGACCCAATGGGATCTTTTGTGTTTCGTCTATTACTTACTAGACGACTTACTATTAATCTAAAATGAGGTCTAAACTATTCAAGCCTACTTAGCTGTGATAGTTTTTTCTTAATTCGTTATACATATAGCCAAAAACAACCATTCAGTTGGTAACAACCATTTAGCTGGTATGTGGGTCACATGACTTTAACAGAAAAATAATACATAAAATATTAAAGCGTAATATCTCTACATATAATAAATTCGAAGTTTTGGAAGTAAGCGTTCTACGTCCATAATGATCTTAGCACTATAGAATTCGCTAACCTTATATAGCTCCGGTAGAAAAAAATCTTGCATGCGCGATTCAGGTTTTCTTAAATTTAGAAAATCACAAATTAGTTGATTATTCTTTTTGTTCTGCTTAAAAATTTTGTACACTTATGTATTTTAAGAATACATAGCAATATACACATTTTTTAACTAGAAAATAAAGTAATTAATTTAATAAGATATTTTTTTTAATTTCAAGTAACTAGCGCCATCTCTTCGTTTTCGCGAAACTTCCATTCATCTCAGAAAATGTTGATTTTATTTGTTTACCTTTGTTTGTGCAGTCTAATTTCGGGAACTAGGAAACAGATTTTAACATAATCTTCACGAATGTGTTCAGAAAATATCAGAAGAGGTTTAGGTATTTCAAGTAGATTTATGTTACTAATTAAAATTTGATATTTCTTGGCGTAAAAAATAAACCATAATATTTTTGCATGAAAACGTACAGAACGTAGGGACATTGACATTTTGACATACGGAAAGAAGCATCTAGCGCCATCTCTTTTTTATTTATAATTTTATTATGGCTTCGCATTACCACTATCGTGCATATAGCCAGTGTCGCGGTCAAAGAAAATTAAATCTAATGCAGGAGCGTTTTTTGAATTTGGAACATTACAACGCTCCAGCAATTTTGTATGAACATGTGTATGAAGCGGCGTGCTGGGGTTATTAAAAACTTAAATACTCTTTGATTGGATCTCTTTTATCAAAGTACTAGCGACCCACCCCGGCTTTGCACGGCTATTATGCAGTATCTCTTCTCTTATACATATAAAATGCTTTGTCCTGAATGACTGACTGACGGATCAACGTACAGCCTAAACCGCTGATCGTAGAGATCTGAAACTTGGAGGGTGTGTTCTTTGTATGACGTAGGCAGCCGATAAGAAAGGATTTTCCGAAATTCTACCCCTAAGGGGGTGAAAAAGGGGGACGAAGTTTGTATGGGACAACGTGATTCCTTGGTCCAATCTACTTCAAATTTTGCATAAACATTCTTTAACAGAATTGATGAAACACGTGTTTCGTATTTTATTAAAATTCATCCTCTAACGGGATTAAAAAGGGGTAGGAAGTTATTTTGGGGGTGATTTCCTCCGAAGTTGATATCAATACTCCTTTTAACTTACCTACATTGTATTTTGACACATGTTTGAAAACACAATCCGATTTTATTCAAAAGAGGTTGCACTTTTAGAACACGGCCTCATAGGAACGTAGTATTCGAAATTTAAAATGGTGAGGACTAGAACTGTGCTAGAACATTTTGGTTATGTTTACGAATTATTCCCTAAACAAACCCGCGTAAGTCCCGTTACCGTGGGAATATCGGGATAAAATGTATGCTACACTATTAAGTATTCTGTGACGTTCGTGTTTGCTGGAACGCGTTCGGCCGAGCGGCTGCAGTTTTTTGTTGTTTACTCAGGACCTACTAATTGGATTTTGATGTTCCTAAAATGTGCCTATACCACGACCTTCCTCAAAATAGAGCTATCTAATATTGTAAACCAGATTTCAATTGATTTAGGCGTTTTTAATTGTATATGTAACATGAAATTTAAATACTATATATTTTCGTTCTACTACTTTTTCCCACAACCCATTTTTTAAATTTGCTTCCAAGTACACACTTTTGTCCTTTCTTTCTTTATTATGCGTATAGAGAAAACATGTAAAATACGACATACGAAAATACATGATAATACAAAAGAATGTTTAAAATAACCTACCGATTTTGGTAATATTAAAACCCACAGAAATATATTAGTGATAAAACCAATTAAAAATCCTGTTAAAGCCATTTTCGACTTCTATGCGGACGAAGTCGCGGGCAAAAGCCAGTATTAAATAAATTTGTAATTTAACAAAAAAATATATTGAAACTAGTCTGATTTTTTATTAAGTTTATTATAGTTTTATTTAACTCTGTATTTGTTGGGTATGACGTGGTCTGTTTATTTTTTACTGGACGCCAGACGTCTGGCTTATATTACTGTTTTTGTTGGTACAACTGATGCTCGGAGAAAAACAGAGACAATGTTAGTTTTTCACCGACTTTCTAAAAGGAGGTTTTCTTAGATATTAATGATACCTGAAAATTAGAATTTTTTGAGCAAATTAGGTTAATTTTCTCAAAAAATCTCTTCACGTTTATACCTTTTTTGTTCTATTTGTGGCTTTTTCTTTTCATAGTTTATTTTTCTTTTTGTAAGATTTTTACGTTATTACTATTTTTATTATTTTGTGTCGGCGGTTTTTTAAATTTTTAATTAAATTTTTTTTTCATCTTTTTTGTAGGGTTCCGTTTTTTGCCATTTGGCTACGGAACCCTAATAATGGGACTAGGGAGAAAAAGTAAAAAAGACACAAACGAAACCAAAAGACGCAAATTAACTTGATACACCACTCGGGCATATCTGCTTACATTCGGTTGTTAATCTTGACTTTGTTAACTCATAACTTTAAGACGGCTGAACCAATTTTGATTAAACATAGCTATTTGTAATGTACAAATCATGCTCTTTCATTTGATACCCCACTCGAGCATATCTACTCACATTCGATTTTTGATCCTGACTTTTATCCCCCATAACTTTCAGACGGCTAAACCGATTTCGATCAAACATAGCTAAGAACACTCCCGACTGATTTATCTTTCAAACAAAAAAAACTAAATCAAAATCGGTTCATCCGTTCGGGAGCTACGATGCCACAGACAGACACACACACAGACACACACACACACACAGACACGTCAAACTTATAACACCCCGTCGTTTTTGCGTCGGGGGTTAAAAAGCAAATTGAATAAAAAGGGTGTTTTCCCCTACCCTCCAAATGGGGAATAGTGGGAATTCGGCATCATCCCCCAAATTGATAATCAGGAGTAGGTATTCCAAAAAGCAGTTAACATGATAGTTTTTAAAATTCATGTCTGTCTTTCCATCTGTTACATTTGCAACTGAAACCTACAGAACCGATCACAAATCTAATCTGGTATAATCTGGTTTTCACCATGGGATAGCTCTATTTTCTGGAAGGGTTTGAGTAAAACGAACCAAAGCTGGTAAAGCCACGGGGCGCAACTAGTATCATAATCAAACAGATTAGTATTTTTTATCTCAAGTCAAAACATAAAGTAATTTTAAACTGCACCTTATTGCATTGGAGTAAGGTTCAAAATATTCATCATGTTTATTTTGCTGACCTTGCTTATTTGTATTCGGAATCTTTTAAAGGTATTGCCCGTTTAGATTCTGAATACCTTCCTTCCATATTTTATTTGTGAACGAAATGATAGGATTGTCTCACATTTTTTCTACAGCGATACTTTTTGGAATGTAAGAGGGTAATTTTTCTTGCCGTCTGTACACTTTTTGAAGGAAAAAGGTTTTGTAAGACTTTTTGATGAGTTTTCTTTCACGTATATGTGTATAGTATACGCGAAAGACACCTACTAGACCTACTTACACATACCTACTTACACATACTACATTTATTAAATAAAATACAGGTATTATTAAAAACAATTCTACTTTTAAAAAAAATACGTAGGTATTATAAATTATAAAGAAACTGTAAATAAATATTAACTGCTTTTTTAGATGACTGTACTTGTCGCTTAAAATTCATACTTAAAATGCCTCAAATTCGTTCCAACCTCGAGCTATTAGAAATTAGTGAGAATCTCGAATTTTAAATAAAAAAAAAAAGTGTGGCACTCGAGGACTGCCGCGGTAAAGCTATTGCATAAAAAGGTTTCTTGAAGCAAGAAGTAATCCCTCTTCCTATAGTTCCTTTAAACGCCCGAGAATAATTTCTTGTCTTAGTAAATGTTCTTATAAAATAATAAAAAAAAAACAAAAAGAAAAAAATAAAAAAAAAATAAAAAAAAATTGTCGTCCGACATTAAAATTTGTCGTCCGCCATTTGTCGTAAAAAAAAAAAAAAAAATAGTCGTCCGACATTTGTCGTCCGACATTTGTCGTCCGCCATTTGTCGTCCGTCAATAGTCGTCCGTTAATAATCGTCCGTCATTTGTCGGGGGTGTTAGGTTTTTTTCGTTACGGAATTTCTTGATTCGCCCCCCAAGGCCCACGATAAAATCTATGCAATAGCTTAATAATTCTATTAATTATCATTCAAAAAAATTTTTTTACTTATGTCATTTCTATTTAAAAAAAATAATATCTCTGTGAAAACCCGGCATTACGGCACTAAAAGCAATTCATTACGAAACGCAGCCGTATTCTAACCGCACCCACTTACTCTACATCCGCGCCCGTGTGGGGGACCCTTTATTGTATTAAATATGAGGCATTTCTAATGAAGAATATATGTATTTACTTGCTATTTTAGTATTTTATTTTGTAGCTTCCTCAACGAATAGCGTTATTTCTAAAGAGCTAGTAACATAATAAGTATGCAGACTGGCATACTACCTAGTCGCCTAAATCTTCACTCTATAAACACGGGTCGCGATCACATTATAACTACTTGTTATTTTAATATACAGGGTTATTGGTAATTATACTAGCAAACCGTTGAGGGCTACTTCTGTGCACCTAAACAAACAACTTTTGTTCTAAGACTTTTAGATATTCGAACATTTTTTTTTTGAAAATTTTTAGGATAGGTTTACCTGAAAATCAGCTGTTTCTTACATAGAGAGGTCATTAACCTTAAAATTTTACTTACATTTTAAGTTTTATGTACTGTTATTACTCTGAACCTTTGTTTTAAAAAAAATTGCTGTTTCGAATTTATTTAACTTAAAAAAATTCATTTTTTTTCGAATTTCCAAAAGTCGTAAAACAAAAGTTGTTTGTTATGGTGCATAGAAGTAGCCCTCAACAGCTTGCTACTATAATTTCCAAGAACCCTGTATATTCGATCGAGTTGCACCGATCATGGTCACGGGAAGTCTGGAAACACTCATTTTTTTGTCATACCTATCTTTATATAACTTAAAACAATAGCCGTTCACATCCAGACAAAAAATCACCCTACAGTTAAACCTATCTAACTGAATTTCATAGGAATTTTGCAAAAAAAAACCTTGAAAACGAAATAAATTAAAAAACCCGCACAGTGGTCGCTCTAGAATGGTTTTTCTGAAATATGAACCTCAGTTTGTTCGAGATTACGAGTACCAGGCATAGAGGTAAAATATATTTTTGTACAAAACAATAGAGGCATGGTCAACTGTACAAGAACCATGTCATCAAACATGGTTCTTGTAAAGTAATACTATCTTTAAAATCGAGATGGCGAGCGCGAGAATAATTTGTGATTATAGTACCTAAACCTACCTATAACCAAGAGGAAAATATTTTTTGTTTTTATATTTTTAATGAAAAGTCCTCTTAAAAGTGCCCTGATGGCATGCGCTTACGTGACGCAAAGTGACTTTAAAATCAGTCAGAAGAATACTATAAGTACTTATAAAATTCAACTGTTACATTGGTACGTCATAATTACGTCATAACGTGTAACTGATGTACACTTAACCTACATTTTGTATTGGACAGAATAGATTATATTTGTTACGTCCGTCAGAATTGTATCTTGGCGTAAGATAAGTCTCAAGTAAAATGTCTATGTAGGTACTTAGATACCTCGATTAGAAAAATATTTTTCATTACTCATACTCCGAAAGTAGGTCTAAATATGCCTAAAGAGCGTGTAGAAAATAAAACTTCCAGCCCTAGGGCTTTTCGCTTTCACTGACAGCTGTCATGTCAAATTATGGCTTCGCATGACTTGTGCAATGTGCATATAGCCAGTATCAGTATCATTATACATTAGGTGACATTAGGAACTTCAAAACCTAACCTCCATGCTTTAGGTAGCACCAAAGAATAACACTACATGTATATAACCTCTTTGGTCCCAACCTTGTAAGAGGATCAGGTAGTATGGAGTCTCTCATCCAATCTCGTTGTTAGGAAGAATTTTATGTATTATTCGTAATGAAAAGCACAGTGATACCTCGGGTGAAAGACTCATTAAGTCCCTCAAACTCCGTCTCGGGACTTGTAATGAGTGACTTTCACACGTAGGATAACAATGTACTATTGTTTATTTTTTTCTAAAAAATTTCGTCTTAACTTTACATTAGGTAATTTAACTTTGACACATGAATTATTATTGGGGGTTCAAATTTTTGCCCAGGACAATACTCTGGTGTTTATTGTTTATTTATTTCATTTATTTGCATTCATATTTTAGGTACAATATGCATACGATTTCACATAATATGAGCTCTGTCAGGAATTGTAATTACGTCCGGCGACAGACCAATGTATTTATAACTATAGGTCGGTACTAAATATACAAATAAACTTGTCCGATTCGTTACTTGTCATGCTCGATTAGGTTATGTGTCTATTGTAGGAAGGTATATTTTAACTCTATGGTACCAGTACTGGCTCGCGGCTCACTTTTTAATTATAGCTGTAATTCTGTTGTGGTTTAAAAGAACAATAGATTTTAGATTTTGCCTTTGTAATTTACGTTTTAGAATATGTTTTAGTTATTAGATGAGGCAAAAATTAAACAATAGAAAATATACAATAGAGATAAAACCTAGGAACATAATTAGTTACCAACCTACATTATTGTAAAAATTCAGGATAGATAAAGAACTTTTTGTTTTGAAAACTAGTATAATCTTTTAAATTGTAGATGTTTTGCTCTAACAACATAGCTGAGGTTTTTTTTATTTAGCTATGATCAAAAATGTTTATTTTCCACTTTAACAAAGGAAGATTGCATTTTTCTGAGTTTTATTTCATAGTTTCTTGTAAATGTGCTTTTGTAGAATATACAGTTTACTTGGTAGAATAGAAGGATTCAATTTAAAATACATTTATTTCTATCGGACCAGTTAAAAAACTTCATATTATTATTTTAAGTTTGTATCTAAGGGAAAAACTAGTTGAATTGTTTTAGTTGGTCGGAGTGGAAGGACAGAGATTTAAATAAAATATTTGATAGACCGTTGCGTACTTGTCCACGATTACTCTGCTTGCATTACGATAATAAACCAAATCAGGACAACATAATATATCTTATACATTAAATAACATATTTATATTAGAAATTTTAAAATGTTAGAGGCGTATTGTTTGCCCAGTTATTAGAATGCACAAACTCGGTTGGGAAATATTAAAGTCCCTATTTTAGGGAGAAAAGGACACTTTTTCAAAGCAGTTAGACAATGTAGATAATCATTTATAAAATACAGCTGTACATTAAGGTTTTACCCAGGTAATTCTCGATATATGATATCTCGATTCTTTTTGTAATTCTTTCTGTTTTATTCTCAGCCTTTTTAGGGTTTCGTAGCCAAATGGCAAAAAACGGAAACCTTATAGATTCGTCATATATGTTTGTCTGCCGTATGTCACAGCCACTTTTTTCCGACACTATAAGAACTATACTATTGAAACTTGGTAAGTAGATGTATTCTGTGAACCTTATTAAGATTTTCATACAAAAATAAAAAAAAAAACAATAAATTTTAGGGTTCCATACTTAGAACTGAAACTCAAAATATTTTTTTTCAAACCAATACGTGTGGGGTATATAAGGATAGGTCGTCAAAAATGATATTGAGGTTTCTAATATCATTTTTTTCTAAACTAAATAGTTTATGCGAGAGACACTTCCAAAGTTGTAAAAAGTGTGTCCCCCCTTGTAACTTCTAAAATAAAAGAATGATGAAACTAAAAAAAATATATGATATTATTATACACTAGCTTTTGCCCGCGACTTCGTCCGCGCAGGAGTCGAAAATAGTTACAATAGGATTATTTTTTGTTGATTTCAAATTAGATTGAGTTTGAAACATGTGTGTCAAAATAAAATGTACTTACTTAATTTAATCAAAAGCACTAAGGAGCACATGCTAAGGAGTTCGAGTCGAAGTAAATCGCCTAAAATAACTTTCTACTCTTTTTTAAACCCGGTAGGTAATTAATTTCGTAAAATCCTTTCTTATCGGATGCCTACGTCATACGAAGAACACACCCTACAAGTTTCAGGTTTCTACGATTTAGGCTGTGCGTTGATCCGTCAGTCAGTCAGGACAAAGAATTTTATATGTATAGAGAAGATAGATTTTTGAATGAGATGTATTTTAACTTGGAACACGAAAACCTCGGGTGCACCCAATTCTCTTGGGATGGGATCCAAAATGGGTATACGTCTAAGTACCTAAAGTTCTAAACCAAAAAAATGAATTCTTCTATTTCTGTCTTTCTAACACAGAGCCAATAATGCACAAAACTCTACGATTACCACATGAGTAAATCTTTAATCATATCGTGCTAATTAGTAATTACCTATCTATCATAGTCATCTTTTGTGTTTTTAGGGTTCCGTGCCTTAAAAGGTAAAAAAGGAACCCTTATAAGATCACTTTCCTGACCATTTTAAAAATGAAAAAGGTGTAAAAGTCCTATTCATTTGTTTAGGTATTTTCGTATTCATAACAAAAGATATTTCTTTTAAATTACTTAATAATTAGTATCTACTAACTTTGGGAACTGTGACTTTTGGCAAATTGTTCAAAATTTTATTATTAGGTAGGGCTGAACAGTTGCGCAGAGAGTAATTTTGGCGTATCCTAATAAAAATATAGAGTTTTAAGTGATTCAGTGGCTATCCTATAACAGTTCTATGTTTTAACCAATAATGATGTTTTAACCAATAAATAATGTTTTAACCAATAAATAATAATTAACAAATATCCCGTCTCCGAGATGGTTTAGAAGTTTGGTTAGAAAGCATTATTTGTGCACAGCGCACTTTTGATAAAATCTTAGTCATAACGTTTGGTCAAATACCCCATTTCCGAGACGCCTATGAGATTTGGTGTAAAGGCATATTTCATTTGCCGTAATGTCCTCTATCGACAGGTATTAGCAAACGTATCGCGCAAAAAAAAATACTATGTCAAGTTCCCAGTACTAAATGGCAAGACACCTTTTTTCAGTTCAATGTTCGAAGTTTTCAACCTCTTAGGTTTTACGTTAACGCTGTCAGCTTGAAGTGACGTCTTACCAATCATAGATTAATGAGTATGTTACCAATCTAATCAAAAGCACTAAAGAGTATTGATATCAACTTCGAAGCAAATCACTCCCAAAAAACTTTCTTCCCCTTTTTAACCCCGTTAGGGGATGAATTTCAATAAAATACGAAACACGTGTTCCATTAATTCTGTTAAAGAATGTTTACGCAAACTTTGAAATAGATTGGACTTAGGAATCACGTTGTCCAATACAAACTTTGCCCCCCTTTTTCACCCCTTTAGGGGTAGAATTTCGGAAAATTCTTTCTTATCGGATGCCTACGTCATACAAAGAACACACCCTCCAAGTTTCAAGTCTCTACGATCAGCGGTTTAGGCTGTGCGATGATCCGTCAGTCAGTCAGGACAAAGGATTTTATATGTATAGAAGAAGATATAGATAAGAAGATAATACATGCATAATAAATCCGGGGCGGGTCGCTAGTACTTTGATAAAAGAGATCCAATCAAAGAGTATTTAAGTTTTTAATAACCCCAGCACGCCGCTTCATACACATGTTCATACAAAATTGCTGGAGCGTTGTAATGTTCCAAATTCAAAAAACACTCCTGCATTGGATTTAATTTTCTTTTACCGCGACACTGGCTTTATGCACGATAGTAATAATGCGAAGCCATAATAAAATTATAAATAAAAAGAGATGGCGCTAGATGCTTCTTTCCGTATGTCAAACTGACAATTTTGACATCATCCCTACGTTCTGTACGTTTTCATGCAAAAATATTATGGTTTATTTTTTACGCCAAGAAATATCAAATTTTAATTAGTAACATAAATCTACTTGAAATACCTAAACCTCTTCTGATATTTTCTGAACACATTCGTGAAGATTATGTTAAAATCTGTTTCCTAGTTCCCGAAATTAGACTGCACAAACAAAGGTAAACAAATAAAATCAACATTTTCTGAGATGAATGGTAGTTTCGCGAAAACGAAGAGATGGCGCTAGTTACTTGAAATTAAAAAAAATATCTTATTAAATTAATTACTTTATTTTCTAGTTAAAAAATGTGTATATTGCTATGTATTCTTAAAATACATAAGTGTACAAAATTTTTAAGCAGAACAAAAAGAATAATCAACTAATTTGTGATTTTCTAAATTTAAGAAAACCTGAATCGCGCATGCAAGATTTTTTTCTACCGGAGCTATATAAGGTTAGCGAATTCTATAGTGCTAAGATCATTATGGACGTAGAACGCTTACTTCCAAAACTTCGAATTTATTATATGTAGAGATTACCATGCAAACTTCCACCCAAAATTGGTTTGAATGAGATCTGATAAGTAGTTTTTTTTAATACGTAATAAACCGTAAACCGCCATTTACCCTTCATTCATGTATTTTTACCACTAGCGTTATCTATTTTTTTTTATTATGTGATGATAATGGTACGGAACCCTTTTATTTTATGTTTGTTTCCTCTTTTATTGTCCGTGTGCTTTTCTAATAAATGTCTATTCTATTCTATTTCTTTAGTGGGACAATGTAGATATACTTACCTAAACTCTACAAAAAAAAAAAACATTTATACTCCTAGAAAATATTTCTTCAAATAATTTAGAAATTTCCTTGAATTATTTACATTTCCCGCCAATATTTCAAGATATTTGATATAAGGCAAAGACGCAAGACGGTGTAAGCAAACATGTTGAATCTTCCAAGTATTTGAATAAATATTTGATTTGCAGTACCCATGTTTTGTAGTACAGTTGGTTATAAATATTGTATTTTATTTCGGAACTCATAGGATACCTATGTATTTGAGTTGACGATATAAAATATTTAATTCTTGTCCAGTAAAATAATTTAAGACACACATTAATATTGAAAAAGAAGTTATTTTCACAACTATATTAATTAACCTAAATTATTTCTGTGAGTAACCTTCTCTAAAGAGGTTCCTAATAAAAAGCAACAAAAATTAAAACTTCAAAAAGAGTATTCCGATACCGGGAATCGAACCCGAGCCTCCTGGGTGAGAGCCAGGTATCCTAGCCACTAGACCATATCGGATGATACAGCAAAACCCGAATTTATTGTACAACTATAGATAGCTGAGCAACGAGACATGTTATCTAATTCGCGTATTAGTGAATAGATGGCGCTGTAACCAATATTTCAAATAACGCGAATACTTATATAAATATTTAAAAATATTCATTCATACTTTTTTCATAATGATAATAGTTAAAAATTTATGAAGTAGGTATTACTTATAATAATATCAAAGCACATCTTAAACCGCTCGCTAGTCCTACATGAAATTGAAGGGTGTGTTCTTTGAGTAGTGTAGGTATCTACTTTGAAAGGGTTAGAGGTTTAGGGGTTAGAAGGGTTAGGAAAGGGCAAAAGCTAGTACATATTTCATAAAACTTTGAAAAATGAAAAATTGTAAGTCAGCCTTAAGAGGAAAGGGTACCGGTTTCACCTTAACTCCATCTGACCAAGTAAAATTTTATACCTATTGTAGTCGAGTTCTAAACAAAAAAGTATGCATTAAAAACTTTAGCACCGTAAGGTGAGATAAAAGGTGTCCCAAAAGTCGGCTTATGTTGAAATAGGAAAAATATCAGATTGCAATTAAGTAATGTCCCTACCAATAGATAAAAATAATATGAAATTAGTATCTACATAGGAAAGTGCCTATTTTGTTAGTTTAGTTATATAAAAAAATCTTAAAATTACTTATTTATTATATATATATATATATATATATATATATATATATACCTCGGTTTCACTCGCTAAGTCCCGGTCCCAAGTCCCGGGTAATTTCAAAATGAAAAGTAGACTATGGACTCCTCGACAAATGGACTATCAACACAAAAATATTTTTTCAACTCGTTCTTGAGATATGCGAGTTCAAACAAACTCTTCAGCTTCATTATATTAATATAGATAACTAAACCATCAAATATCACTTTCTAGCATGCAATGTGCAATTACTTAATCAGCCACACAAAAGCATCTGTAACGTAAATACTCAGCAAAAGTTACCGACTCATACAACAAAATATAAAAACAAAGTTATAAAGGTAAACCGAAATACGGGACACACGTACGTGACTCTGGTGCTCCGGCACGAGTCGACGGAAGTTGTAGGAATAGCAAATATGTCAGAGAAAGGGTTTATATTGCTTACGTTTCAGTTTTCAGTTGAATTGAAACTAACGTTTTCATTCATATTAACTTTTTGTTCTAAACTTTTATACTGAGGGTATATTTTGAAGTTAACATAATTTGAAGTTTTTCTTAGATTTTCTAAAAAAATACCAAAATAAAAAATGTAACTAATACTCGATTTAACGGGTGACTCTCAACAGATCCCCTAGTCCAGGGGGGGGGGGGGCGATAACAGCTAATTATATCGGAGAGTATTTCAGATCCACTATGCTCCTTCTCCAGGGTAAGACGTAGTTATATACCTAATCAATAATTATATTATATTACTATCATAGAAATATTTATCGAAAATAAATCCAGAAATTCGTTTGATCTCATATTTTTGCTTTACAGCACTTTGTACCTACTACCTACATGTGTCAAAAACCTATAAGTATAGACACATAACTTACTATTTATCAGCCCTTTTTAACACGTAAGGCGTTGAATTAAAAAAAACCCTACCGTGTTCGTCTACGTCCTAAGAAAATGTAGTATGGCAAACTAAAGGAAATAGATTATTTTAAATGCTCAATTTTTTCTATCAAAAAATTTGCCCTAAAAATATTATGTAGGTATATCATAATATTTTCATAAATTCAAATTTGAGGGCATTACAGACACGTCATGACCATTACAAAACATAACTGAAATTTGTCCAATAAAATATACTTATTGTAATTTCCCCAAAATGTTAAAAGATATATGTACAATAATGTACATACAAAATACTCAACAACTTAATATTTGAAGTACTTATGTATTTGATTGATGGGAAGGCTTCACTTAAACCTATAAGTACTTCACTTACTTACCAACCATTTCCCTTGAAAAAAATGTTTAAAAATAAACGCAGAGTAAAATTACAACGGCGTTATTGAAAGGGTAACTCGAAACTCATTGTCGTTACTGTGTTTCCGTCGTAAAATTTTGCGATATCCGGTTTTCGTTAATTTTACACCAGAAATCGTTGGCTTTTATTTTAACTTCCTTACATAAAAAAGGTTGTAAAAAAGAAAGACAAAAAGGCTTATTTAAAATAGGTAGGCTGTATCAAAGACACGGCTGGAGTGGAATTCGTGAAACCTCTCATTTTACGTCATCTAAGTTGTGGAGTTTTTTGTAGATCGATAGGTCGGTGGAATTTTAAAATACTAAGAAGAACCACTGGCTTTTGCCAGAATAAGATTTCAACTAACTGAAATACGCACTCAAAGAACCTTTACACTTTTGTGGGGGAGAAACAAAACGATAGCTACTTACCTAGTTCAATCGGCATCGCCTTTCCTCTGGGTGGTAGTTTCAGGATCCTATGCAGGTATAGTATTTGATATAAACGGTGATAATAATTGTCACGAGCTGTATGTACACTCTAAGAACTTATACGTCACACGCGACCAGGGCCTATATTCACTAAGGTTCAAGTCGTTGGGCGTGCGTGATTAGGGGCGGAGGGGGGGCGGTTTTTGTATGGAAATCTTGTCCTAATCACGCGCGCCCGACGACTTGAACCTTAGTGAATAAAGGCACTGGTAAGTAGTCCGGTGGAAGTACAGCACATACGATGCACCGCCCTCCAAAATTAACAATTAACACAACTTGTAATGACACTGTTTCTCCGACATATATCGCGATAAGATCCACGAATATCCCGGTGAGACTCCCGGCGCGGGCGACAAGACACGTAAGCGCATGTCTCATCTGACGTCGATGACGCGAGTGCTCGACCAATTCTATGTAATTGACCGTGCGTAGTATTTCTATCTACCCTCAAGTATAAAAAGTGTATAAGGTTCGAACATAGGTAAGTATCACTTCACTAGCACTTCACTATCACTTCATCACTTCACTATCACTACATAGTATAAAACAAAGTCGCTTTTTCTGTCCCTATTTCCATTTGTATGCTTAAATCTTTAAAACTACGCAACGGATTTTGATGCGGTTTTTTTAATATATAGAGTGATTCAAGAGGAAGGTTTATATTATGTACTAGCTTTTGCCCGCGACTTCGTCCGCATAGAAGTCGAAAATGGCTTTAACAGGATTTTTAATTGGTTTTATCACTAATATATTTCTGTGGGTTTTAATATTACCAAAATCGGTAGGTTATTTTAAACATTATTTCTGTGGGTTATAATATTACCAAAATCGGTAGGTTATTTTAAACATTCTTTTGTATTATCATGTATTTTCGTATGTCGTATTTTACATGTTTTCTCTATACGCATAATAAAGAAAGAAAGGACAAAAGTGTGTACTTTGAAGCAAATTAAAAAAATGGGTTGTGGGAAAAAGTAGTAGAACGAAAATATATAGTATTTAAATTTCATGTTACATATACAATTAAAAACGCCTAAATCAATTGAAATCTGGTTTACAATATTAGATAGCTCTATTTTGAGGAAGGTCGTGGTATAGGCACATTTTAGGAACATCAAAATCCAATTAGTAGGTCCTGAGTAAACAACAAAAAACTGCAGCCGCTCGGCCGAACGCGTTCCAGCAAACACGAACGTCACAGAATACTTAATAGTGTAGCATACATTTTATCCCGATATTCCCACGGTAACGGGACTTACGCGGGTTTGTTTAGGGAATAATTCGTAAACATAACTAAAATGTTCTAGCACAGTTCTAGTCCTCACCATTTTAAATTTCGAATACTACGTTCCTATGAGGCCGTGTTCTAAAAGTGCAACCTCTTTTGAATAAAATCGGATTGTGTTTTCAAACATGTGTCAAAATACAATGTAGGTAAGTTAAAAGGAGTATTGATATCAACTTCGGAGGAAATCACCCCCAAAATAACTTCCTACCCCTTTTTAATCCCGTTAGAGGATGAATTTTAATAAAATACGAAACACGTGTTTCATCAATTCTGTTAAAGAATGTTTATGCAAAATTTGAAGTAGATTGGACCAAGGAATCACGTTGTCCCATACAAACTTCGTCCCCCTTTTTCACCCCCTTAGGGGTAGAATTTCGGAAAATCCTTTCTTATCGGCTGCCTACGTCATACAAAGAACACACCCTCCAAGTTTCAGAGCTCTACGATCAGCGGTTTAGGCTGTGCGTTGATCCGTCAGTCAGTCATTCAGGACAAAGCATTTTATATGTATAAGAGAAGAGATACTGCATAATAGCCGTGCAAAGCCGGGGCGGGTCGCTAGTACTTTGATAAAAGAGATCCAATCAAAGAGTATTTAAGTTTTTAATAACCCCAGCACGCCGCTTCATACACATGTTCATACAAAATTGCTGGAGCGTTGTAATGTTCCAAATTCAAAAAACGCTATGCATTAGATTTAATTTTCTTTGACCGCGACACTGGCTATATGCACGATAGTGGTAATGCGAAGCCATAATAAAATTATAAATAAAAAAGAGATGGCGCTAGATGCTTCTTTCCGTATGTCAAAATGACAATTTTGACATCATCCCTACGTTCTGTACGTTTTCATGCAAAAATATTATGGTTTATTTTTTACGCCAAGAAATATCAAATTTTAATTAGTAACATAAATCTACTTGAAATACCTAAACCTCTTCTGATATTTTCTGAACACATTCGTGAAGATTATGTTAAAATCTGTTTCCTAGTTCCCGAAATTAGACTGCACAAACAAAGGTAAACAAACCAAATCAACATTTTCTGAGATGAATGGTAGTTTCGCGAAAACGAAGAGATGGCGCTAGTTACTTGAAATTAAAAAAAATATCTTATTAAATTAATTACTTTATTTTTTAGTTAAAAAATGTGTATATTGCTATGTATTCTTAAAATACATAAGTGTACAAAATTTTTAAGCAGAACAAAAAGAATAATCAACTAATTTGTGATTTTCTAAATTTAAGAAAACCTGAATCGCGCATGCAAGATTTTTTTCTACCGGAGCTATATAAGGTTAGCGAATTCTATAGTGCTAAGATCATTATGGACGTAGAACGCTTACTTCCAAAACTTCGAATTTATTATATGTAGAGATAATACATGCATAATATAGCCGTCGGCGGGTCGCTAGTACTTATTATAAAGAGGTATAAAGAGAAGATTTTATTGTTTATATTTAATACTATTGAATAGTTTTCGAAGCTACTGACCGATTTTAATAAAACTTAGTATGAGGATCAGAGGATGCATTGATTCATTGGAAGTGTCATAGGCTTCATTTTATCTCGATGTTCGCACGGGATCAAGACATAATTTTAACGTTCTTAGCTAATCCTACCTCTTTGTTAGTAAATTAAGGCACTGCTAGGTTAGATTATCTACATCCTTTTTTTTACATCCGTTACATTTGGCTTTTGTATGTGACCCCCTACTCTTAAACGACTGACAAATGTCACTCAAATGGCACAAGCAGAGACGATGATAAATACAAAAACACAATAAAAAAATATTCTTGGAAAGGAGGAAATTTCTTCGGAGTGCTTCCACCTGTGGGAATGTATGAGATTTTTTTTAATTAGTAATAAAAATTGCAAGACATTGCACACAGCCATCTAGCCCTGAACTAAGCAACAGTTGTGTTAAGGTGGCCTGAAAACGGAAAGACGACTTATACAGCAAAAACATTAGAAACAAATATCTGTACGTGTTTTTACATATTTTATTTGTTTGTGACGGGAATAGAATCTTACAAATGTAATGACCTCAGCTAAAAGCCACGTCCAAGCATGCTTGGCTACACCGCTAGTTTTAGTCAGAATCGAGCAAGCTAAATTATGAAATAAGTATCAATTTTTTGATAAAAATATAATTATCATCATTGATAATTTTAATAACTTTGCTTGGGTTACGTTTCAAGAACAATTTACGAAGTTGTCAATGTCAAAGAACTTAGTAAAACTCGTTAAGCTGAAGTAATTCAATCAGTTATGAAGTTTGGCTTCTATTCAAAAGGAACTGTATGATGAGATTCATTTGAAACTATGGTAGGTAACAAAAGTGAACAGCTTTCTATTATAGAGGTTGAAATTTGATATGTTTCACGAGCAGAATATTACGGTAGCGGTTTCATAGATAGGTAAAATATTTATTCAAGAAAAGGCAAACGATAAACAAACACAAGGTAGAAAGAACAGTTAAAAGTTACATAAGGAATAAAGGTAACAAAATAAACGAAAATAAAACAAACCGAAGAATTAAAACAAAATAATAGTTAGTTATGTATCTATTAGATTTAGCATGCTGAAAAGCAAGACATGACTTGAACGCTTAATAGTATTCTTGTAAATCCATATTTTTGCGGTATAAATATTATGAAGAATATGTGGGGAGATGTTGGCCTAGCTTTATAAATGAAACGTAGCAATTGTAGGTATACAATAGGTATATATAAAAACGTAAAAGTATGTACAAATAACTGGTGTAGAGGACCGAACAATAATAACGAGAGACGTGCGCGGAAGACGGTCGTAGCGAGAGTGTTTGAGTCTTCCTCTGGCGAAGACAAACGCTGCACGCTGACGGCTGTAGCAGGTTCCAAGTTCAAAGGCAGCCGTAGACAACACGCGCAAGGTTTTGCTGGCGTGTCTGCACGGAGGTTGGCGTAGTGGCGAGCCGCCACAAATACTTAAAAAAAACAGTAATCTCCGAGGAGCCATGTACAACCATGTGAATGGGCCACAGCTAAACACTGTAGCAAAGAAACCCTACCGCAGAACTGGTCTTCCTCGAAACTCAGTAGGTGACTTTTCGCGCTACAAAGCAAAGTATCACCTGGTAGCATTTCTGTTTAGGCAAGATCTAGGGATTGATGTCATGCACAGAAATAAAGGTTTTTTGAAGTGAGAAGGTGAGAGAAATATTCCGCTCCTGTCGCTAGATAATAATTTCTTATTTTTTAGGAAAGTTCTTGAAAATAATAAGCAGTGTTTATGTCAGAATGTATATTTGTTCCGTGTACCTAGTACTATGCTAGTACTATGTACAGTATAGGTCATAAGTAAATGATCAGTTTGCTACAATAATACTATCAACAAGTATTGGAGTTACGACCTTCTTTTAATAGACGTTACACACAAACTTAAATACTTGAATTAAAATTACTCTGTGTTTTTATTATTTTCAACATGTTAGTTATAACACATATATATATATATATATATACAGTGGTGGTCATATAATTAAGAACGATTTGAAGTTCTAGAAGTTTTTTATTTAAATCGTCTCATACACAGAAATCTGTACCTTCTGATAAGCAACTAGTTATGTTATAAAATAGCCACATGAATAGAGCAACGTAACTTATGAATAAAGAATAAAATCGCTAATTATTTTTTACACATTTTATATATTTGACTAAAGTTACACATTGAAATAGTACTGAAGCTGGACAAATAATTAAGAACGATTTATTAAACTGCCCGGAAATTGTTTAGTATGACACTTACATTTAAAAAATCACAATAATATGTAGTGAGGAAAATTTTAAAAGAAATTTAATACATTTTTAACTAAAATTAATAGTCAATAGCATATCCACGGCTTTTAATTACTGCTTTACACCGGCGAGGCATTGACTCTATTAATTTTTGACATTTCGCAAGAGAAATAGAGTTCCATTCATGAAGCAAGAAAGGAATTTTTTTTTTCCTCCATGGTTCCATTGTTCTTAAAAAACGTCGTAGGTACAGCTCTCTTAAATTTCCACACTTTGTATTTGAAACCTTTTTCTTTACTTCGAACCACAGATTCTCTATTGGGTTTAGATTTGGGCTGTTAGCTGGCCAGTCTAAGACAGAAATTGATTGCGCTGTAAGGAATTCCTTAACGGTGCGTGCAGTGTGCTTTGGATCATTGTCATGCTGTAATGTCCAAATAACCGGTAGAACGTCTTCAGCATAAGGTAACATTGTTTCTTCCAGTATATTTTTGTATTGGAACTGATCCATGTTACCTTCTATCAACTTTACAGGTCCCACACCATGTCCAGAAATGCATCCCCAAATTGTCACATTTCCACCACCGTGCTTTAATGTAATTTTCGTGTACTTAGGGTCAAATGCTGTATTCGGGGGACGTCGTACATATCGTTTTCCATCAGAACATACTCTATTTATTTTCGTCTCGTCAGAAAAAAGTACATTTTTCCACTGTCGCACAGTCCAGTTTTCATACTTTCTCGCAAATGCAAGCCGGGCTTGCCTGTGGCAAAGTTTCAACATGGGTACCTTTCTTGCTATCCTACCGTGCAATTTTTCTTCTACCAAACGTCTTCGAATAGTGCGTGCTGAGATTGCTGAAGGGTTGTTTTTACCAAAATATTCTTTTCTCAGCTCATTAGACCCTTTAAAAGGATTTTGTTTTGCCATACGAACGATGTTTCGGTCATCTCGAGGAGTCGTTTTTCTCTGTTTAGGTAGACGTGGAACATTCGAAGTAGTTTGATACGTAGCATAATGCTTTACAGCGTGGAAAACCATCGTTTTTGAACATTGAAAATGGTCGGCTATCTTTTTATAAGACCAATTCTTCCGGCGAAGTTTTATTATTACTTCCCTTGTAGATTTATCACAACTTTTATTTTTTCCCATTGTTTTTTCATAAGAAGCAAGGTTTTTTCATAAGAAGAAAGACTTTTAATCTTTCCAGCACTACATGGCGCCAAAATTATACAAACAGTAACAAATCGACTGAGTGTTCTCTATTTAAATTTGAACAAAGGTATACACTATTTAGCGTTCTTAATTACGTGTCCAGCCAATAAATAGGAATACTATGTTTAGAAGTAGTGTAAAAAGTTTGTCTATTTATTTTTAAGCTAATCATGTGTATCAATAAATACAGTGGTATTATGGAAAAGTTTTACGATACCGAGAGAAATAAAAAAAAATACATGTAATTAGTTTTGCGTCCTATTTTGAAAAAATCTTCCTTTTATATCAGCGTTCTTAATTATATGACCACCACTGTATACATATAGTTTATGTGGACGAGAGGTATAAGACGCCACCCGCTATACCAACCAACTGGTTTCGATCCACAGGTTACGTTGTTATAATGTTCAAATAGTGCTCCACAGGATTGTAAACGTTACGGTGGGCAGAGACTTTTGACCGTGTACTAATTTTTGAGTGATTTAAGGTACAAACCTTAAATCACTCAAAAATTAGTAGGTATGCTAATAAGGCGCCCGAAGATTACAACATAGAAAGGCCGCTATATTGTTGTTGTTTATCTTGTAATTTGTACCATATATTATCATTTTGACATCTTTAACATCTATCATAGCGACATTTAGACATGTAAGAAAATTTTACATTTTGACTAATATCTGACTAATAATAATAGGATAAAAAGCTGCGACCACAAGCACGCACACCAAGAATCCGCTCTGCGGCTATTTATCCCGATTTTTCTACGTGATTGAGACTAAAGCTGGCAAAACAGCTAGTTAGTCAATAAATTGAAATGGTCGAAGCAATTTCCATGTTCTCACTACTGCGAATATTTACCTACTAATCAACATTTTCTTTTCAAACTAAGAAGCAGTACATTTACCAATTTTAGCATAGAATGAAAGATATATTTTCTTTAAGAATCCATTGATGTTTCGCTGCGATATTTACCAGTTTTCTCCCTAGAGAAATCAAACTTTTTTGCAAAGATGGACCACATCGTGCTATTCGTGTCCCAGGGTAATTTTACTTATACATCTTTGTTCAGTTATTTTTCTAAAGTTCACAGCACTGGGGTATGTAAATAGGTAGCTAAATACCCTAGTGCTATAAAAATTTACTAATTTTTCACCCAGCAGCGGTTTGTAAGGGTCTTCCATTTTTTTTTGGTCTCTAGCCATTTCATTTTCAGCTAGTCTGACTATCTTATAGGAGATCTACCAAGTGACATCTTGCCCTCTTGCCCCCTTGTCTTCTATACTTAATATGAAACATATAAGTAGGGAGATATAGTACTGAATTCAAAGAGCAAAGTGCATGAATGCGAACCATTAATCATATTAGTTTTGGAACAAAATTCAGCTGCGAAAATTGGCACAGGCGATATTATTGGTCGCCCCACTTTCTAACACATGCTACGAAAATAAGCAACAGGAAATTTAGATTCTTTGTTTTTAGCGTTTCTTCGCTCGTATGTATTTAGTCTGTAGAGTAAATCGGTAATATTTCTTTACATGCTACGAAAATTAGCAGTAGAAAGTTAAGATTCTGGATGTTTTTTCGTTTCTGTGGTAGTATGTTTCTACTCTGTGATGGTAAGGTAGAATAACATAAATTATTTAAAGGCCACCATGTGTGGAAGTTTTCTAAAGTCTGAACCGCAAACAAAGACGCGACGAATGATGGATAACGACAGCTCTTTGTACAATTTATCATACAATTCCCTTTTGAATAAAATTGTTGATTTTAAATGGAGTTAGTGTATTGTGAGTCAAATATCGTTTTTGATACCGATTAATTTATAACTATAACATAAATAAAAGAAATTGAGTTTTGTTTAGTAGGATACTTACAGACTTAACAAAAGATCACCATTATTAAATGAACCAAACTTGATATTAATAATTATGTACTCCCAAAAATCTGTCCTAGGTCGAAATACGATTTTCGCTTCACCGTAGCCTTACACGACTATGTTGATCACACCTTTCAGAATCTAGATTTTGGCTTTAGGACAACTTTTTTAGGAATTGCGTTTCTAAGTTTTTAATCCGCCACCGTCTTATCAAATTTATATCTATTACTTTTTTAAACCTCGACGTCATCAGTTATTTTTTAGTTTTTGAGCCTCGTCTTGGTCTTGGACAACTTCATCCATTCACCTAAGTTTTTGCCTTTGATCCTGCTTTTACCATCTGAGTTGGACTCAAGCAAACGTCTTAGGCAACTTTGCATAGGCAAAGCCACCTAAGTTTTGGTCATTAGATCATGTGCTTGTCAACTGGATTTGACTCAAGCAAATATGTTAGGCAACTCTGTCTATCCAAGTAATGGTCTTTCAATTGTGTTTTACCATCTGAGTTGGACTCAGGTTTGCTTGAGTGGATTGACAGAGTTGACGACGAGGTTTGCTTCTCCGTCAATCCACTTAAGTTTTGATCATCAGATGCTTCATTTACAGTCTGAGACTCTGGGTTGAACTTAAGCAAACGTTTAGGTTGCATTTTTTAAACCTCTATTTAAAATTCTCCAATCTCCCACAACACGACCTCAAATCTCAGCGAAGACAATCTCTCCCCGAGCAACCATCGTTTAAAACATTTATCTAGACGACACGTGCTCGCAGACTCCCTTGAGAAATAACCTTGAGTGATGTAAACATTTACTGTTGTACCTACGTACAGAGTATCTTGTAGACTTGTAGTGTTAGGATTATGGTGGCGAAGTGAAATGAGAGTGATCAAACTAAGATACTTTTGCGACGATTAAAATCATATCTTTCTTTTTTTGCGTTGAAAATTGAAAACAAAAATGCCCTCCCGTGTCGTTGTCTCCGATATAGCAGATAACCTGACACAGACACTTACATTAATCTAACACAGATTCTAACATAAAATGCGATTAAGTACATCAAGACACTACCTATTTGTAGATGTTGCCCTTGTGGTAGATACGTTACGAAAGTGGGTTTGAATACCGTGCACCAATGGATTTTTCTTAAGAAAAGTTAGGTGCGATAATTGTAATTTTTCTTGCAGTGTAGGAAAATATGGTGAGGAGACCAGGGCCTTAGTTGGCAAGTTCTTTTCTCTGGACATGGATGACTAAGCTGATAGGGTAGTTATAGGTGCTGGGCAAGCCTACTTCATCCTCAAGCCGGTACTTATACAAGTACAAGTTATCAGAATTGTTTGCGCATGTTTCATAGCCGGCCGACCGACCTTATTTTGTCTACATATTCGAAACTGAAATGAATTTTGTATCTCCTTGTACATACAGAGTGGTTCACACTGAGTACTTGACTGTATTGGGGTCAAAAAGAGTAGGGCGTTTTTATGGACAAGTAAACTTACTAGGGTACTAGGGTAACAATGTTACTGAGATGTTTGCCAGAGTTTTGAACCTTTCTTGTTAGAGTTACTATCACTAAGTAAACATTATAAAGGTCTTGGCTCATTATCACTGTACCGGAGTATACTAGGCCGGTGCAGCTACAAAAGGAGAACAGGTCGGAAAAGTGTTTGTTCTACTGTCGACTTTCTACCTTCATTCGCGTCTCTCGAAGTTCCTCTTTCTTTGGGGGTCTATGAGTCATGAGCTTGGAAGATTCTAGAAGAGCGTGCTACGTGGTGCTACATCTTAGACCGCATATTAAAGCTGGGGACACATTGCTCGGACGCTTCCGCGGACGCGCACACTATCGAACGTAAGTCGCGGACGTAACCTTGGGCCGCCCTTGAGCGTTCGGACGTACGTCCGCGGACGTCCTAGAGCGATCTGGGCCGCTGGATGCCAAACGACCGTGCACACTTATCAGTCGCGGCTGTCGGACGCGTCCGTAAGCCGCGTCAGATAATATGTCCCCAGCTTTACCAACGCTTGAGATAGAGGTCAAACCACAAAGTTGATCAAACGTTGACCTATCTATATAAGTATAGACCAACTCCGTGGTTATAAGTTCTCCAAATTCTCCAAAACTCCAAATTCTAAGTCCACTAGATCATTGTTTAAATTTGCTTCCAAGTACAGACTTTTTGTATTCCCTTCTTTAATTTTATAATAATGCGTGGTCAAACCTTACTACTTATGTATAGATAGGTCAACATTTCATCAACTCCTTGGTTTGACCACAAATTATTAAAAAAATAAAGGAAGGGAATACAAAAAGTCTGTAGTTGGAGTAAAATTTAAACAATGATCTAGTGAACTTAAAATTTATTATAAAAAAAGCTTGTGTTGCACTTGTAAATGTACGAATAAGACTAAATTTGTAAAGTTAGACTTTTTTATTTAAAAAATAATTTTAAAACACCTAGGATTTAAAATTATTCCATGAGATCGTAAGTTTTCAAAACTAAATTGCCGGGTAAAGCGAGGCATCAAAACTTTTTCCTTACTATTTTCTGCTCAGAATCTGTGGATATGTATTCTGTACTTCATTCCACTTTTGAAAACCTTACTGCTATGTGATATCACTTTGTATTTCGCTGTCTTGCCGATGTGGCACAAAATTGTGGCGAAATATTTGATTAAAGAATGATATGACATTAAATCAGTATTTAAAGAGTAACAACGTTAGTAGATACGTAAGACAATAAAATAGCACATGGTTTCGTCGTCTAACATTTGGTCACATGTGCATTTTGTTCAGTAAACACATTTGCTTTTTTATAACATTTTGATTTCCAAGAAATAATGTTCAAACGTTACTAATAAGGTACATTCCTATAATGACAAACATAGTACAAAAATATATTATACGTGATGAATTGAGAACCTACTCCTTTTTATTTTAAAATCGGTTCATAAAGATAGAATAAAAATGGCAGCCATCAAGGACTACGCAAAATGATGTGGAAACGGAAAAACCACGGCTCACTCAAAACTGTCAAAGTAAAAGATAAAGAATGCGAACCTCAAGCTGGCTTAATCTAGAATTAATTACTAACCGTTTGTGTTTAGTGTAAACGCAATTAAGAAGGGCGCGTGCCTCGAATAATTGTGAAAAGGAAAGATTTTGGTTTCGTTGGTGATTTTTTTAATTTAGATACGAGGTAGCGGTTTTACGAAGGTGTTTTTTTTATTTTTAGAGTTTTAGGGTTATGTGTGCAACTGTGAGAAAGAATAGATAGATAATTATACAAATGATTATTGTAACATAGAAACTAACTACTAATATATAAAAAAATAATAATAACACATTCCACACATTGCCATCTAGCACCAAGCTGAGTAACTAGACTTGTGTTAGGGGTGCTAGACAACGGATATAAAATACATAGAAACAACCAGACTAGACCAAAGATAAATATCTAAGCATAAATACTTGTCTGAGGCAGGAATAGAACCGCAACCCTGTGTTTGGCAGTCCGGCATGGTGACCGTTGTGCCAACTGGGTCGTCAAAGTACATAAGAAAGAATACAAATGGAACATGGGCATCGTTTAAATGTCTCTTCCAGGCAACCTTTGGATGGACAAGAACTTAAGAATGGGTTGATCATCACGTGATATTGTGAATACAAGTAGGAGAATAAGAATTTGATTTTTAAAGGTAAAGTTCGGTTAAATTATTAGTGACAAAATTCCTAATGAAAAACAATCAGCGTATCCTTTGTTGTGTGTAACTAAAGAAAGAGCTTAATCAACGCAAAAATCATCACGGAGTTTCAAATTTCAAATTTCTTTATTTCTTTCAATGCTTATGTATTTACATACACATGATCACTTGAAATAGTCTTAAAAACTAAGTTAGGATGTTTGCCTTCGGAACGCGCCCACCAATGAGAAGAAGGCACAAGAAACTCATGGGGTTTTTTTTATGTGATCACGCTCACAAAGGTCAATATTACAAATATTTGAAGGTATTATTTGAAATGGAGCAATTAAAGTCACATCCATGGATTCTTATCATTAAGGTACGAAGAGGTATCATAGTATGCCTTACCGCACAATTTATGCTTTATAAAAGTTTTGAATTTGTTAATGGACATGTCATATACATCTTTAGGTAATTTATTATAATAGAGCACACATGTACTATTAAACGACCTGCTTATTTTCCGGAGCCTACTACCGGGCAAGGTCAGCTCATCTCTGTTTCTTAAGTTGAAATTATGAATAGTCACTGGCGAAATAAGATGATGGAAGAAAGAAGAAGATAAAAAATTGCAGAAATAAAATAACAAAAACTAAAGTAAAGATTGGCTACACGACACTGGCTTATAGCCAGCATTAGAACAGATCGTGCAAAGCCAATATTTAAAAAAATGCTACAAAAACCTTTTATTCCTTACATCCAAGGTTCGCTTTTTCTCTCTTAAATATTATCATCCATAGAATAAGTTCCTCCCGGTCGTGATATATTAATTCCCTTCTGCATTCAACGACTAGCGGCCGTCGTTAAATCTTAAAGATTATAAAATGAGTAAGGGTCTTTAAACACCGTTTTAATAATGTGATAAACCGCAGAAGTACAATTATTAAGTTTTAGTTTATTCTAACAGGGTTTTTGATAATAATAACATTAAAAATCAGTGATAGGCTGGTTTTGTACGGTCACGTTACCAATTAGCTGAACCCCATGTGACCTAGAGCTCACTCGCGAATCTGTAAGGTTGTAAAGTAATGTTACTTGATTCTGTTTTTTTTAACATTATACTACCTATACTTACAATACCTACTTACATATTTTATTACATTTTTATACAATATAAAAAATTACAAAATAGGTAAAAACGAAGTACCTATATTTTTTAATGTTAGTGAACTTAGCAGATCATTGTCCAGCAGATCAAAAATAAATGTGAGTTCTTATCGCATGCAGATGAGTTCTACAGTTCCTGATACTTTTTATGAATAGTTCTGGCGTTTTTGCCGAGATTTTTTTTTTTCAAAATGATCTGCTAACTTCCCGTAGCAGATCATTTTACAGCAGATCAAAAACAAATGTGAGTTCTTTTAGCATGCAGGTCTGTTCTATAGTTCCTGATACTTTTTATAAATAGTTCTGGCGTTTTTGCCGTAAAAAAAGTAAATTGACAAAATAATCTGCTATTGAAGTTCGATAACTTGACAAATACTATTTTTATAGTTTCAAATTATTTGAAAGGCTGGAACTCTTCTTTTATCCACATATTCGTATTAGAACTGCAGCCTAGAACTCGATTCGAGATCAGAACCCTGTTCCAAGTGCCAGCAGATCATGTCAGAACTCTTAGATCATGTCAGAATTTTTCACAAGTCGAAAAGTAAGATTTGCAGCGTTTCAAATGACATAGGACGCTAGAACTCTTTTGTTTTAGTCAGTTCAATATCAGAACTGCAACCTAGAACTCGATTTGATCCCAGAACTCTCGTCCAAGTGCCAGCAGAGCATGTCAGAACTCTTAGAAAAAACTTCAACGGTCAAAACTTTTCACAAGTCGAAAAATAAGATTTGCAGCGTTTCAAATGACAAAGGACGCTGGAACTCTTTTGTTTTAGTCAGTTCAATATCAGAACTGCAGCTTAGAACTCGATTTGATCCCAGAACTCTCGTCCAAGTGCCAGCAGAGCATGTCAGAACTCTTAGAAAAAACTTCAACGGTCAAAACTTTTCACAAGTCGAAAAATAAGATTTGCAGCGTTTCAAATGACATAGGACGCTGGAACTCTTTCGTTTCATTTAGTTCAATATCAGAACTGCAAACTAAAACTCGATTCGATCCCAGAACTCTCGTCCAAGTGCCAGCAGAGCATGTCAGAACTCTTAGATAAAACTTCAACGGTCAAAACTTTTCACAAGTCGAAAAATAAGATTTGCAGCGTTTCAAATGACATAGGACGCTAGAACTCTTTCGTTTTAGTTAGTTCAATATCAGAACTGCAGCTAAGATTTCGATTTGATCCCAGAACTCTCGTCCGAGTGCCAGCAGAGCATGTCAGAACTCTTAGATAAAACTTCAACGGTCAAAACTTTTCACAAGTCGAAAAATAAGATTTGCAGCGTTTCAAATGACATAGGACGCTGGAACTCTTTCGTTTTAGTTAGTTCAATATCAGAACTGCAGCTTAGAACTCGATTCGATCCCAGAACTCTCGTCCAAGTGCCAGCAGAGCATGTCAGAACTCTTAGAAAAAACTTCAACGGTCAAAACTTTTCACAAGTCGAAAAATAAGATTTGCAGCGTTTCAAATGACATAGGACGCTGGAACTCTTTCGTTTTAGTTAGTTCAATATCAGAACTGCAGCTTAGAACTCGATTCGATCCCAGAACTCTCGTCCAAGTGCCAGCAGAGCATGTCAGAACTCTTAGATAAAACTTCAACGGTCAAAACTTTTCACAAGTCGAAAAATAAGATTTGCAGCGTTTCAAATGACATAGGACGCTAGAACTCTTTAGTTTTAGTTAGTTCAATATCAGAACTGCAGCTAAGATTTCGATTCGATCCCAGAACTCTCGTCCAAGTGCCAGCAAAGCATGTCAGAACTCTTAGATAAAACTTCAACGGTCAAAACTTTTCACAAGTCGAAAAATAAGATTTGCATCGTTTCAAATGACATAGGACGCTGGAACTCTTTCGTTTTAGTTAGTTCAATATCAGAACTGCAGCTAAGATTTCGATTCGATCCCAGAACTCTCGTCCAAGTGCCAGCAGAGCATGTCAGAACTCTTAGATAAAACTTCAACGTTCAAAACTTTTCACAAGTCAAAAAATAAGATTTGCAGCGTTTCAAATGACATAGGACGCTGGAACTCTTTCGTTTTAGTTAGTTCAATATCAGAACTGCAACCTAGAATTCGATTTGATCCCAGAACTCTCGTCCAAGTGCCAGCAGAGCATGTCAGAACTCTTAGAAAAAACTGCAACGGTCAAAACTTTTCACAAGTCGAAAAATAAGATTTGCAGCGTTTCAAATGACAAAGGACGCTGGAACTCTTTCGTTTTAGTTAGTTCAATATCAGAACTGCAGCTTGAAACTCGATTCGATCCCAGAACTCTCGTCCAAGTGCCAGCAGATTATGTCAGAATTCTTAGATAAAACTTCAACGGTCAAAACTTTTCACAAGTCGAAAAATAAGATTTGCAGCGTTTCAAATGACATAGGACGCTAGAACTCTTTCGTTTTAGTTAGTTCAATATCAGAACTGCAAACTAAAACTCGATTCGATCCCAGAACTCTCGTCCAAGTGCCAGCAGAGCATGTCAGAACTCTTAGATAAAACTTCAACGGTCAAAACTTTTCACAAGTCGAAAAATAAGATTTGCATCGTTTCAAATGACAAAGGACGCTGGAACTCTTTCGTTTTAGTTAGTTCAATATCAGAACTGCAGCTGAGATTTCGATTCGATCCCAGAACTCTCGTCCAAGTGCCAGCAGAGCATGTCAGAACTCTTAGATAAAACTTCAACGGTCAAAACTTTTCACAAGTCTAAAAATAAGATTTGCAGCGTTTCAATTGACATAGGACGCTAGAACTCTTTCGTTTTAGTTAGTTCAATATCAGAACTGCAACCTAGAATTCGATTTGATCCCAGAACTCTCGTCCAAGTGCCAGCAGAGCATGTCAGAACTCTTAGAAAAAACTGCAACGGTCAAAACTTTTCACAAGTCGAAAAATAAGATTTGCAGCGTTTCAAATGAAATAGGACGCTGGAACTCTTTCGTTTTAGTTAGTTCAATATCAGAACTGCAGCTTGAAACTCGATTCGATCCCAGAACTCTCGTCCAAGTGCCAGCAGAGCATGTCAGAATTCTTAGATAAAACTTCAACGGTCAAAACTTTTCACAAGTCGAAAATGTTGCTCTGCTGGCACTTGGACGAGAGTTCTGGGATCGAATTGAGTTCTTAGCTGCAGTTCTAATATTGAACTAACTAAAACGAAAGAGTTCCAGCGTCCTGTGTCATTTGAAACGCTGCAAATCTTATTTTTCGACTTGTGAAAAGTTTTGACCGTTGAAGTTTTTTCTAAGAGTTCTGACATGCTCTGCTGGCACTTGGACGAGAGTTCTGGGATCGAATCAAGTTCTTAACTGCAGTTCTGATATTGAACTGACTTAAACGAAAGAGTTCCAGCGTCCTATGTCATTTGAAATGCTGCAAATCTTATTTTTCGACTTGTGAAAAGTTTTGACCTTTGAAGTTTTATCTAAGAGTTCTGACATGCTCTGCTGGCACTTGGACGAGAGTTCTGGGATCGAATCGAGTTCTTAGCTGCAGTTCTAATATTGAACTAACTAAAACGAAAGAGTTCCAGCGTCCTATGTCATTTGAAACGCTGCAAATCTTACTTTTCGACTTGTGAAAAGTTTTGACATTATCTGAGAGTTCTGACATGCTCTGCTGGCACTTGGACGAGAGTTCTGGGATCGAATTGAGTTCTTAGCTGCAGTTCTGATATTGAACTAACTAAAACGAAAGAGTTCCAGCGTCCTATGTCATTTGAAACGCTGCAAATCTTATTTTTCGACTTGTGAAAAGTTTTGACCGTTGAAGTTTTTTCTAAGAGTTCTGACATGCTCTGCTGGCACTTGGACGAGAGTTCTGGGATCGAATCAAGTTCTTAACTGCAGTTCTAAAATTGAACTGACTTAAACGAAAGAGTTCTAGCGTCCTATGTCATTTGAAACGCTGCAAATCTTATTTTTCGACTTGTGAAAAGTTTTGACCGTTGAAGTTTTATCTAAGAGTTGTGACATGCTCTGCTGGCACTTGGACGAGAGTTCTGGGATCGAATCGAGTTTTAAGCTGCAGTTCTGATATTAAACTAACTAAAACGAAAGAGTTCCAGCGTCCTATGTCATTTGAAACGCTGCAAATCTTATTTTTCGACTTGTGAAAAGTTTTGACCGTTGAAGTTTTATCTAAGAGTTCTGACATGCTCTGCTGGCACTTGGACGAGAGTTCTGGGATCGAATCAAGTTCTTAACTGCAGTTCTGATATTGAACTGACTTAAACGAAAGAGTTCTAGCGTCCTATGTCATTTGAAACGCTGCAAATCTTATTTTTCGACTTGTGAAAAGTTTTGACCGTTGAAGTTTTATCTAAGAGTTGTGACATGCTCTGCTGGCACTTGGACGAGAGTTCTGGGATCGAATCGAGTTTTAAGCTGCAGTTCTGATATTAAACTAACTAAAACGAAAGAGTTCCAGCGTCCTATGTCATTTGAAACGCTGCAAATCTTATTTTTCGACTTGTGAAAAGTATTGACCGTTGAAGTTTTATCTAAGAGTTCTGACATGCTCTGCTGGCACTTGAACGAGAGTTCTGGGATCGAATCGAGTTCTAAGCTGCAGTTCTGATATTAAACTAACTAAAACAAAAGAGTTCCAGCGTCCTATGTCATTTGAAACGCTGCAAATCTTATTTTTCGACTTGTAAAAAGTTTTGACCGTTGAAGTTTTTTCTAAGAGTTCTGACATGCTCTGCTGGCACTTGGACGAGAGTTCTGGGATCGAATCAAGTTTTTAGCTGCAGTTTTGATATTGAACTGACTAAAACGAAAGAGTTCCAGCGTCCCATGTCATTTGAAACGCTGCAAATCTTATTTTTCGACTTGTGAAAAGTTTTGACCGTTGAAGTTTTTTCTAAGAGTTCTGACATGCTCTGCTGGCACTTGGACGAGAGTTCTGGGATCGAATCGAGTTCTGAGCTGCAGTTCTGATATTGAACCGACTAAAACGAAAGAGTTCCAGCGTCCTATGTCATTTGAAACGCTGCAAATCTTATTTTTCGACTTGTGAAAAGTTTTGACATTATCTGAGAGTTCTGACATGCTCTGCTGGCACTTGGACGAGAGTTCTGGGATCGAATCGAATTCTTAGCTGCAGTTCTAATATTGAACTAACTAAAACGTAAGAGTTCCAGCGTCCTATGTCATTTGAAACGCTGCAAATCTTATTTTTCGACTTGTGAAAAGTTTTGACCGTTGAAGTTTTATCTAAGAGTTCTGACATGCTCTGCTGGCACTTGGACGAGAGTTCTGGGATCGAATCGAGTTCTTAGCTGCAGTTCTGATATTGAACTAACTAAAACGAAAGAGTTCTAGCGTCCCATGTCATTTGAAACGCTGCAAATCTTATTTTTCGACTTGTGAAAAGTATTGACCGTTGAAGTTTTATCTAAGAGTTCTGACATGCTCTGCTGGCACTTGGACGAGAGTTCTGGGATCAAATCAAGTTCTTAACTGCAGTTCTGATATTAGACTGACTAAAACGAAAGAGTTCCAGCGTCCCATGTCATTTGAAACGCTGCAAATCTTATTTTTCGACTTGTGAAAAGTTTTGACCGTTGAAGTTTTTTCTAAGAGTTCTGACATGCTCTGCTGGCACTTGGACGAGAGTTCTGGGATCAAATCAAGTTCTAAGCTGCAGTTCTGATATTGAACTAACTAAAACGAAAGAGTTCCAGCGTCCTATGTCATTTGAAACGCTGCAAATCTTACTTTTCGACTTGTGAAAAGTTTTGACATTATCTGAGTTCTGGGATCAAATCAAAACTTAACTGCAGTTCTGATATTGAACTGACTAAAACGAAAGAGTTCCAGCGTCCCATGTCATTTGAAACGCTGCAAATCTTATTTTTCGACTTGTGAAAAGTTTTGACCGTTGAAGTTTTTTCTAAGAGTTCTGACATGCTCTGCTGGCACTTGGACGAGAGTTCTGGGATCAAATCGAGTTCTAGGTTGCAGTTCTGATATTGAACTGACTAAAACGAAAGAGTTCCAGCGTCCCTTGTCATTTGAAACGCTGCAAATCTTAATTTTCGACTTGTGAAAAGTTTTGACCGTTGAAGTTTTATCTAAGAGTTCTGACATGCTCTGCTGGCACTTGGACGAAAGTTCTGGGATCGAATCGAGTTCTGAGCTGCAGTTCTGATATTGAACTGACTAAAACGAAAGAGTTCCAGCGTCCTATGTCATTTGAAACGCTGCAAATCTTATTTTTCGACTTGTGAAAAGTTTTGACATTATCTGAGAGTTCTGACATGCTCTGCTGGCACTTGGACGAGAGTTCTGGGATCGAATCGAGTTCTTAGCTGCAGTTCTAATATTGAACTAACTAAAACGAAAGAGTTCCAGCGTCCTATGTCATTTGAAACGCTGCAAATCTTACTTTTCGACTTGTGAAAAGTTTTGACCGTTGAAGTTTTATCTAAGAGTTCTGACATGCTCTGCTGGCACTTGGACGAGAGTTCTGGGATCGAATTGAGTTCTTAGCTCCAGTTCTGATATTGAACTAACTAAAACGAAAGAGTTCCAGCGTCCTATGTCATTTGAAACGCTGCAAATCTTATTTTTCGACTTGTGAAAAGTTTTGACCGTTGAAGTTTTTTCTAAGAGTTCTGACATGCTCTGCTGGCACTTGGACGAGAGTTCTGGGATCGAATCGAGTTCTTAGCTGCAGTTCTGATATTGAACTAACTAAAACGAAAGAGTTCCAGCGTCCTATGTCATTTGAAACGCTGCAAATCTTATTTTTCGACTTGTGAAAAGTATTGACCGTTGAAGTTTTATCTAAGAGTTCTGACATGCTCTGCTGGCACTTGGACGAGAGTTCTGGGATCAAATCGAGTTCTAGGTTGCAGTTCTGATATTGAACTGACTAAAACGAAAGAGTTCCAGCGTCCCATGTCATTTGAAACGCTGCAAATCTTATTTTTCGACTTGTGAAAAGTTTTGACCGTTGAAGTTTTATCTAAGAGTTCTGACATGCTCTGCTGGCACTTGGACGAGAGTTCTGGGATCGAATCGAGTTCTAAGCTGCAGTTCTGATATTAAACTAACTAAAACAAAAGAGTTCCAGCGTCCTATGTCATTTGAAACGCTGCAAATCTTATTCTTCGACTTGTGAAAAGTTTTGACCGTTGAAGTTTTATCTAAGAGTTCTGACATGCTCTGCGGGCACTTGGACGAGAGTTCTGGGATCGAATCGAGTTCTGAGCTGCAGTTCTGATATTGAACTGACTAAAACGAAAGAGTTCCAGCGTCCTCTGTCATTTGAAACGCTGCAAATCTTATTTTTCGACTTGTGAAAAGTTTTGACATTATCTGAGAGTTCTGACATGCTCTGCTGGCACTTGGACGAGAGTTCTGGGATCGAATCGAATTCTTAGCTGCAGTTCTAATATTGAACTAACTAAAACGTAAGAGTTCCAGCGTCCTATGTCATTTGAAACGCTGCAAATCTTATTTTTCGACTTGTGAAAAGTTTTGACCGTTGAAGTTTTATCTAAGAGTTCTGACATGCTCTGCTGGCACTTGGACGAGAGTTATGGGATCGAATCGAGTTCTTAGCTGCAGTTCTGATATTGAACTAACTAAAACGAAAGAGTTCTAGCGTCCCATGTCATTTGAAACGCTGCAAATCTTATTTTTCGACTTGTGAAAAGTATTGACCGTTGAAGTTTTATCTAAGAGTTCTGACATGCTCTGCTGGCACTTGGACGAGAGTTCTGGGATCAAATCAAGTTCTTAACTGCAGTTCTGATATTAGACTGACTAAAACGAAAGAGTTCCAGCGTCCCATGTCATTTGAAACGCTGCAAATCTTATTTTTCGACTTGTGAAAAGTTTTGACCGTTGAAGTTTTTTCTAAGAGTTCTGACATGCTCTGCTGGCACTTGGACGAGAGTTCTGGGATCAAATCAAGTTCTAAGCTGCAGTTCTGATATTGAACTAACTAAAACGAAAGAGTTCCAGCGTCCTATGTCATTTGAAACGCTGCAAATCTTACTTTTCGACTTGTGAAAAGTTTTGACATTATCTGAGTTCTGGGATCAAATCAAAACTTAACTGCAGTTCTGATATTGAACTGACTAAAACGAAAGAGTTCCAGCGTCCCATGTCATTTGAAACGCTGCAAATCTTATTTTTCGACTTGTGAAAAGTTTTGACCGTTGAAGTTTTTTCTAAGAGTTCTGACATGCTCTGCTGGCACTTGGACGAGAGTTCTGGGATCAAATCGAGTTCTAGGTTGCAGTTCTGATATTGAACTGACTAAAACGAAAGAGTTCCAGCGTCCCTTGTCATTTGAAACGCTGCAAATCTTAATTTTCGACTTGTGAAAAGTTTTGACCGTTGAAGTTTTATCTAAGAGTTCTGACATGCTCTGCTGGCACTTGGACGAGAGTTCTGGGATCGAATCGAGTTCTGAGCTGCAGTTCTGATATTGAACTGACTAAAACGAAAGAGTTCCAGCGTCCTATGTCATTTGAAACGCTGCAAATCTTATTTTTCGACTTGTGAAAAGTTTTGACATTATCTGAGAGTTCTGACATGCTCTGCTGGCACTTGGACGAGAGTTCTGGGATCGAATCGAGTTCTTAGCTGCAGTTCTAATATTGAACTAACTAAAACGAAAGAGTTCCAGCGTCCTATGTCATTTGAAACGCTGCAAATCTTACTTTTCGACTTGTGAAAAGTTTTGACCGTTGAAGTTTTATCTAAGAGTTCTGACATGCTCTGCTGGCACTTGGACGAGAGTTCTGGGATCGAATTGAGTTCTTAGCTGCAGTTCTGATATTGAACTAACTAAAACGAAAGAGTTCCAGCGTCCTATGTCATTTGAAACGCTGCAAATCTTATTTTTCGACTTGTGAAAAGTTTTGACCGTTGAAGTTTTTTCTAAGAGTTCTGACATGCTCTGCTGGCACTTGGACGAGAGTTCTGGGATCGAATCGAGTTCTTAGCTGCAGTTCTGATATTGAACTAACTAAAACGAAAGAGTTCCAGCGTCCTATGTCATTTGAAACGCTGCAAATCTTATTTTTCGACTTGTGAAAAGTATTGACCGTTGAAGTTTTATCTAAGAGTTCTGACATGCTCTGCTGGCACTTGGACGAGAGTTCTGGGATCAAATCGAGTTCTAGGTTGCAGTTCTGATATTGAACTGACTAAAACGAAAGAGTTCCAGCGTCCCATGTCATTTGAAACGCTGCAAATCTTATTTTTCGACTTGTGAAAAGTTTTGACCGTTGAAGTTTTATCTAAGAGTTCTGACATGCTCTGCTGGCACTTGGACGAGAGTTCTGGGATCGAATCGAGTTCTAAGCTGCAGTTCTGATATTAAACTAACTAAAACAAAAGAGTTCCAGCGTCCTATGTCATTTGAAACGCTGCAAATCTTATTCTTCGACTTGTGAAAAGTTTTGACCGTTGAAGTTTTATCTAAGAGTTCTGACATGCTCTGCGGGCACTTGGACGAGAGTTCTGGGATCGAATCGAGTTCTGAGCTGCAGTTCTGATATTGAACTGACTAAAACGAAAGAGTTCCAGCGTCCTCTGTCATTTGAAACGCTGCAAATCTTATTTTTCGACTTGTGAAAAGTTTTGACCGTTGAAGTTTTATCTAAGAGTTCTGACATGCTCTGCTGGCACTTGGACGAGAGTTCTGGGATCGAATCGAGTTTTAGTTTGCAGTTCTGATATTGAACTGACTAAAACGAAAGAGTTCCAGCGTCCTATGTCATTTGAAACGCTGCAAATCTTATTTTTCGACTTGTGAAAAGTTTTGACCGTTGAAGTTTTTTCTAAGAGTTCTGACATGCTCTGCTGGCACTTGGACGAAAGTTCTGGGATCGAATCGAGTTCTTAGCTGCAGTTCTAATATTGAACTAACTAAAACGAAAGAGTTCCAGCGTCCTATGTCATTTGAAACGCTGCAAATCTTATTTTTCGACTTGTGAAAAGTTTTGACCGTTGAAGTTTTATCTAAGAGTTCTGACATGCTCTGCTGGCACTTGGACGAGAGTTCTGGGATCGAATCGAGTTCTAAGCTGCAGTTCTGATATTGAACTAACTGAAACGAAAGAGTTCTAGCGTCCCTTGTCATTTGAAACGCTGCAAATCTTATTTTTCGACTTGTAAAAAGTTTTGACCGTTGAAGTTTTTTCTAAGAGTTCTGACATGCTCTGCTGGCACTTGGACGAGAGTTCTGGGATCGAATCGAGTTCTTAGCTGCAGTTCTGATATTGAACTGACTTAATCAAAAGAGTTCTAGCGTCCTTTGTCATTTGAAACGCTGCAAATCTTATTTTTTGACTTGTGAAAAATTTTGACCGTTGAAGTTTTATCTAAGAGTTCTGACATGCTCTGCTGGCACTTGGACGAGAGTTCTGGGATCGAATCGAGTTCTAAGCTGCAGTTCTGATATTGAACTAACTAAAACGAAAGAGTTCCAGCGTCCTATGTCATTTTAAACGCTGCAAATCTTACTTTTCGACTTGTGAAAAATTCTAACATGATCTAAGAGTTCTGACATGATCTGCTGGCACTTGGAACAGGGTTCTGATCTCGAATCGAGTTCTAGGCTGCAGTTCTAATACGAATATGTGGATAAAAGAAGAGTTCCAGCCTTTCAAATAATTTGAAACTATAAAAATAGTATTTGTCAAGTTATCGAACTTCAATAGCAGATTATTTTGTCAATTTACTTTTTTTACGGCAAAAACGCCAGAACTATTTATAAAAAGTATCAGGAACTATAGAACAGACCTGCATGCTAAAAGAACTCACATTTGTTTTTGATCTGCTGTAAAATGATCTGCTACGGGAAGTTAGCAGATCATTTTGAAAAAAAAAAATCTCGGCAAAAACGCCAGAACTATTCATAAAAAGTATCAGGAACTGTAGAACTCATCTGCATGCGATTAGAACTCACATTTATTTTTGATCTGCTGGACAATGATCTGCTAAGTTCACTAACATTATTTTTTACAGATATGCGAATGAGCTCTAGGTCACGGGGGGTTCAGCTAATTGGTAATGTGACTGTACATAGTTTTTACCAATTTTGGGATTATAAAGAAATTTCGAAACTTTTAAGGTCATATGAAAATCATCTAAGAATGAAGCACTCTAACGAGAAAGCCTTCCATGCCAATGCCATAAAATTTCAATGGCTTACGTGAAAGTTACTCAAACTGACTTCAGACCCAAGTAGATCGCTCGCGCTGGTGACAAGCGGGTGGGGTTGCACTTTGGAAGAGAGCTGTGACTGCGGGTGGGCCATCATCATGGCGTATGGTATTCATCCTGCGTGGATCAAACCTCTTTATATGAGTTTTTTAGCCATCCTGCGGCGGCAGTTGTAAATTTATGAACTTCCGGCATTCCACCGGGAAAATGGCGAAGTGGGCATTCGTTTACCACATGGGAAAGGGTTTGGTCAGGTGCTCCGCAATCGCACTGTGGTGACTACCTTAGTTCCCATTTATGGAGGTGGTGGTTAGTTTTCCCGTGGTTAGTGTGGGTGGGCACAATCTATAGATCCGCACCGGATCAGTAGTACTACTGAGTAGTTTGACTGGTTGTGCAAATCGTTTCTCTAATACTACTAAAAAATACAAGTAATTTCCTTCGGGTTATCACCTCCTCCTCCAATGTCCACTGTGCCCACCAGCACGTTAGACGACACTTATTAGGTAATTGATGCTGCCGTAGCTGTGAACTTTGGTCATACAAAAACGGCTGTACCTTACCGAAAAAAACGATAAAAAATAATTTGTTACGTACAAGTCATTGACGGTTAGGTCTTAATTCTTCTGCAGTTTGAGCTTTAACCCTAAATGTTTTTAAAACTAATATTATACAGAGGAAAGATTTGATTGTTTGTTTATATTATATTGTATTTAAACTCCTGGACCGATATTGATAAAATTTGTTATGAGGATACATTTGATTCATTGACAGTAACGTAGGCTACTTTTTATCCCGAAATTCTAACTAGATCGGGACTTATGTGGGTAAAATAGCGAGGTATTGCTAGTTGTTTAAAAAAAATTTGGTCCAGACTGACTGATCTAAAAAAATCAACGCACAGTTTAAACCGTTGGTCCTAGAAACATTTGAAGGGTGGATTTTTTTATGAAGTTTGAGTATTCGTTAAAAAAGATTTTTCGAAATTTCACCTCTAAGGCAAAAACTAGTCAGAAATAAACTACATACCTACAATATTAGCTTAATTACAGCCTCGTTAAAGTCTCACCCCTAGGTACCCCACCTAACGCTAAACTACCGCCACCTACCGGTAACAAATGAACTGAGCCAAGCTTGTTTATTAACAAGTCTTGTACTAAACGTTTGCGGCTTTATTTACGTTAACATGTGTTACTGGCTCCTGATAGGTAAAGTTTGAAGTTAGGTAATGGTAGATTTTTGTTGTGCAAATAGTCTTACTGTCTATACTAAACCCAGAGGTAACTACTAAATACTATGCTACAACCTTAATCAGGGTTTATGAGTTGGTTTTGGCGTACCGCGTATTTAGATTCGCCAATTATTATTCGCGAATGACCATAAGCCATGACCAAAAGGCCAATACATACATTATTGACGTATCGCGTATTTAAATTAAAGTGATTAAACTAATCTATTGTTTGGCATAAAATATATTTTAATGGTGTGTCCCAAGTCGCCTGGTTATCGTGTTCGAATTTCTTTAGGTCCAAAGCCAGGGGATGTTTAAAAACAGACCTTGTTCCTAACTGGCCCCGAAATGGAAACAAAACACGATCGAAACGGTAACAAACTACCAACGAGAAATATTTTTTTAGTTTAATAATTTCATTCGATTTTGTTTTGCCTACGATACCATTTTGCTTTTGGAGGCATGACATCATATTTTTGAAGGCATGAAGGCGTGATCTACCCAAAAAAATATAGAATTGGAATCAAAAGACGATCTAATTGGAAACAAAACAACGATCGAATTTAAGTGACCTGAGTCATTTGAGTGAATACCAAAAAAAAGGATAAATTCGTACGAACGAAGTATAGAGCGTCGCTGTGGCGTCGCATCGCACCCCATCTTCTGAAATCTTTCAGTGAAGTAACCAACATAAATACAATAACAACAAGCGACCAGGTAATAATTAATTCCAAAATATTATGCAAAGTAATAAAACTTGAAGCCAAACGTTTATTTAAACGAGACTTTAACCATAATTATGTTGTTTTGTTTCATCAGAGAATTAGAATACACTTTGGGGAATCAGAACCGGTTGACCGGATTCAGCTTTTGGGCTACCGGAGACATTATACGGCTCATTTTAGTAAAGATTAATTTGGTATTAAATTCGGGCAATACCACGTATTTCAGAAAATTAATGAAATGGGCATTTTTTTTAAATTTGGCACTAAGGTGACCATTCATTTTTTAGGTTAAATTAAAAAAAACCTGAAGTTTGAGTTCTTAGTTAAAAAAAACTTTGCTTGTGTCTTAAAAACAATAGCACATTTATTTTGAAATACTTAAAAAACCAGATTGATTTAATTCCTTCATATTACAGTCTTGGAACCAAAAAGCATAGAAGAGAATTTTACCATGATACATTTTTTAAATTTTGAAAATGGCGCACATTCGGTAACCAGGAGACTTTTACAGAGCATAACTTTAATTTTATGAAGCAGCACAGTATCCTCTACCCGAAGGTACCCGTTTATTCATTTATTACGGGACACCCTGTTTATGTATATACCTACAACCAGAGCAGAAACAAATATCTGTACAAAAATGTATGTTTGAGGCGGCAATCGAACCCGCAACCAAGAGGCCCTTAATGAACGTTCTCAAGCAACTGCCGCCGCCGGGCACCGGCTACCGAACGTAACTTTTCTTCGTATATTTCCCCACTTTAAGTTTCTAAAGATACAAATTTGTCGCTCAGTCGAAGGCTTTGTTTTATATAACTTTACATAAATTATGCATTACAATTGATGATACTAGGAAGTACTTGGAATCTACACTAATATTATAAAGATAGAAGATTTGTTTGTTTGTAACGAATAGGCTCCGAAACTCCGTCCCCTACGAAGTCGTGAGCAAAAGCTAGTCTGGACATTTAAGTCTGTAGTCCAACTCTAGTTAGGTATCTACCTATATTATGTTCAAACAACAGACCTACTTTACCCCAAGTTTGTTAGTAGATAAGCGAAGTGTCCTACTGTCACAAATATAGGTCTAACTTGTATTATCTTGAATCTAGACTTAGTGGGTACCAGTGGCGAGGGATGAAATTTCATTGAAGGTAAGTGGATTTAAGAACATCAACACCTACACAGGGCAAAAGGTTTCTTGGAGCAGACAAATAGTCCTCTCCAAAAAATCTGAATTCATAATGCCCGAACCGGAGTCAACAAAGTTTAAACCAAAAAAAAAACTGGCCAAGTGTGAGTCGGACTCGTTCACGGGTTCCTTATCATTTTATTCAGTTTTTAGTATTTGTTGCTATAGTAGCAACAGAAATACGTCATAATCTGTGAAATTTTAAACTGTATAGCTATCACAACCTGGTGACAGACAGACGGCCAGGCGGACAAACAGTCTTAGTAAAAGTGTCCCGGTTTTACCCTTTGGGTACGAAACCCTAAAAAGAAAAACCTAAAGTAAAATAAAAATTGAAAATAAAACCTCTAAAATTATAAAAGGCAATATAAACAAAGCCAAAGTTACCTAAATTAGGATGTCTCAAAAAAATCTCCAGCGGCTATGAAAATGAGGATAAGTTAGATAATTAAAATCCAATACCAAAATTGCGCATTAAGTAGTTCTGCAGACGACAAACTTTTTAATTAAACTTGCCAAATAAAGGAGAGGGATTATAATATAAAACACTAGAAGCGCTCCGCGGTTTCACCCACGTAACTCAAAAACCTGTGGAAATATCGGGATAAAAAGTGGCCTAGGTTATTCCCAATTCATCTTTGTATCCTAATACCAAGTTTTATCAAAACCGTTTCAGTACTTTCGGTTCAGTCTGTCCTCATTATTATAATAATAATTAGTGTAGATGTAGATAATAAATGGTCATTTTAAATGGAAAATGATAAAAGAAACCTAAAAATGATTTTGAAATACCTATTCAACGATACCCCACTTGATATAATTGGTCAACTTTTTTTTTTAATTTTTGACACTCTGGCGTCTTGTACTCGCCATTTATTATCATTATTATTGAAATGTCTTTAGTGACACTAGCAAGGTTGAGACAAATCGATTAACGTAAGAATCATCAAAATTGGCCCACGCGTTTGGGCTCTAGAGAGCCACATAGGTTCAAACTTATGTACAAACAAACATAGACTGATGAACACATTACCACTCCTTTGCGTTGCGCAGTCGAGTAAAAATAGAAAATCGAAATCTTTAACCAAACGAAGTTAATAGTTTTTGTCAAATGACAAACGTTGTTACGACAATTTTTTGAGAAAAAGTTTTAAGTCTACAGGTACCTAAGTAGGTATAGGCTACGTGCCTACCACAGATAAGGCAACCGTGTTAATTGCACTAAGAGGAAAAATTAGTTACTATTTATCATTTTTAAAAGAAAAAAATTAAAAACAATTTTTAGAAATTCCATTTAGGGTTTTTCTTTTTATTATATTTTTGTTTTGTGATTAAATGTTATTGATTTCGTTTTGGAAATAAAGTCGAATGGATTACGTTTAGGTAAAGTAATCTCATGACATTACCTATTTAAACCCATCATGACTGATGGACAGACAAACTTAATGCAAATATTACTTATTTGACACTGGTTTAATGCACACAAGTCATGCGATTCCAAAATTTTATAAAGGACCTATCAATAACAAAAAACACCGAAATCGGACTATTATATACGACGGCGTACGACGGAGTACGGTGCGGGGGGAGAATCTTCTTCTTTTTTAAAGTCGGTTACAAAAAGTAAAAATTAATGCTCCATTCAAACAGTCACTCAAGGAAATTGGCAAATAAACAAAAACTAGTGATATGCTTATTGACATAATATACGCGTCGTGTGGCCTGCTCCGACTGACTATTTGTCTATATCTATTCTATTTGTCTATATAAAATTCTATATCATAGTTAAAACGTAGACCTATTCCTATATATTCTAATCACGCGTATCCGGTATTAAATTTTATACAGTCATACAAATAAAATTAATATGAAAACAGCAGAACAATAAAACGCAACATTGAAAATTGTGCAACTATAAAATTACGTTTCATGGGCGCTTGCATAGCTAGAGCTTTAATTACAATTTAATTATTACGTCAAGGCCTCTTAATATATTTAGCTGTCACTAAAAGCGCCCTCTTATATGATCACTTGGGAATATCGTGATGAAAAGCAGTCAGTAGTTTCAGAGCTTAATAAAACCTATAAAAAAAAATCTAAACACAAAAACACGACATAAAAAAAAGTGAGAAAGGAAGAATTTTTGTGATGAGAAAGTGGTTCTAAATTCTCTATCGATTTTTCTGTACCTATTAGTTTAATTCCCGATTTTATAGGTATATTTTGAAAACTGAGAAACTTGCAGATCGCTTGAGTAGCAATTCTATTCATCACTCCGATAATCCTCATCAGATCCTCGTCAAGTTTGTATACGACAACCCCTGAAGTATCTCTTTTCCACAATCATCTCAATTGTTAGATAAAAAATCTCCTCCTTTTTTAACACAAACACTCCGTTGCGCCATGAATCCACAAATGGCATCATTTATGACTTAGTCACAATCAATTAAATTAGACTCCTCATAAAGTTTTCGCTATACAAGTTCCCTAAACCTACATGAAACCAATTTGTTTGCGTTCATCAATTTGTTTTGGCAACTAGCCAATGTTTGGGCTGGCTTTGACATCGTTACCGAATTTAGGGTCTAACATAAAACTACGAAAAGTCATCGACATTTCAGCATTGGTTTGCTAAAAAATTGTGCGCAATATATTTCCCTTATAATATTTTAACCGGTTCCGTTTTCATGTAATTTTCTTAGGGCATTGTTTTTATCGTGCTCTGGGCGTTTGTTTACTATTGACTATGCAACTAAGAAGCAAAATATCAAAATTCCGTCTACCAAACAAATTGTTCACAGAAACAATTATTAAGTTGCATTATTACAAACTAAAGTCACTTGTGTTAAAATTAATTAGCAAGTATTTCATGAAACTAGTCCTGAATATTCGAAAATTTATGAGTTTCGGGTGCAAAGACTGAATTATGAATTCGTTGCTAAATGGGAAACTCATTTGTCAAAGTGATTTTTGTTTTAGTACGAATAATTTGTAATGAATAAGGTGAACTGTCCAATGCTTTAACTTGGTTTTAGTAAAAAATGAATGGAGATTGTTTTTCGCGAATTGCTGAGTTTCTGATACTCTAACCTATTTTTAAATCAAATCACTTTATTTGTAAACATTGTAAACAATTTTATGTTATTTAAAGAAGTTGCGCAGCTATGCTTTACTTAAACAGGTATACTAATTTTGAAATAGCATTAAGATATCAGTAATAATATTTATTTAACGATAACAATTACTTAGTATTTTAAGCTAAAGTAACGGACCTTTATGAATCACAAGACCTCAAGGCAGATCATCGCTCAGAAAATCCCTGACTAAGAAGTATGCCTTCTCGACAAGGAAACTCTTGAGTTTTCTTTTAAAGACAGTGTTTTAAAGACAGTATTTTGGTTTCAAAGAGTGAATATTAAAAACCACAGTAGGTATACAATAAAAAGTTATTAAATTTATGCAACTTTTCTTGGAAACTATACCAAATAAAAAAAATGAAAATGTATTTATTAAGAAAATAAGAGAAGGTTACTCAAGAACGTTATCTCGTAGCTACAGCGATTTAAGACCCTAGTCTGTAGTGCCTGTAGTGGTCTGTAGTGTTAAAATATAGGTAGACAATTTGATAAGTTGAAAAAAATATATATTTTATTCTTTATTTATAAAATGAGCATCTTCTAAAGCCATAGTCCCTAGACTGCACGATGATTTTGTTTTGTTTGTTTTCAAACTGAGCACTCAACGTGATAAGTTCCCGATGAGATATTTTCCGATGGTAAATTCTCTTCTCTGCAGACTCGCGTATACACTTCTTGTTAATTTAATTTTCCTATCAACTACTTAGTGGCAGACAGAAGACACAACCTTAAGAAACAAGATTAATAAATAAAATGCCAACAAATAGGTCAGTATTGTGACTCCGTTTCCCCATTAGTCCATTAGCTTTACTTTTGTAACTATAATAATTGGAATGAAGTAAGAGTAATACAATTTAGTTGACGTATTTTCCTTTTTGCGTGTGATATTTGTACTTTACTGCAGTTAAGGTGCTTATCGTGGGTCTCCGAATAGAGATGCGAGACATACGAATTTAGCCAAATTTTGCTAAAAAATATATTGTTGTTTATTTTACAATTATTTTTAGTATTTTACGCAAAATAGTTCCAAGAAGAGATAGAAAATATTATTGGCATTACTTTACAGCTTGTATTGCGGTAATCTTTGAACAAAACTAAATGAAATTAATTGAAGTCAAAATGTGTACTTTTTGAAAAATTTGCGAAAATATTAGGGTTTGTTTTTATTGAGCCAACTTCCAGTTTATAAAAAGATTAGTGTTTTGTAAAAATTCAATCGTTTTTTTTTAATTATCTTGTCCGTAAAATTGGTAACAAACTGCAGAAGGGCCAATAAAATCAAAGACTTTCAATATCAAATGTGACGTTTGTATTGGGTGCAAAGTTTTCACGCTCTATGAATAGGTTTAATCTCTTTGACTAAAATCTACGTAAATCAGCCTTCGCGTTTCGATGAGTTTCAAAAGTTTGAAACACGATAAATACACAACATTCACAATAATCCTAAGTACACAAATTAATGTTTCAACTCAAATATTTAATAAACAATAAAAGAGAGGAAATAATTACTTCTCCATTTAGGGTCCATGCAGGCAAGAGATTTTGCGATCAGCCGATACCTAACCGATCGGTACCATTCAATTTGAAGGCAAACAAAAAACAATGTTTAACTTTGAAAGGGCTTGTTGATTATTTTTAAATAAATAATAAAGAGTTTTACTTTAATGCGTTGAAAATTATAAAAAAGGGTTTTTGTGACAATGGCCCAGTAAGAAATCAACGTTATTTTGTAATTGATGAATGTAAAATCTAATTTCCTGACTACTAAAACCATAATATTAACCTAACTAGAATTTTAAACCGTCCAAAAAATCTTATAAATTACCCTTAGAATATGACTAATTTTATCGTGATGAAACCCGTGGCTTAGTTTATTTTTAACTAGCGACCCGCCCCGGCTTCGCCCGGCTATATTATGCATGTATTATACATATAAACATTCCTCTTGAATCACTCTATCTATTAAAAAAACCGCATCATAATCTGTTGCGTAGTTTTAAAGATTTAAGCATACGTAGGGATATAGGGACAGAAAAAGCGACTTTGTTTTATACTATGTAGTGATTCATTTTAAGTACAAACAATTACTATTTTATTAAATAGAAAATGTTGTAACCTACTGCTTAGTTCAGCCACAAATGTAACTAAATATTGTTTAATAAATAAGTAAGTTATTTACTTACTTATTTATTAAATTTCGTTGCCGTCAGACATATTGACGAGTTCTTTCTTCTGATACTACAGACAACAAACTTTCCTGTTTGCCTACAAAAGAGTCTGTTGTTTGCGTTCGCCCTTATTTTCGCTCGATGACGTCCAACTTTTATAGCTTTCCGTTTATTGACAGTAAACTAAGTTTATTGTTTGTGAATTTGTCTCCTTTGAATTTGGATACTTTGGTAAATTAATCGTTACGAAAAAAACAAGGTTTTGGTCTTGAGTTTTGTTTTTTTGACGTGAAACACCTTTAAAAATGATCAGAAGGGTAATACAAAAACTAGATTAACGATTGTAAGGTTGTGCAAAAATGCGTCATAACAGGGGCCTTATTGTGCTATTTGGCCAACCATTGTCATTATATCGAGACTCTATTGATATTATATCGAGATTGTGACTTTATTTGGTATTCTGCTAAAATTTTAATAACATCGCAATAGGTATAATCACTATGTTGCTAAGCGATATACCGTTTTGACAACTATCGAGATTACATTGAGCCACGATTCTAGAGCAGAATACCGAAGTGAGTCATTTGGTGTGTCAGTGGTGTTTCGATAGAATAGTTAACGTTAGGAGAATACCAATTTGACATGTAATGTCATATTTTTGACATTAAATTTCTATTACGATTATATCGACACTCTATTGAAACACAATTGTATTAGCAGACTTAGGCCCCAGATGTGACGAAAGATTTTTGATTAGCTACTTCCGCTTGGATTGTTTAAACTTGACGCTGAAGACGTTTCACCAACTTCACTGAGGCTGCGTCTAGAAGACTGCAATTTTTTTTTAATCTAGTGTTTATTTTGTTTACTTCAAGATAATGCTGAAGTAGGCAAGTAATTAATTAGATACAAATATAAAAACTTTAAACTTTTCCTTATATTTTGTTTGATGTAAACAATTAGGTAACTAATTATAACTTAATTTTCTTTTAAGATAGAAAAATACGTTTGACTTTTCCATAAGATATTGTGTGCCTGCCGTGCCGACGGATAGGCTACGTATGCACTATGCGGTTCGGCAGGATGTGGTTAGCCCGTAAAAATAATGTATGTGCGACAATTAGTTTTGACAGTTAGACACTCAGTTGGACGGTCGCTATACGCACCAAGTTTGGTTGGCGGTTGCCGGCGCATTATAACAGAATAATCTCTATCACTACATAGTATAAAACAAAGTAGCTTTTTCTGTCCCTATTTCCCTTTGACTGCTTAAATCTTTAAAACTACGCAACGGATTTTGATGGGGTTTTTTTCAATAGATAGAGTGATTCAAGAGGAAGGTTTATATGTATAATGCATGCATAATATAGCCGTGCGAAGCCGGGGCGGGTCGCTAGTTAACTATAAAGTATTCTGTGCCATTACGGTTAGCCATTATCGCAACCGCATCCTACAATCGGAACCATATAGTACGTATGTTGTCGTAGTTTTCAAGTCGACGAAGGCTTCTAACTAATAACTGCTATCAGGCATAGCAACTTTACTAGCTTTACTAATGGCTTAACTTACTTTCCGGAGCATAGAGCTCAAGATAACATTTTTGCATCATTGTTCACACACATCGAAGTCACGACGAAGTTAAGCGTTGCTTAACCTGTACGATCAAACATAACTGTCACTAATCCAAGAACCCTTATTAAATAGCCTCAATCGATTACCGGAAAGTTTCGGACGTTACAATTAACCATGTAATTGTACTTGAAATAGGTACTTTTAAATAAAATGATCGCGTAACATACACACAAAAAAAAAAAAAAAAACATACAGACGAATTGAGAACCTCCTCTTTTTTTGAAGTCGGTTAATAAAATTGAGAACAGCTAAGGAGGCTACTAAAGATTTTTTTATAAAAGCATGTATGATAATTGTGTATATTGTTTCAGAGGCTACACTTTCTTTGTGGTACAATGTTTTACTATGTGAAACTTTGTGGGCCTTTGTGTAACCGGAACATGAGCGGAATTTAAAATTTGGGCAGGTTGTAGTAGGTTAGATACCGCATAAGGTACCGCCTACGTATAGCCTGCCTCGGCTTCATAAGGGTATAGCAGAGCATATAAGCCGGCATTTATTTTTGTGACAAAACCTTAGCACAGTCACATTACCAATTAGCTGAACCCCACGTGACCCAGAGCTCATTCGCATATCTGTAAAAAATATAGTAGATACCTATTTTTGTTACTTTTTAATACTTAGTATATTGTTTAAAAAAAAAAGATCAGATAAGATTACTTTACAACCTTACAGATTTGCGAGTGAGCGTGGGGTTCAGCTAATTGGTAATGTAAATCTTCTTGGTAATGTAAATCTTCTTGAATTGTGAAAACGTATGAAAATTCGTTTAGTAGTTTTAAAGTTTATCGCGTTAAGTACAAAAGACTGTGGATGTTGTCGGTCATTCAAAATGATTGGCGCGATTTTAACCAAAAAACTAGGATTCTTTGTCAATTTTCTGTAACTGTGAATTCAACATTTTTTTTTTCTTAGCGCTACAGTTTCTTGTTATTTTTGGCCTCCTATTCATTTTTACAGTACTCGCTTCGATCCGTGACTTCGTTACCCGGCCCTTAGTTCATCCTGGCTGCAATGTGGCTACCAGTCAACATGACATGAACAAGTTCAATTGGCATAAAATTCTCATCCAAAAACAAAATAATCCGTAAATAAATAATCCCAGATTTCGTCGTCACAATGAAAAAGCAATTAATTTGAATAAATACACAAAAAATGCTTCCCTAATGGTACATTTGAAATTCTGTCCCTGTTTTATAGCGGTTTTCTGTTTAATGGGGTCTTAATATCTGTAGAACTGTTGCCACCTCGTTTCTAGGGGACTTCTTATCATTTTTGCGGAATACTATTTGAATATCAAACAGGTTAGGGATGTGACGGGGCAAGAAGTCTTTGTTATACAGTCTTGCAGTCTTGAATATTTTATGATCGAGAAAACTATTCGACTATCGAGTAAGTCCACTTAATCTGTATAAAGTGCGATAAGATGAAATATTATCTAGACTATTTCATGGTACCACTAAAAAATTAACACAAAGTATCGACAAACAGTCCGTTAGTGGCTTTTATATATTTTAATATGTATTGTGTTGGATTCCATTTATATTTTCCATAATAAACGTGATTATGAAGTCGTAATTAGCGCACGACATCATCAAATAGTCATACGGAGTACTAACACAGGTTAGTGATGTTATAAAGTGAGAAGTCATCGATATGCAGTCTTGCGAGTCTAGCAGTGTTGTTAATGATCGTATTTTAATGAAATAGTTAAACTGTAATTAGGTTGATGTTTGTTTCGGGTCTAAATGTATATCTATGTATAATAATGTTTTTACTAGTAACTTGTTTAAAACGGGGTATTAACCAAGTAAATTTGGAAGTGAAACATCTATAACCGCACGTAAAACCGATTTCTGGTGTGGCGACGCATGCCGTGGCGACGCGCCGCCACGCTATATGATGGTTTATATATACACTATACAGTCTATATGCAGTAGTGTGTACGGTGTGCACACCGTAATCGACTGTGCGATTCTATCACAATCTGTTCTTTTCTGCATATTACAAAATAATGTCGATGTTTCACATCTGCCAGGCGTTTATTATTGAAAATAACCATGGTAGATATGAATCTTCACTTGTATTTTTACTAAACAATTATTCTGTTTTTGAAGTTATACTTCTTTAGGCGCGTTATGAAAAAATGATGAGAGTGAAATTTTACAAAAGCGAGACACAAAATTCTCACGTCACACAAAATTCTCACGGGAGAAGTTGAACTTTATTGATTGTGTTGACAATCCTTTTCCAGTCCAGAGTTTTTTGTCGGACGAGTATTTTGCCCGACGAGTTTTTTGTGGGACGAGTTTTTTGTCGGACGAGTTTTTTGTCGGACGAGTTTTTTGTCGGACGAGTTTTTTGTCGGACGAGTTTTTTGCCGGACGAGTTTTTTGTCGGACGAGCTTTTTTTTTTTTTTATTTATTTATTTTTTTTTTTTTTATTTATTATTTTTTTTTTTTTATTTTTTTTTTTTTTTAAATGCCAAAGAAGTATAACTTCTCATAAGTACACGCACCCTTTTTTTTTTTTTTTTACACTCATAATACGAGTCTAGTTTCTGAACTTGTGGCTAGATGGCGCAGTATACAATGACAGACACAGCAGCACTAAAAGTAAGAATTAAATTCCCTTTAACGTTCAGTAGTAGTCAGTCTCTGAATTTTGGAATCTCTATCTTGTTTACCATCAAAATATTCTAATAAAATTTCTATTAAATACCAAAATTTTGCTTTTCTGCAAAAAAAATCTTGGTTTTAGAAAACCTAGAAATAGTTCATATATTTTTGGCAGACTGCATCAAATTTAGTTTTAATTCCACCAATTATTATAAGTCACCCTAAAATACTTCTTCTTCTTCTTATTCGCTCTTTCCCACGTTATATTATGGTCAGGTTGTAGAGTCGAACAATAATTCTTCCTCCGAAATGAGTTTCGTCGCCCTAAAAGACTGATCTTGCTGTTTTACTTAAACCAAATTTCCCATCACTAAATATTAACAACCCACTAGGTGTTCCGTTAAAATGAAATGAAATAAAGAACAATAAATAATAGTTGGTCGTATTTCAAACGTGCGATAAAGGGGAAGAATCTTGACCGTTTTAAATTATTTTCATTTATTTTGTGATAAAAGTGATAATTTACTTTTCATTGTGTTAAAAGAATATTTTCTTGACTTGAGGATCAAATAAACTGTTGCAATTTAAATTGAACTTTTTGGTACCACTTTCGGTTGTTTTAAATGATTTTTTTCACTTGTCAGTTTTTAAAGGTTTTCAGCGTAAGTTTGAGATCGAAAAGTAAAGTAGGTTCAAGAATGGAGATTATTGGGACACTCTCTCGAGGCATTGTCCCCAAGATGTGGACAGCCTTCCCGCGATGAAATACGAGACTGAATCGCTGGGACCAAAAGCTATCAGCTCTAAGATCGCCAGTAGCTTCGATAAGACGCGCCAATAATTCCCTCAAGAATTTATTGAATTCACAATCGTGTTATTCCATTTTTATGTGTCGATTCTAATTTGGACTTCATGTCGGAATTCAGACTAAAATATATGAGTCACACAGCTGAGATTAGCAACAGTCACAGACGTCTTAGGACATACCTATTAATTTAGTCATGTATGGCAAGTGACTCATTTTATGTAACTTCAAGAATGTAGAGATAATTTTGTATTGGAATAGTTTTTGCATCTGAAAAAACGACCCGTGTCTGTTATTAAATCAGTATTTGTATTTTTTAATAGCTGTAGACATACTATGCCGCAGGTGACATAGTGCTGACCTAAAAAAGGATTGTGATTTACAAATAGACATATTTTAAAAAGTACTTATGGTAAGTATATACTTTTACGCGACTCTAGTACGGAGCCAAAAAAGCAAAACATATATTAACATATATTTTTTATTTGTATAATAATATGTGTATGTTCATCGTTTTCAACATATTATAAACTTCTTTAATAATTTGAAGAAATTATTTTCAGTGAAACATGTGTCTTCAAATCGTATCTTTTTTATTAATTGGTACAATAGTAAAGAATAAAGGTCCCTGCCAATATGAAACTTTCAATACTGCCCGCTCCATAAACAGTACATTTGAGTACATTCTTAAAAAACTGTTTCTAAACGTCGTAATAAAGTCTCCGTTATTAAGGTGTAGCCTATTGATAATTCTACTCTAGCTATCCACATACCAAATTTTATTGCAGTCTTACTAGTTTTTGCGTGAAGAGAACCACTTACTAACATAGTAACAAGTGTACGATATTGGGTGACCTTAGAACAAAAAAGCTAATATCGCCAGCTTTTGTACTTATAATAATAATAAATGTTTTATAATAATAATAAATGTTTTATTTCATAGAACAATACACTACGGCTAATTATAGAAATGAGAATTAAAACAAGTTTTAAATCATAATTCGCAGCGTCAGATTTAGCATCTACCCTCCGTACTAGTTTGCACTGTATGACGGTCAGGTATGATTCCTCTTCCGAGATCGCAGCAAGTTATCCACCTACCTCCAATTGCCAACCGGCAAACGGCACAGTAGGTGAACACAAGTAACAAGTTTATCGGTGAAGCATAGTATAACGAAAATTTAGAGACTGAGTTGTTTACAGTAATCGTTCTTGTTCCTTATTATGACATATTAATATTATTAAATTACTTATAAAAAAAAGGTAGCCCAAAAATTCCCGACAATGGCACATTTGGGAAATGTGTATATGTAGGTATGTATAGGTGTGTGTGTGTATGTATGTAATTATGTGTGTATTGCGTATGTATGTGTGGATATGTGTGTAAGTATATTGTGTGTTTTGTGAAGTTTATTCAAGGAAGGACATATTAGACATACACTAGTGTCAAGGAAAAGCATAGGTACATAAGTTGAGGTTTAATATCTGTAACTTTATCATTTAAGAATATCAAATAAATTCTCGGTCTCATCATAAGTCAAATGGTGTAGGAAGTCGAAGATGGCTTTCTTTACTTGAAATAAAGATAGTGTTTGAAGGGTTATGTTTTTACTTATTTTGTTATAAAGCCAGGGCATCAAATACGCAGGAAATCTATACTTATAGTTCTTGCATCTTTGCCAGTAAAGATGCAAGAACTATAAGTACAAAAGGTCTAAAAGTCTAGAATAAACATACGCGACCATAATACAATATACTGATATTTGGTACACGTACTATATAAAGCTAATAATGTCAAGTAACAATATACTCGTAACAACCTTCGTAGCACAAAACATTTGCCTTACAAAATCAAATATTCAGCATTCGAAGAAATCTGTCAATTACCAACCAAAAAAAACACGAATACGATCTGCAAAAACATCAGAAAAAGACGAGTTTGGATTCGAGTAATCCAGTACAGTTGGCACGACAAACTCTGACACGTCGATCTTTTATTTCGAAGGAATAAGATACATGTTGGTGGCGGTTGTTTTTTGTCAACTGTACCTAACAAGGCGTTTCTTGCTACCCTTATTTCATATCAAAGACGCCTACGACGCATCTGTTCTAATCTTAGTGCAAATATTTATTGTACCCCCCCTTTCTCTTTGCTTGCGACTTGTCCACAATAGAGCGAGATGCAACAACGATATCGAACTTCCTTTATACTTTCCACTGATTGACAATGGAATAAACTCAACAACGAAAGCAAATACAAGTCTTGGTTTTCATGATTGTTTATTCCTTAAGTATAAGTTTTGCCTAGCAGTTACCGAATTTACTTACACAGTTTATGCACTACGCTTCAGCAACAAATGTCAACTTCAAAGCCATAAAGCATACTTTTCCTATTGGCTTCGCCGTAGTTGGGTAAGTATGAGCAGATACACAACACTTTCATAAATTTGAAAGCTAGATAGAGGTAAATAGAAGACATTCGCCGATCTCAAATAAATTAAGGAGGGGGCGGCTCACAACTAAGCGACGCTCGCTGATCGTCAAGTTAGAGGCCTTAAGGCGATCTGAAAACTCTAACAATAGGTGAGCCACACCACTATACCAGAAAAAGAAGAGTAAACTAAGAAGACCCCAAAAAATAAAGAATTAAGAACTTCACTAATTTCGGAATATGCGTGCGTGGTAGCGTTTATCTATGTCCTCAGAACCCTCTGAGGTGCTGACAAATACTTCGCTATCTTTGTCGCAGTCGTTAATTTTACCACTCTAATGTGAACAGCGTCCATAGGCTCCGTTCACAATTATTAAGGAATCTTGTTCTAATAAAGGGTATGACAGTTTAGGATAAGAGATTTGTTTATGAGCAATCTGGATTGTGGTCAGGATTTTGTGAAGTTTCTTGTCATACTCGAATTTGATTGGAGAATGGGTAGGTATATACGTCCTATTATATACATGATTTTTGTATATAGGCAGAGAGTCTGAGTAAGAAGAAATCTTTGTGAATTGTTATAGGTATCGATCGAGTCAAGGAGGATTTAGTAGCAGCGCCGAAAAAATCAATACTGAATGCCACAGCGGTTTAGATAGGTAAAGTCTGAAGAGAATGTATAAATTCCGTGCAATAAAAAGCATCTTTTACTAGACTCCTCAACAAAACGCCAAAGGGGCCGATTAAGCAAGCTCTAGAAGGACAGTATGGAGGAAGACTGAAGAGAGGAATGGGAAAGTTTACATCTTGGAAGGAGATAGCTAGTGATCGAATGAAATAGAAGAATATTTCGGAAGGGCATGAAAGACCTACGAAGGGTTTTTGTGCTGCAATAAGCGAGAAGTAAGTATTCTGCAGTATCTAAAGAAAATCCTATACTTAATCCTTTTTGAGTACAAGAAGAAGACTTCGGACTAAATCCACAAAAAAAAAACTAATTATGAAAATAATTTTCCTATAATTATTATCCTTATTTGCTGGCAAAACTCTGGAATCAGGGAATTTTTAATATTATGTGACAACACCATTAAGTTGGTGTTGCCACATCTTAAAATTTCCTTAATTTTTCGGTTAGTTAGGGTAATTGACATTATAATTCTATTATTTTTATTCAAATATATTCGCAAAAACCTTACTCAATTATACATACACCGTTACATTTGCCTGTCTGTCCATCTGTACTTTTTACAATCGATATCTATGGAACATAACAGCTGTGCCGTCTTAGCGTTGAGCTCGATATTCAGCGATTAAAAATTAAATAATATTTATGGATAATTAACTGTTTAATCGTAGTAGGTAGATAGTGCGTATGTAAATCGATAGATAAAATTATAGATGTTTATTGAAACACAAGAAGTACCTACATATCATATTGGGTTTCTACCTGACAGCGGTTTTGTAGCTCCAACTGAAAGCTTTCGGGATTTTGTATTTGGACAGGATTTGGGCGTACCGTAGACTTTACCAGACGGGACCGTTCCAGCTTAACATTGATATTCAATGACGCTCTTACTAAGCGATGATCGCTGCCGGTTTTCACCCTGTTGATCACAGAGACGTCATTGAATATGTGCTTGTGATTCGTCATGATTAGGTCTATCTCATGCTTGTTACCGCGTGGGCTCAGCCAAGTCCATTTCCTGGATGACCGCTTCTTGAAAAAAGAGTTCATCGCGAAGAGTCCCTCTTTTTCCATGAAGTCGGCCAATCGCTGGCCCCTTTGGTCTCGCTGTCCAAATCCAAACTGGCCCACTCTCTGTTCGTCACCGCTCTTCTTGCCAAGCCGCGCATTGAAGTCCCCCATCACAACCGTGTAGTGTGTTTTCGAGGCATGCATGACACGTGCAATATCGTCGTACATGACCTCCACTTCATCGTCGGGGCGTTTCGAGTGTGGCGCGTATACCTGTATGACCTTCAGCGAATACCGGTTGGTTATTCTGAGTATAAGGTATGCCACCCTGCTCGAAACGCTCTCGATCTTAACAATGTTGTTGACGAGGGACCTGTGGACGAGAAACCCGATACCATGTTGGGACAGCTGGTCGCCCTCCCGGTGGTAGAACAAGTTGCCGGAATTAAGGGTGATCGTGTCCTCTCCCTCTCTTCGGACTTCTGATAGCCCTATGATATCCCACTGCAACTTGTCCACCGCTTCTTCCAGCTCTATCATCATCGCGTCAGTCCTCAAAGTCCGCGCGTTGTATGTTACCAGGTGCAAGGGTCGTCGGTATTTGGTTTGGTAGCTCGATCTCTTCCGCAGATTCTTAGCACCCCCTGCCCCGCCTTTACCGTGGCCGCTACCGTGACCAGGAATAGCGGAGCTGCCGGGGACTGGGGGCCGTTCGTTCATACTTTTTATCCTGATATTCCCACGGGATCGGGACTTACGCGGGTGAAACCGCGGGACGCAGCTAGTAATATATAATTTATAGTGTACTCAGTGAAGTGCTGATGATGAAATTCAGTTGCAATCTGACGTTCTTCGATGCTTTGGAAAACTTCACTTCAAAGTTTCACTAAACGAAAGTAGGAAATATAATACATCGGAGGCTGAATGGCCTTAAAGATTTTTGCCTACCCTTTCGGTGGTATTATTTCAAATCTGGGGCCTTAGTAAATACTAGCTACCCGTCCCGGCTTCGCACGGCTATATTATACATATAAATCTTCCTCTTGAATCACTCTATCTATTAAAAAAACCGCATCAAAATCCGTTGCGTAGTTTTAAAGATTTAAGCATACAAAGGGAAATAGGGACAGAGAAAGCGACTTTATTTTATACTATGTAGTGAAGTATACAAAACCAAACCGCGATTTCGACTATTAGATGCGTGGCCTGTAATTCTCTAGAGTTTTGCAATCGCTTGGAACATAGCCACAAAAAGCATGATGCGCGACAAACGTTTGACTTTTTGCTTCTTTTTGGAGAGCCTGGTGATATTTTCAGTACTCTCACAAATTCTACAGATTCAAGCAACGCGAACGTTTAGCTTTTATGTCGGTGATTTTACCGAGTAAGTATCTAGATTACACATTCGAATTTTGAAGGCAGCTGTTATGATTTTGAAATAACAAGTTAATTTAAATATTTGTTTGAATTATTATTGAGTGATCATGGATTGACTTACTCGTATACCGCGATGCGATGTAGTCAGAAATGCATTTTGACGACCCAGTTGGCGCAATGGTCACCTTGCCGGACTGCCAAACACAGGGTTGCGGGTTCGATTCCCGCCTCAGACAAGTATTTATGCTTAGATATTTGTCTGTGGTCTGATTGTTTCTATGTATTATAAGTATATATTTACAAAAGAAAAGTATATAAGTAGTATGTCCGCACGACACATGTCTAGCACCCATAACACAAGTCTAGTTACTTAGCTTGGGGCGATGTGTGGAATGTCCTGTAATATTTATTTATTTATTATTTATTATACTCACCAAAAAAATTCGAGAAAAAGATTTTCGATCTTCAGCAGTAAACAGCGGCCCGGTGATATTGTTTACCTTCTCTTGCCTGATTGGCATACGTTTAATTCTCATTTAAAGTAACTATTCCAATTAGGTCAGATAGCCTTTCAGAAAAAGCCCGTAAAAGTAAAAACTAAATTCAATTTCGATACCATTATCTCTCGGAAATTAATTGAACATGAAATTAACGACGGATTTACAGTTTCAGCGGAAAAAAGTATAAAAGTCCGTGAATTTTTTGTAAGCATACTAGTGTGCAACCGTGACTTCACATTTCAGAACATGTCGAGAGATGCTTGACTGATGGTAGAAGGACAGGCAGAGAAAAAAAAATTGCAAATCGAAGGAAATTGCTTATTTTTAGTATTTTTTTCTAATATTTCCTGCTTCTGCATAAATAATAGCGTATGATCTACTTAATACTTATGATTAAATATATAGTTACTAAGAGGGCAAGAGATTTTTTCTAAATGTTTTATGACAACTAATATCAAATTCACTTTTTAAATTTGCAAAATGATAGGTCAGGTCAGGTGACGATGCGGTCTAAGATGTAGCACAATTTCCTACTAGATACCTCTTCTTTGAAAACGGATCATAGTAGGTATTTTCCGTGGCACTTCCCATTGGCACGTGCCGGCGATAAAATGTTGCTTAATGAGCTACAAATCTACGCATCAAGAGGTCGTTTGGCTCAAAATGCGAATTTCATTGAACTAAGTGGATTTTATGAGTCATCTGTACCGAATTACTGACAGTAACTGACTTCGAATTGGTACGGGTAAATCAAACATTTAGAAGTTTTTTTTGCTTTAATATATTAAGGTCCAGAGGGATTAAAGCGCGAGTATTATTAACACGGTAAAAGTCGGGTTTCCCCAGGCCAAAAAAAAGGTAAACATAACATTAATAAAATATAATAAAAATAACTCGGACTATCGAAGTAAATATCGAAGTTTTGTTATTTGTGATTAATGTGTATAACATCCAAACTTTGCTTAAAATAACTATTAGAGCACTATCTTGAATCTCGCTCATTTCTTCGTAGTCTAACAGAGCCCGACCTTTAGCTCTACTCCGCACTTTAAGTCAAGCAGTGCCCCACGGTTCCATTAGTACCAAATCTGTGGTAATATATTGGGATCAAAATAGCCCAAGGATTAATGTACTTCTCATAAAGAATTCATTTGCACAAATAAATGTACAAAAAGCTTTAAAAAACACAATGAAACTTTGATCTGAATACTAAATCTCCTGTAAATTAGATACTGGGTACCTTAGAATTGTAAAATTCATTTTAAAAAGAACATTTGTTCAAAGAATTTTATATCAAAGTAAGTCAAGTGCTTTCTTCGTGCATTTTTCTTAGAAGAAAAACAAAGGAAAAATTTATCTCTAAATTGCAGTCTAAGAAAATTTTCTCTATTTATCTGAGTGGGGATTTCGAAGACTTTTTGATGAATACCTTAATTTATCGAAGATTTATTTATAAATAACTGTACCTGCATTAAACAGCGAATATAGATAAAACTTTTATTCTCTACATTTTATAAAAAAAATCTAAATTAGTGATGAGGCCGGCACGTCTCGCCGCTTATTATCTCGGTGACACGAGAATGACAGTTGACAGCTGTCATAGTCAGCACTTTGACGCACGTGTGTTGAGTTATTTATAATCTACAGTCTGATAATATACCTAGGGAAAGCGTTAACTTAGGCTCATGCTCTAGGCTATATTATCGACGAAGTCTCTTTGCTGTTCATGAAACGTCTTACACAAAAAAAATTGTACTTTGAAGTAAAAACAATCCTCTGCCAATGGACGCTAAAGAACAATTTCTTGGTTTTAGTAAAAGTCTTAAAATGATAAGCGGTATTCTTCATTCAAAAGCAATATCCTTAAATCAAGAATACTGCTTATTATTTTCAAGAGTATACTCTAGCGTCTATAGAGGATAGCGGAGAGGATTATTTCTTGTTTTAAGAAACCTTTTTCTGCTGTGTATTTTACGCAAAGTAGACAAAAGTTTAACGTATTTATATATGTAGAACCTCTTCCGTTACATCCTTTACATGTTACGATGCATGATCGGTTACATATGTATTTTGTTTTTTTTTGCTTTTGACCCCTTTTCTGACTCATAAGACTGATTTTAAAGACTTAGGGTGCGTTCACATATAACGTCCGTTTTACAGGTCCGTTAAAACGTGTATGTTATTAGCGTATGTAGTTGTATGAGCGAGTTCACACATAATACAGTATTCCGGATCCAGTAGAAAATACCGATCCGACAAAATAAGCAGCAATCCGTTTTACAGGTCCGTTTAAACGTATGTGTTATTAGCTTATGTAGTTGTATGAGCCAGTTCACACATAATACAGTATTTCGGATCCAGTAGGTATACTGATCCGTTTATCGGATCCATATCGGATAGTAGCGACGGATCCGTTAAAAAGGATCCTTTATATGCTGTGTGAATACTATCTCCAGTAGCGACGGATCCGTTAAAAAGGATCCTGTAAAAACGTACGTATATGTGAACGCGCCCTTAGTCAATAAAAAACGGCCATAGTGAAGAACGTGTTACATCTTGTATTTTGTAGATACAATATGTTACCCAAAAACATTCTCATTTTAATAGAATTTTACTGATCCCAAAGAGCTTGGATTAATATTATCCGTAACACGTTACATTTGGTTTCATCAAGTAACCTCCTACACTTCACATCAAAATCATCCGAATTTAATTTTTGCAAACCCTTTTCTGCCACGTTAAATAAGATAGTTGTCAGGTTTTACCTTCAAAAGAAATGGTTAATTCGACTTGTGTGCCCTTTGAACAGAGATTTCGAGGCTCGATGGAAAGGTAAAGGGTGAAATTTAGTACCACGTGTGACGAGAATATTTAACAGTCGCAAATTTCAGCAAAAATATTACTATTTTTATGAGCAAAACTAAAAATGATAAGGTGTAAAATGAATAACTATTTTTACCGAAAATCATTTTAGTTGAAAAATTATATTACAAATCTGCAAATCAGAAATGAATATTTTCGTACACCTATCTATAATAGATCGATTTTACAAAAGAAATCTCTCTCTGCCTGCCCTAGTCCCAATTCATTTTAGGTCGGTGTAGTACGTTTAGTTCGTCTATTCACTTCAATTAGCCGTCATCTCATCGTTCATATCCATCTCATCATATTATCTCACACATTTCATTTATATTTTTTTAGGTCGTCCTCTTCCTCTCCATCCCTCTACATTCATACCCATCACTTTTCTAGTCACATGCGTCTCTTCTCTTCTCATCACAATAATGTCCACCAATTCAAACGGTTGCCTTTTACATTTTCCGTAACTAGCACTACTTTCGTGCTTCCTCTAACATACTCGTGCTTTATTTTTATTCGTCCTCGTTACTCCATCCATCCATCTCTAAAAATTCTCTACTCGGACATCTAGGTAACATGCAACAAGAACATCGCTTTAGATCTCAACGCCTTGCCAGGAAAAACCACCCAAAAACTATTTACAACTACACCTATAATCAAATAGGGTAGTTGCACTGTCGTTCTTGCAACAGAAACTTTAAAAAAATACATACAACCGAATTGAGAACCTCCTCCTTTTTTGAAGTCGTTTAAAAACTAAGTTTGATTCGCGGGTTACCTCCACTCTCATCACCCTTAAAATTATATCTAACCTAGTTTTTCGCCGTTGAACATGAAGACGCTGCCACGCCATGGAGTTCTTCATCTTCACATGCGCTTTAAATATTATTTCACAAACTCTTTGAAATGTTGCGACTGACGAGTCAAACAGAGCTTAAAATAATATAAGGAGGATTTATAATTCTACAATCTGTGAACTGAGTCAATTCGTCTTCCAAGTTCCGAGAAAACCGCCACCAAATGGCTAAATATGGATAAATGTATAGAGAGTAGAAACTATGTTACAGATGATACACTATTTTCTGAAGCGACTAATAGGTATTAAGTAGCAAAAAGAATTCCGACGTTGTTTTAGCAGACAAGTTTAAGTATAACACTGTGCAAGTGCTAAAACGTTACTTGTCAAAATATTTTAAACGCTTTTCTCAAGTACAACTACTAGACGTGTCGTCTTCAGTTGGGTCGTTTTTTCCTCCTGTTCCCTTCTCAGCTCAGTTGACCGTGTCCAGAAGAAAGAACACGTCATAGGCGTCTGGAGCCAATTAAGCCGCGGGCTTTATCATGACATTTCCTTTAACGTAAGAGCAATGTCAATTAGTGCACAACCGTGTCAGCCGGAATTTGAACCCACGGTTTTCAGAATAAAAGTCGAAGTATCTACCACTAGGCCAACCATGGCGGCTGTAAAGTTCTCAAAACTTTAGGTTAAAAATATTTTTATTTTATTTGAGAGTTGTCGTTCAGTGACATTTCTTTCAATAAACAATCTATGTTAGTTTATTAATAGAAACACGAAGATTGCGGAGCTCGGTAGAAATAATTTAATCAAATACTCACTCAAAGTTATTCGCAAACTACGGAAAATATATTTTGTTTTTCTTTTTGCAAGATGGAAATACACCGTAACAAGTTCTCTGTTTGTTAAGTAGTAGGTACGTACATAGATAGATAACTTATTGCACCATAAAATAAGACATAAAAATGATTACATATAAAACATAAATTAAAATAGGAAACTTGAATATACACAGTTAGCAACGACCTCTGTGGCGCGGTGCAAGAACTCCCGCCTGCGATACAAAAGGTTGCGGTTTCAATTCCCACCGTCGGACCAATAATTTCTGTAAACAGCTTTTTACTACACGAATGTACAATAATAAATCGACCTAATAGGAAACAAATATACCATTCATCCTACCAGAGGACAGGGAATATCCCAAACTTCAGACTTGGTTTTATGAAAAAAAAGAATTGATTAGTTTCAAAGGAAATTAATAATAATAATTAATTAATAATAATTAGGAAGATTTTTATGTATTCTCTGTTGTACAAATATTTTACCTCTGTATTTTTTCCGTAAAACCGGTAAACTTTTACCACTAATTAAAAGCTTATAAAGTTTAGTTTCCGTTACCGGCTTATCCGGATGTTTACTGGGAGCACGTGTTGCGACAGAAATATCTTGCGAGTTAGATGTGCGCGGGCGCATGGTACACACGAGATTACTTGCTGAAGATTTCGGACGAGATCAATCGAGGATGTACAAACAAAAACTTCAAATTTACACCAATTTTAAGTTTTAAGAGGGTTACACACATACAGCTCTTTTCTCCCCTTATTATCTGGTTTCGGAGTTTTTTTGTGTTATTAATTACACATGACATTCGTTGCTTAAGATTTGGAACGAGATTAATCGAGGGTGTACTAAAAGTGACACTATTTTTAAGTCTTAAGAGGGTTACATACCGCGTACTTTTCCATACGAAAAGATATACCTCTTGTCTCCCCTTGATATTGTTCGATTACGTTGTTTTTTTGTGTCAGTATTATTTCATAACACAAATTTTACTTATAATCTTATATGTGAAATTGCAACTTTTATTGAAAACATAAAACATCCAAGTCTAGAATACAAACTATTCATGCGGTTAACAACAATGGCATAACATTTTATTGCAATTTAAGGAATGAAAACAAGTAGGTATGCCCTAAACAGAAATTCCATTAAAAATGCCATTCGTATGTGATCCTTTTAAAATAAATAAATAAATAAATATTGCAGGACATTCCACACATCGCCATCTAGCCCCAAGCTAAGTTACTAGACTTGTGTTATGGGTGCTAGACAACGAATATACTACTTAATATATACTTTTCTTTTGTAAATATATACTTAAAATACATAGCAACAATCAGACCACAGTCAAATATCTAAGCATAAATACTTGCCTGAGGCGGAAATCGAACCCGCAACCCTGTGTTTGGCAGTCCAGCATGGTGACATATCTTGACCATTTAAGGAGCACTGATAAACTTGGGATCATAAATATATATCATATAGGTCTGAAAAAGTGTTCATAAGTGTTTATGGAGCGAGCGATTGCTTGTAGGGCTAGTTAAGGGAAATAAATCGTTTTTTTTTATTCACGGTCAAAGTTTCCTAAGGAGAATTATGTTTTTTATTGCTTAGAAGTTTCAAAACATATTTTGAGTCAAATTATATCACTATTTTTTACATATTACGATAGCTCAACATATGACCAACATCACACCTGCCTGATGGTAGACGTGACGATGAGATCGAAGATGTAGGACGGTTTTCTATAAGATACCTACCTGTTCAATCAAGACTTGAAGACCACCAAATTTTAAACGTCAGGAAATACAAACGCAGGCAACTAACCATACTGAAATATATTTTGAATTCTATTTTCGTTGTAGAATATTAATGCAAAAATTATCTATGGTTCAATACTTTGAATGGTAGTGTATCTAAACCAGCACGCTGTAACCACGAAAAATTCTGTAAAACGTCACGCTTGTTGGTATCCTAAGAATCTTATTCCCTCTGTCCCGAATGCCGTAGTATTTCAGTATTAGAATGTATGCAGACTTCAGATTTTACATCGACCGATTGAATACAATAATAGGTTCACAATTCTTTGGTTTTTAGGATTCCGTACCCAAAGGGTAAAAAAGGGACACTTCAGTGTCCGCCCGTCTGTCCTTCTATCTGTCACCAGGCTGTATCTCAGGAACCGTGGTGCTACTTAGACAGTTGCAATTTTTACAAATGATGTATTTCTGTTGCCGCTAATACAACACCAAAAACAGAAAAAAAATGTGGGGCTCCCACCAACATGATGCGGAACCTTCCATGCGCTAGTCCAATTCGCACTTGTTGTTTGTTTTGGTAAAATTAAGTGATGATTAGCAAGCTATCGGGTGATAGTAAAGTTTGTATTCTGTGTGGTCTCTTCGAACTCGGCGACAAGTTTGGAACGCTTCCAGTTGCCTACACACGCCAAAGCTGCGCACACACATCGATCGCTAGCTTTTATCGTCGGTTCAACTTTACCTATTTTAAGATCGTGTGTATAATTAGATAATCTACTTGCGATTTCTGGTTAAGAAATGTATGTAAATAAAGTTTGAAAATTACCATGATCAAAAACTTAAAAAAAAAATGTTGTGGAAAAAATAAGTGGTTTGTTTTACTAGTGGAAATTTTAAGAGTGCCAAAAGTGGGTTAGCAATGTTGTGAATGAAAAAGATATATTTCAGACTTTTAGTGTCACTAAATTTAAATTTCAACATAAAGAAGGAAGTGATAGATAAATAAACCATCACACAGATGACTCATTAAACAGTTTATAATAAAACTATAGTGCAAACACTACGAGTATTTTAAGATCGGCGCTCATAAAACAAGAAAACGGCATAAACAAAATGGCTTCGAACCGAAGAGAGTTTGCGCTTATAAACGGTGTGTTTATTTGTGTTGCCGTCTCCTTCGTGTTGCCGATCGTAGGCGAAATTGAAGCATACTCCCACGAAGATGGCCGAAGTTTCCCGAATGATGATTCGGGGAGAAGATTAACAAGAGAATATCATTTGAGACAGGGTGCTATCAGGGGGTTGATTGTAAAACCTAGTAGGCAGTATGATTTGCAAGCAATAGAGATGTTTTTAGGAATACCTTATGCGGCAGCGCCAACTGGCAGCTTTCGATTTATGCCTCCAGGTAATTATCTATACTTTTCTTTACCGGCGACGAAATGTAGTAGGACGGTTTATGCATTTAGGGTCGGAATGGTGTTTGTTTATGCACTCAAATGTTCCGATTTAGATACGGTTAACTGTAAAATATTTGTGTTTCATTAGCAATGGTCTGTAGCTAGTTGTTACGATAATTACTCCCCAGGGGGCGCCGCAATTTACATTTCATTGCCAAAACCAATAATCTCATTTATTTCTTCATATTAGCGGCGTCAAAATATATTTATGCAATAAGTTTGCCCAACACCTGGCAACGGCCATTGTGTTGCCTAGGGCCCATTTGAGGTCTACTGTAGCTGCTTTTACAAGGCAAGAAAAATTGCCACGTTGAATTGCATATTCTGGTGGAATATTTTTCAATTTAGTTTTGTTTAAGTAGGTAGGTAAGTGTAATGAAAGTAAAGTTTTCTAGTTGCCTCCAAAATATCTTAACAAAGTTATGATTAAGACGCGACTACATTATATGCATAGTTCCTCAAGCCTCTAACTTGACGATCAATGACGACTTTAACTGTTCTGAGACACTTTGAGTCCGATTTCTTAAAATCGGACCATAAAATTGATTAAATATAAAACTTGATACTCGCTATTCATGCACAACCTGTACCAGCAATTAATAAAAAATTATAACTATTCGGGATACCTACATTTTTGGGGGAAAATGCTGAATAAAACAAAAAGCTTTAACCGACAAATTGAATGGAATCAGAATTGTAAAACGGGCCGTTCCAACAATAGCTACTGTTTTCATGAAATCGTACACAATGACCTGTTTTTTTTATATTTTTTCGAATTGTATATTTTTTTCCCTGAATAATTGGAATTGTTGTGTTTTAGTCTTCACCATTCGGATATTTTTTTTTCTCTTTCATTTACATTTTACTTTTATAAATAGTCAAGTATGAAATCAGGTATAAAGAGTTTATTTTTCCCGGCGGGGAGTCCCGTCCTTTATTCCGTTCTATGCCCTGAATGAGTAGAAGAACCGTGATATTGAGGAGTAAGATATAGCAGCTAACTCAAAATATTTGTAACCGAAAACTCAAAATGTTGATTATTGTATGGAATTATTGGACATCGTTGGACGCTTTTCTTTTTGGACATTTATCGTGGGAAGGGGAAAATTATTGGGTACCATTTATAGGTCAGGTATTTTTATTAAATTTTCTTATAAAAGACGAAAACTTGTGGTTTTTAAAAGTATCAAATGTAAGAAATCTATGCCATTTTTCCGGCATAAGTTTGGATAAGTAAAAACAAATCATGTTTGGTTTCTTAATGATGTAGAAACATATCGGTATACCTTAACAACAACAATCAACAATTTTTCTATGCAATAATTAACAATTTTAGTGATGGGGGAAGGCATATTTCTTTCGGGTTCTCTATGTACTATTATTAATCACTTTTGCAATGTAAGTTGTAAGTAGCGAAGGGTCTTGGTTTTATTTCTATTTGACACTACACTTCATTTAGATATCACTACATAGTATAAAACAAAGTCGCTTTTACTGTCCCTATTTCCCTTTGTATGCTTAGATCTTTAAAACTACGCAACGGATTTTGATGCGGTTTTTTTTAATAGATAGAGTGATTCAAGAGGAAGGCATAATATGTATAATACATGCATAATATAGCCATGCGAAGCCGGACCGGGTCGTTAGTTTATAATAAAGGAAGAGAGGACAAAAAGGCTGTACTTGGAAGCAGATTTAAAAAAAGTTATATTAAAGAGTATACAATGAGTATTAGTAGGGTACTGTTTATTTTTCTAACCCCATAATTTTCTTGTTACAGCAAATGCCCCACCATGGTCAGGGGTACGAATGGCGACACATTTTGCACCAGTTTGCCCCCAATCGCTACCCCCTATAAAAAAGGGGAATCCCCCATCGATGGGGAGACAAAACTACTTACACAAGATCAAGCCGTTCTTGAAAAACGAATCTGAAGACTGTTTGTATTTGAATATCTACGTTCCTTATAGAGGTTAGTAAATATGCACTTTCCTCACCAAATGGTATAAGAACTGACCGTATTTATACCATCTGGTGAGAACTTATACTCTTTGGTGAGGACTTTAAACCCGTTCTTTAGAAAATATTAAGCCGTTTGATTCTGAAGAGGAAATAAACAACAGTCTTTCTTTGCTTTAAGTCTGGCAAAATTTGTAATTACGTTTGTATGTATGTTGGTATTCCGCTACAGGTCATAATTTTTAACCGATCTTGATTTAATTTGGTGTACAGGTTTTATGACTTTATATTTTTTTGTCCTTAGAGATTTTTAGTTGGAGGGGTACTTCCTTTCAATTAGATATCCTTATTTAGATAGATTGGTAGATAGATAAACACTTTATTTGTTTAACACACAAAAAACATTAAAAATAAACAAAAAATTAAAACCCTAATAACTAAAAATTTTACTAACAGGCGACCTTATCGCTGGAAGCTTCCAGTTAACTTTAGGGTTAAGATGCCTTATTTACGTATTTTCAAAACAGTAAAACTTTAATCTTCTAAGTGGATAAAGAAAATGTAAAAAAAAGAAAGAAATACATACAAGCTTAGTATTATAATGAATTATTAATATCTACACAATATAAAATAAAACACAGAAATCAGACTAGTGGTGAAAAGAGCTGTTTCTTTTTGAATAGAAAAATAGGCGGGATTTAACCCTCTTTAAGGAATCTTACAAATACTAGAATATAAGGTAAGTATCAAATATCAATCATATATTTTCGATACTGATTTCACTCGAGTATCAAAATCCTAAAACCTTGAGCGTTTCTACTAAAAACATTCCTTTGATCATTTATTTATAAAAAAGAAATCTCTTTTTTTCTTAAAGTAAAAAAATACGAAGATATTTTTAAAAATGTTTTGAGACAAAATTTTTCAGTTTGTTTTTTGTTCGTCCACATTTTGGTCATAGAATAAATTAAATTGTTTGAAATTCCTAATGAGGAAACATGCTAACTCTATCAATCCATAAATAATAATTATTGCCTGTTGTGTCCCATATCGCGGGGCTATGGAGGCCCGGACCCTTAGAAGGCATGCGTGGAGTCGAAGCGTATACGTAGGAGGCCCTTTACGTTTACATTAAAAATATTAATGGCAAAGTATGATGTGTGGACATCAAACCGACGATTATCTCCATCGTCGGTTTGGTGCCTAAAGCATACTTCGTCTATGCTTTATTATTTTTTCGACTATCATTTTAAACTATCAGAAGTGTAGATTTGAGGTCGTTGTTTCTTTGACACAGTTCCATCGGCTCGTTGGCACGCTCTGGTATTGGCAAAGAAAAAATATTGTATACACTTCAATAATTAAAACAATTTTTGTCTTTATGTATAATAGTAATAGCTGTGACCCGCAATTTTATCCACGATAGTGTCGAGGACGTGGCAAAATTGAAATAAACAGTAGCCGCAGAGCACATCTTCACTGCCCGTAGCGCGTGCTCGTAAGTATAGGGACAGTTGCAATTTTTCGTCGATAATCAGTTTCCACCAAGTGGATTTTGATGTGAAGGACCAAGTTTCATATTATATATTTTATCGGTTTATTAAAGTTCTTGCGTGACGATGTTGGATCCCTACTTTCAAGGTTCTAAGTAGTTCGAACCTTATATAATCGTTGTGTTTTCTGAAATTCATAAATGATATCAAAGGGTTTAGATAATCAACTTGACCTTTTGTTTTATATATTTTTGGAGAGAATTATGATAATAAATTATTATATTATGAGTTCCCTAATCAGATTAAAATACCTATCAAGATTTTTTTTGCAAAATTTAATTTTACAATAGGTAATTTGTTTGTTGATTGCATGAATGTGACGTCACACACTATCCTCTACACAGGTCGATTAAAGTAAGAGACTGGTATGGGTTCTGAGCAAGCCTAGTCTTAATGTTCTGTGCACTTCAGCGCTGTATAAATTATCTTGATTATTGACAACCGATTGAGATGATTCTTGTTAAATCTGTGTGCTCAATTTATACCTAATGCATAAATAGTATCTTGCGAACTGTTTTTGATCGATTTCTTCGGTGCTGTCTAAGGATTTTTACTTCATTTGAATCGATTGCATTTAGTGCTCCAGATATGATTTATAATGGATAAGTAAGACAACTTAACGAAATAATATTTAGCTAATCTAATCTACGTCGTTAGGAGGTCCTTTACCTTCCGAAAAATAAACCGTCTTCAAATAATGTGTGGACATAGGTAGGTACTTACTTTTTTCTAAATAAACTTTTTAAACTCACACGATTTATATTCTTAGTAACTATTATTCCGGGTCGCGTATTTTTATTTCTCTAACCTCGACGTTTCGAATATGTTACAAAAGTCATGGTCCCGAGGAGACTGGAGTAAAAAAACTCAAATCAAATTATTTTTCTAAATATCTAAAAGTATCTAAGTAGTTAAGTACTTAAACTTTATCGTACCATTAAAACTATTTCACAAAACGAATTTAACTAAGGAACTTCTAAATTTATACCCAACGACATTCCTGGACCGAAATAAATATGGTTCACAGTTCTAAAAGTCGTTCAATGGAAAATATTTTTAACCAAAGAATTTGGTTTGGGGAGTGAGGAGTTCCAAAACCCAAGTAGTCGATGTCACCCAAAAAGCTGCCACACTGAAGTGGAATTGGGCCGGCCATATCTGCCGTATGCCGGAAGAACTTTGGGCCAAATCAACAACTTTTTGGACACCCACCAACGGTCAAAGATTACCCGGCAGACCACGTCGAAGGTGGCGAGACGATATGGACAAATTTATGACAGATTGGCAATCCGTCGCACAAGATCGCGATCAGTGGAAGGGGAGTAGAGAGGCCTTTGCCCTGCAGTGGGACACTACAGGCTCTTAATAAATAAATAAATAAAAAAGAATTTGGACAAAGACAAGCGGAAGTTAGTTTGATGCCGATCATGCATTTCGGGATCTTTAATTCACTATTCACGGATTTACGGATTTAGAAAATAAATCTATTCAACCCCCAGTTTCACCAAAATCGGTTTAGTAGCTTCAGAGATGATTTCGTAGATTATAAAAAAACGGCACCAGAGCATACAGGGTATTTTTTTAAATGTTAGCGCCTTCAGATCCATTAGCACTAAATAAAATTGCATCATAACATATTTGGAAGCAAAACTGTTTTGTAACACCGTCATACCTAGTCGAAGTCAAAACTCTTTATTAATTTGGACTAATTTATATCAAATTACATTGAAAAGTCTCAAAAACAAAGTTAGGATGTGTATTAATAGGGTAGAAAGCCATCGGAATGGTGATGGCTATAATTATTAGCAAGGAATCAAACCTAATAATTTTGCATTACTATCATAGGCGATGGCCATTTAGGTAGAACTATTATCTATTCTATGATTTTGCAGCTCGGTACCTCTTTCTTCAAAGCAAATATTTCCCCCAATATTTTCCAGAATAATCCAGCCCACACCTTCATCCTTGAACTTTCCCTGTACCTAATGATGTACGTTTTATCTTTAACAAGAGGGTTGTTCCACGTTGCTCTAATAGGTGTAAACAAGGCTCCTTTAGCGTTGAATGATGGGCCAATTAAATCCAGCGGCAGCTAAATGTTTGAATATTTGTCTTTTGTTGTGTAGGCTTAGGTACTTTCTTGTTTATGGTAATAACATATTTGAAGGTAAATAGCACCTGTGCCGCCTTTTTTCGATTAAAGTTTGAAAATGATAAGAAACGACTAAGATTTTCGTCTTTAAAATATTATAAGTTACCTACGTACCAAAATACCTAGGTAAAGGAAAAATTTCTACCTGATTTTTAATTTTTATTTGATATTAATTATTATTAGCAAATGATTTAGTGCCGGCTATATACATGGCCGGTACCTACTGGATCATTTGGAGATATTTTTAAGGACGAAAGCGTTGTCAAAACTTGCATCGTGACAAGACTTTAACTTGCAACCCCCATCATATTTCATGTTAGAGACAAATTTTTCATTGAATAATATTTCTTTCTACCTTTCTATGAACGGTAGGCACAAAAACAAATATTATCACACATTAACCACAATTTTTCGTGCAATAACTAAAAACAACCTTAAAAATGAAATTCTACTTCCTGGACAGGCAATTTAATTATTTTGCCAGAGACAAAAAGGTGAAAATCATTATCATCACTTCAATATCACTACATAGTATAAAACCAAGTCGCTTTCTCTGTCCCTATGTCCCTTTGTATCCTTAGATCTTTAAAACTACGCAATGGATTTTAATGCGGTTTTTTTAATAGATAGAGTGATTCAAGAGGAAGGTTTATATGTATAATACATGCATAATATAGCCGTGCGAAGCCGGGGCGGGTCGCTAGTCGCAAAATAAACTATTTTATTTTGATCTGTTTGTATTTATATTTTGGTAGCCTAAATTAATACTGACTGTAACACTACGTCTTATTACGGGCGAAGTTATCCGCTCTCACCGCTAGTCGGCAGCACACATCAAATTAGATTGCGCAAACGTCGTGTTTCCGCATCATATAGACATCGGGACCCGAACACCGTTCGAGGAAGCAATCCTCCCTAGGCTACCTCGGGTGGGCATTGCATCGGGGCTTTGCATCCTTCAACAGTGATCCTAGACTACCTGAAACTTCAGCCTGAAACCCCCCGCTTACTCTCGCGCGGAGCATCCGCCTGTCCGTCCTAATTGGAACGTAGTGTGGGACCCGTCCGCGTTAAGGCTGTTCTCCTGAAAGCCTGAAACCGACCCTGTGACCGCCTGAAATACGGACAATATACTCTTTGGCTGTAAAACTCCTCCGTTTCATTCACCTCGTCTACACGACTCATAATTTAATATTTTTAAAAATACTTAAAGTAAGAAGGTATGTACTTGATTTAAAACGGGATTGAAAATTTTATGATGACTCTCTCTGAACAAGCAGTCATCTAAAAGTTTAATAGCTTTTTAAATAATAAAAATCGCTTTTTACAGGCGTGCTAATAAAGCACTATAATCACTTGTTTTAATTAATAATGTTACAGTAAATAATTTAAATCAAAGCCATCTGGTAACATCCTGTGAAAGTAACTCGCCAACATAGCATAGTAACATAGTAAAAACAAAATTAGAACCCCGAGCGCTGTATGCGCTCCTGACATACAACGCCTTTAGTTCCGAGTTTCGCCAAGAGCTGTCACTACTTGTATCAAAATAAACTTGAAATGACTATTTTCAATAATATTTTTTTTATTTTGCTCAAATTAAGTCGGGTAATTGCGTGACACACTCTCCTAATTTCGTGGTAGTAAAAAAAAAAATAACTGATTTTTCTTACGTACTAGCTGCTGTTCCCGCGGTTTTACCCGCGTTTAAACATAATAAAAACTGTCTTACCTTACCAAATTTATGCATACTGACAACTCCCAGGACAAAACAATTTTGAATTTAATATTTCCATGCAAAAACTTTTTTTCTGATTTTGTTTATTATTATTTTAACTAATAATTGTTTTCAGAACAAAAGTCGAAGAAATTTCCAGTGTTAGTATTTATCCATGGCGATTCATTTGAATGGAGTTCCGGGAACCCTTACGATGGAAGAATCTTGTCTTCGTATGGAAATGTCATGTTCATCACTGTTAACTATAGACTTGGGATATTGGGTAAATATTTATATTTCAGTCCCTCGAAGGCCCTCGCTTAATTGGGGGTCTTCAAATCATGTAATGTATTTTCTAGGTAAGCGAGCTACATCGACATTAGACTGCATCGACATTTACCATCGGTTGAGATAGTGGTCAAACGCATCAGATCTTTTAATATTAAAAAAAAAAAGATTCTTTGCGGTACCAACTGGTAATATTTACGAAAAAAAAATTTATAATAAAATTCCGTGCGCCGAATGTTCGACATTTCCTTTCATTCCTTTCAATTTCATTTAATTAATTTACAGGATTCGTAAAACCAAGTATAACGGAGCATGACTATGGGAACAACGGTCTCTTAGATCAGTTAGCTGCACTGCAGTGGATAAAGGATAACATCGAAGACTTAAACGGTGACCCTAATTCGGTGACACTGATGGGACACGGCACTGGAGCTGCATGTGTTAATTATTTGATGATGTCACCTATTTCTAATGGTATGAGTTAAAAAAAATAAATAAAAAAAAATAAAAATAATAAAGATAAAAAAAAAGTTAATACGTTTAGTTAAGTTAATTTAAAAATAATACAGATTTTATTCTAGTCCTTTTCAAATTTTGTCTAGAAAGCGTAAACCCATATATTTTATGTTTTTTACTATCATTTCACTTGTATCTTTTTCAGGGTTATTCCACCGAGCGATATTAATGTCCGGTTCAGCTCTATCTGACTGGGCTATGACCAGAGACCCAACGCAGTACACCCTGCAAGTCGCACAGAGTCTCGGCTGCAATCCAAACACGAGAAACATGATGGCATGTTTGCAGAGAAAACCGTAAGTTGTTTTCAAACTAGCTATGTCTCGTGGGTTGTACATAGGTAAATAGTTAATAAAATAAAAAGAAACCTTAAGAGGAAAGGGTACCGGGGGTTGTGTCCATACAAACTATAACAAACGTAGTCGACTGTTTTCTCCCTGGATAATGACACTAGAGCAAATATTTTTGGTGCATAAAACTTATAAAAAAAAAAACAAAAATAGGGGCATAGTCATGGCAGTTATAGGTTTTATGGCACAAAAATATTTGTGCTAGTGTCATTATCCAGGGAGGAAACAGTCTAAACGTTTGTATGGAGAGAGCGCAGGTACCCTTTCCCCTTAATTGTTATTATGTAATTAAACAATTCTAATGTCCCTCTCAATTTCTTTTTATTTCATGACATCATGTTCTATAGAGGGTGCGATATTGAATTTCTTGTGACGTCATATAACTTATAACCAACGGCGGACGATCAAGACGCTTCTGACGATACCTAATTAAGTACAATTTTATTAGTAAAGGGTCAACTATATAAAACTTTATCACCGAATTACATATAGGTACTATCAGCAAAACTGCATAACAACCATCATTTAGTTAAAGTGAAATAATTTGTTTGTAGAAAGAGATCATAAATCGATAACATTATATTAACACATAAACTTTTTACTCTAATAAATTCTAAATAAATTCCTCACATGATCGTCTAGTATTAATATAAATAAAGTACCTTTAGAAAATGAATTTTATTGAATACTAGCTGCGCCCCGCGGTTTCACCCGCGTAACTCCCGATCCCGTGGGAATATCGGGATAAAAAGTAGCCTATAGCCTTCCTCGATAAATGGACTATCCAACACAAAAATAATTTTTCAATTCGAACCAGTAGTTCCTGAGATTAGCGCGTTCAAACAAACAAACAAACAAACTCTTCAGCTTTATAATATTAGTATAGATTTTACATAATATTCTTCCTTTCACGAAACGTTTTTCAATACCTAACCACATGAGTAAATAATGTGACCTAACTACCTATATTGACAATGTAAACAAAAACCGCTCGAAAGTAGGTCGCAGTATAATCACATAACCGGATATCCATATTTTACATAAAGAGATTAAACATAATAGTACAGTAAAGAGAGAGCTTTTCAAAATTTAAACCAACATTTTTCAAAAGTTATAACTTTAAATAGCGCCAGCAACTTTAATCCATTCAATTTAGAGCGCTGTGGTGCCTAGAATGGAGTAGACTTGCCCAGAACCTGTACTACCCTCTCAGCTTAAAAGAAGCTCAGAAAAAAATAACTCGCCAAAACGTCTGGAGCCAACTTACCCGCTTCATGACACCATCATTACAAAATGAAAGTATTGAGTATTTTATTCGTTGTAAGGCCAACATAGCACAAGCCTAGTTGCTTAACTTGGGGTTAAATGGTGCTAAATTAACATATTTAGTATTAAACAATATTTATTTATTTTGTGAAAAAAGCCGTACATTTGCGAAGTGTGATCAAAATTCTTTATTCATTTGAATTATATAATTTGCATGAAAGTACATTTAGATCAGATCCAAAGATATCAGGTAATATCAAAGATGTCAGATGTAAAGATGAGTAGGAGAGGTCCCTCTATGTTGTCTCTATTCCACAAAATATTTTTATGTCTTTGTATTTTAGGTCAAGTATCGGCTACAATTTATAATTGGACGTTAATCAAACTAATAAATAAGAAAGATTTATCTGTTTGTTCTTTCCCTCGCCTCGTCGAGAAAGGGATAATGTTGCCAACGGATCTTTGTAAAACGATACTAAGTTGTTTTTTACTAGATTTTTTTTACATTAGATTATACAAGTTGCACCCGCGATTTTACTCGGGATAAATAGTAGCTACAGAGTGCATTCAAGAACGAAGAATACATAATAGTGACTACGAAGTATAAAATTTAAGAACCTCCTTTACCCCATTAGAGGTATAGCAGTTCCAAAAATCGTATCTTAGTGGTTTAAGGTTTCAGACATTTCTTGATAAGTTTTTTCTCTATTTTAATATTAGGTATATTTAAGTTTACAATAATAATTAAAAAATATTCCAATGGACATAAATAAAAATATTATGTTTTAAATAATTGCCCGTTTTTCCTTTAAAAAAATACCGAGCATTCTCGCTTTCAGTACCTAGGCATATAATTATATCTAGTTAGGGAAAAATACATAATTTTCATAATACTTACCAAAGAGAAAATGACTAGCAAAGCAAAGTGTATACTTACTGTAAGTCCCCATTACTCTTACTTCCTTTAACGATAAATCATAAGTAATGTGTCCACCATGAAAATATGGCTTATTTTCACTTTCAGCCTTCTTAGAAAACTGCCATGAAAAGGAAAATAACTATTTTTATTTACTTGAAAAACTGCGGAGTGTTAAATAGTAGAGTGTTCCTATTTCTACCAGGGGCTTGATGTAGAAAGTGACCCAGGCGTACGGTCAGAGTATATTCAAATTTATTTTTGGACATCTATATAGTTGGTTTTTTTAGACTTAGACATGATTATGCTCTCATTTTTGACATTTGACATTTTGACATTTTTCTTTTTAGACATTAGCCGTGAAAACCCTTCATAGTGCCTTGACTTATGTGCCCCCCTGGGGCGCTTTCTATTCTGCCCCTTGGACCCATTGAATTTTTTTTTTTAATATATTTATTACAGTTACACACCCGTCCCATTTATATTGTATGTAAGCAGAATTGACTGACGCTGTTCTGAGATCTTACAGCAGTTGTTAGCAGTGTTTTAGACTTGACCAAATGTCTAAAATTGACTCCAACCATCTTCTTATAATTTTCGTTTTTTTTCAGGTTATCAGAAATAAAGAAGGTTCAGATCCTGGCGCGTCAGTTTGAAACTCCACTGGGTCCCATTGTAGCGGGATCATTCATACCCAACGAGCTGTCCAGTACAATGGACGCCTTCCCTAACTTATTGAGCAAGTATGATTCCAAAATCTATTTTACATAATAATATCTAGTTATTTTTACACAAGAGGATAATTTAGTAAAAATACGAAGAAGAAGAAAAAATTCTAATTTGCAACTTTTTGTGCAGTTTTCGGGACCTACTGACAAACTTCGCGAAATCTAGATATTACTAGCTGTTGCCCGCGACTTCGTACGCGTTATAGTTTTGTTTTGAATAGGATGAAATTTACGTTCTCAGACTACCGAATATAGGTACACAAAAAAATTCATAAGAATCGGTGAAGCCGTTTCGGAGAAGTTTGGTGACAAACACTGTGACACGAGAATTTTGTATCTTAGATCATACCGAAACTTTACACGAAGCGCTATGTTTATGAATGTTGTATTTGTTATATTTGATTTACCCATATTATAACTTGCTACCTCTACCTATATGCGGGTGAACCCACTGAACGCTACTAGTCATTTACTCGAAACTTTATCACGAAAACTGTCAATCAGTCCATTGTAGTGAAAGTTGTAGTGACGTGAATACACTACGCTTCACAAGTAAAGTTATCGATAAAAGGCATAGTGTCTCGGATGTCGATAGTGTCGATTCACGAAGTCATCCTGTTTCAATAGGGTTGGGAAAAACTGTACGTAAGAGATTTTTAGGTCACTTTTGTATAGAAAAATGTTAAGACCTGTATGTGAAATATATTATTATTTCGGTTAAAAGGTACCTTTTTTGCCTGGGTATTTTTTGCTAAGCGAAAATAGATCTGGATTTAATTTGCATTTTCTTTTCATTCATAGACGTTTTGAAGTAGGTAAATCTTAAAATAAATGGATAAGATATTATTATACCCTTTTAGCTAGGCGATAATATTAGCTTTTTAACACGCTTTTATTAGTTTCAGCTGTATGTTTGCTTGTATGTATGTAACCGACTCTTTTGGGCTCGATTTTGCCCTACTAATTAACTAGAAGACTGCATTAAAATATAAAAAATAAACAAATGTTACATTATACTTGCGTACTTGTTTATTTTTTTTAAACAGGTAATATTTGATTCAAAATAGGTATGTTTTATAGGCCTTCGTTACCCGAATTATTTTGTTTAAATCCTTCAATATTCATTAACTATCAAAAGCTTTTAAATTTTATGATAGTGATGTGCAACTCCAAACAAATCCATAAGAATTGATGATTTTTGCAACATTTCCTCTTACCTGTCTGCATAATAAATTATATTTTCCACCCTTCAGATACCAACTCCTTAGCGGAGTAACAGAACTCGAAAGCTACCACGAGTTCGGAGTCATCGAATTAGACCATGGAATCTTGGAGAACCAACGTGATGATTTCATCTCTAAATACGCCAAGATTGTCTACGAAGGGGCTGAAAAAGAAGCGCTGAAAGATATTTTAAAACAGTAAGTTTTTTAGTACCTATATTTAATGTCTGAAAATTGCGTGTATCTTTCCTGACGTGTACAATTTGGGGATCTTCAAGTTTTCTTAGACCGCATCGTCACTTGCCATCAGGTAGGTGTAGTAAAATAAAAAATAAATAAATAGGTATGTTAATGTCCACAGCGCACTCTAGCCCCAATCTAAGCAACTAGGCTTATGTTATGGTAACTAGACACGATGTTCCCACGGGATGGGGACCGGGGTTAACCCCTAGGTCCGCATCCCGTGGGAACATCGGAATAAAAAGTAGCCTATGTGTTAATCCAGGTTAAGACCTGGATTAAGTAGATAAAGAGCTACTTACATACCGAGTTTCATCGCAATCGGTCAAGTAGTTTTTGCTTGAAAGAGTAACAAACATCCATACACAAAATATTTCGAGTCTAGAATATTAAAAATATAGAAATACCTAGATCAGAAACAAATATCCTATATATCAATATTTCTTTGAGGCGAGATTCGAACCATCAGCCTTCTTCGTCACAGGCGGGTGATCGCCCTCCGCGCCACAAAAGCAGTCAGCTGACATATCAATTATAAAAAAAAAAATCATATGTTTTTCTGTACCTTTCAGATACTCTCCATCCAAACTCGACCCTCAACGGTGGACGGTGGAAGCCAACCGTGACGTCATCTTAAACCTATTTAGCGACGCACGTACCCTCGCTCCAGCCATACGGTTCGCCAACTACCAGTCCAAGGCTAACAGGCAGTCTTACTTCTATGTCTTTGGCCATAATTCTATTAGCAGTGATTTTGCAGCGGTAAGAGAGTTTCTTTTAAAATACGTATTTACTTGCATTATGTAGCGATTTTATAGAAATAACAGGATAAAGTAGTTGGTTAATTTTTATCAACTCGTCAACAACTCGATTTAACAAATCGTAATTTAGATTTAAAAGATTATAAAAAAATATTTTTTATTCGGAATACAAACAGTCAAAATAATATTTATAAATCAACCATACAAGCTATAGGTACATTAGTCTATACTATACCTATTATGTCTTCCCATATTGTACTAATATTAAAACTAACTTAGCTTTCAAACAAAAAAAACTAAATCAAAATCGGTTCATCCGTTCGGGAGCTACGATGCCACAGACAGACACACACACACAGACACGTCAAACTTATAACACCCCGTCGTTTTTGCGTCGGGGGTTAAAAATAAAAATATTGCTTGTTGTTTTGTTTGTACTAAACAGATTTTGATGAAGTTTAGTTGGAGGATAGATTGTTTAATTAGAAGAAATATAAGCTACTTTTTATCCTGATATTTGCACTGTATTTAAATTATTCACAAAGCTTTATTAGTAGAAATTCCTAAAATATACAAAATTAAAAAGTGCTTTACTTCCGCCGTTCACTTTATCACAAAGTAACGAATCTCATCCGACGTATCTACAGTCAGAAATTTAATTTCACTTCAGCATTGTCTTCAACAAATCGGCACTCATTAAGCTCGTGTACAACTTCGAAAGCTTCCAACTTTTCTTTGTCCGAGCTTCGAAGCAAATCGACAAAAAAAAATCTGTGCGGAAGCACGGAGCGACGAATATTCAAGTATGTAAAGCTTTGGACATATATTCGACTTTTGTATCCGATGGGTCTCAGTAATTGAAAAATTGAACCTTTATTATAGGTACTAAGTAAGGTATATAAAAGTTTAGACCGAAACTTTAGGGAAATGAATTGAATGAATGAAATGAAATGAATTCTAAAACAGTTATAGCTCTAGACTCTGATTTTCAAATACTTAATCATTTGTAACTTAATCAATGCGGAAATAGAGCGGTGTTAGCCTAGTAGTAGATACCTCGATATTCATTCCAAAGGTCGTGGGGTCAAATCCCGGCCGGCCATGCATCAATGGTTTTTCTTGCGAAAATGTATGTGCGCTAATTGAAATTGTTCTTACGGTGAAGGAAAACAAAGTGATGAAACTCACGGCTTAGTAGACTTAGTTAATAGTTAACAAGTTCTTTTCTTTGGTAGAATAGGTGCTGAGCAAACCTACTCCATCTTTAAGGCAAAAAGGACCTAACTAAACAGGTCTATCTCCAAAAAACACGTATTTCCAAAAAACCCGTAAACGTAAACAAAAGTACAATTCGACTTTTTGTTGAACGATCCGACTCGTTTCTCCAAATAATCGGAGAGAAAAAAACGTTCGTCTATCTTGAACCTAAAAGTGTTCGTCTTTCAACAGGTGTTCCGTAAAATAAACTGTGAACAAAAAGTGTTGCACAAATGAAATATTTTTAAACTAAGTTTTCACGAACTGTTCCTGCATTTCAAAATATTTTTGAAGCAAGAAAAACGCGTTTTATTGTGTTTTACAACGCTATTGTATTTTCATTTATTCACTATTATTTACTAAGATAGTTCTGTTATAGAGTTAAGTAATTTTTTTAGTTTGATTATAAAGTTAATATTTATCTACACGTTCACATTCAAATCAAATATGAATCGGTTTACATTAAATAAAACTTTCACGCAAAAACTATAGAATGACGTATAAAGCTATTAGATATAAAGCTAAAGTCTTAGATTAACACATAGGCTTTGTTTTCCTTGAACTAAGGGATCCGATTTAGAATTTTTAAGGTGTTTTTTTTCGTTTGCACTCTACTTTGGTGGTAAAAACTTTTCAAGGTGGTGTTTTGCGTTTGTGGAATTGTACATACTTGGTGTTTCGCGTTTGTGGTGTAATGCGCCTAAAGGTATTTTTATCCCAGAACTTAGGCAAAGCTTTTTGCGGGTGTAGTTAATTCATTGAACATCTCTATTGTGCCATATCGTTTGGTTTATATTTTTTTTGCAAGGTTAATGTTAAAATTAAGTTACCTATATAAAATAAATAGTTTTTCTTTCTATCTAAATTTTAATTAATTTACAGTTAAATAAAAGCGTGCACGGTGAAGAGTTACCTTATATATTGGGTGTCCCACTTGGAGGTGCTAACACTCATCTACCGTCCGAATATACAGTGCAAGAAAAACTACTTAGCGAAGTAATGATGAGACTTTGGACAAATTTCGTTAAAATTGGGTGAGTCTGCACATATTTTATGGACTTATTTTTATATCTTGAACGATCTCATGATCTTGAAATTAAATTTCTGACTAACTAAAGTATTCAAGTAGCTTCGAATCAGAAGGCTAATGTAATACAAAATGTCATTGTTAGTAGAAAGTCAATGTCCAGTCAAATAAGGTGACAATTTGCGAGCCAGATTGGCTAAATGACTAGCTAGTCAAAATGTTAAATCGTCACAAATATGAACTAGATAATGTCAAGAGTGGCAAAACGACTACCCAGTAAAACTGTTAACTTTATAAATAGATAATATAAAATATTTTTTATTCTAATTGTTAGTACGAAATGCCTCTTTTTAAACCGTAAGCTTGAAATTCAGAATTAAAAATAATATTTTTGCATATTTTCTGACATTTCCTGCGCACAAATGCGTGTGTGCATTTGTTAGGACTAAAATGAGATACGTGCACTGCACGCTTAGCCAGATATTATCGGATTTTTATTATCTAAAATCCAATTGGCCACTAGTGGGTCGAGGAGAAAAAAAAGTGAGGATGCTTTGTAACGCGCTTTCTAACGAGAAGTAGCCACGCAGTTTGAATTTTTTTTCTTATGTTTTAGTTCACCAAATACACAAAGCGTCAACAAATATTACACATTAGATTACAAACAGTGGAACAAATACAACGTCGAATGGCCAGAGTATGATGTCAACAATCAACCCTTTTTGAGACTAGGTAAGTTAAATCATATAGTAAAGTACCGGGTACTAAATGTTTCAAGATGTCAATGGATAACATAGTCCTGAAGTCTCAATGCACAAAAATCTTCTGAAAATCATACACCTATGTCATTGTCCGATGGAATTTTCGGTTTGAAACATTCCCTTAAATTGCGGTACGTAGGCTGGGTTACTGCCGATTCGTACACTCAATAGATTTGGAAGTAGAAAAGTTTTTGTAACAATGCCGTAGCATAATATGTCACTAGAAGAGTGTTAAGTATTAATGTAGAGGGATGAAGAGGCAGTGGAGGATCTAAGATTTGACAAATACAATGTGTAAGACGAGATATGAGAGAGATGGTTGTGACCGAGCATAGAAGACGTACTGCAC